>OX457040.1:28614099-28704099 GCA_949752735.1 Lumbricus terrestris
CCTATCCATCCGTCTGTCCATCGCATTTTGTTGTGCAGACTGCTGCTAATAAACATTCATCGTCCTCTGAAACGATCAAGACAGTCAAATATTCTCACGTAATCCCAAATCCTATAATCCGATATAGATTTAACATCCGAATGATGAAAATCTTCCCCATCATGCCATCTGCCAGAGGGATTGTGAGCTAATGGATCCGTGCATGGCTCATGCGGTAGAAACACAGGCTCTGACGTTTGGAGCAGGTCATACAGTGCATCATACATGCCCCCATTCACCTAGGGCAGTAGTATAAAGAGACAGGAATCCGCCTTAGCACATAGCTGATCAAAGGAGGGAGAAACCTCAGGGAGGGATTGGAATTGAAAAGATGGGGCACGATGGACTGGAGCCTGACGCACTGACCAGTAAAGTGCCATTAATCGGAACTGACATAACAACCTGATGATGATGGTGGCGTGGTGGTGGTTGTGGTGGTGGTAGTGGTGGGGCTAGTACCGTATAGTGGTGGTGATGTTGATGGTGGCGACAACGACGACGACAACGATGATAATAATAATTTTAATGATGATGACGATAGCAGTTTCACCGACCATGAAACAGATTAATGGGAAGGGACTTTACAAACTTTTATTCTAAAAAATTATATTAATGATAATAACAGAAATACTAATAATACCTATAATAATAATTTAAGCTAATGAGAAGAAAGCAAGACGTGTACTGAATTGACGTGTAGCTGTAGACAGAGGGTAAGTCGAATACCAATTACAACTATAAATAAATAAAATTAATGGCAACCAATGTTGGGTGTTGATCAGTTGGATTGGAGCAGATGATTTTGGTCAAGCGTGACACGTGGTGGGGAATCACCTGAAATGGAATTCCCCAGCTGTACGTTATAACATCTCAAAGGATGAGGACGAGGAGGATGAGGACGAGGAGGAGGAGGTGGTCGTTCAGTGGAATGATGTCGTAATTAACTCCAACACGGACCATATAAGTCAACTATGAACTGAACGTCGTTCCTGTGGATATGAATTTGATCCGTCTGTCTGTCTCTCTCGGCCACTGATCGATATGACATTTCGGTTGATGTGAGTCAGTGCGACTTATATGTGATGAGGCGATCAGCTCAGTCATCGATGCGTGGATCATATAAGCGAATCTCGACATAATCAAAAGAACATATAGTGTAATAACCCTTCATTGGCGAGCATGTAGGCCCTACTAACGTCCATGGAAACCCAGATTATCTATAGTCACTATGAAGAGGGTTAAGCAAAGTCGGAATTGCAGTCGATTTGCATTTCGTGTTGGTCGTCAACGTAATATGGAAACAAGTTAAAGATATAATTTTATCGATCAGTCTTAGTCATTAACAGACGTCTAGACGAATCGATGAGATGCATGAAATGGAGCTGTTGCTGCTGCTGTTGTTGCTGCTACTGCTGCTGCTGCTGCTGCTGCTACTGCTGCTGCTGCTAATGCTGCTGCTGCTGCTACTGCTGCTGCTGCTGCTGCTAATGCTGCTGCTGATGTTGCTGCTACTGCTACTGCTACTGCTGTTGCTGCTGTTGCTGTTGCTGCTACTGCTGTTGCTGCTGTTATTGTTGCTGCTACTGCTGTTGCCGCTGTTATTGTTGCTGCTACTGCTGTTGCTGCTGCTGCTGCTGCTGCTACTGCTGCTGTTGCTGCTACTGCTGCTGCTACTGCTGCTGCTGTTGTTGCTGCTGCTGCTACTGCTGCTGCTGCTGCTACTACTACTACTATACTACTACTACTACTACTACTACTACTACTACTACTACTACTACTACTACTACTACTACTACTACTACTGCTGCTGCTGCTGCTGTTACTGTTGCTGCTGCTGCTGCTGCTACTGCTGCTGTTGCTGCTACTGCTGCTGCTGTTGTTGTTGCTGCTGCTACTGCTGCTGCTGCTGCTGCTGCTACTACTACTACTACTACTACTACTACTACTACTACTACTACTGCTGCTGCTGCTGCTGCTGTTGCTGTTGCTGTTGTTGTTGTTGTTGCTGCTGCTGCTGCTGCTGCTACTGCTGCTGCTGCTGCTGCTGCTACTACTACTACTACTACTACTACTACTACTACTACTACTACTACTGCTGCTGCTGCTGCTGCTGTTGCTGTTGCTGTTGCTGTTGTTGTTGTTGTTGCTGCTGCTGCTGCTGCTGCTACTGGATGTTCATTCAGAGACAGTGTCTGATCGAAGATCGTCTGTGGAGATTAAGCTAACGATTCGTAATTCTGATCAATAAACACCGAGACAATCTAATCAAATCTAATCTGTCCGTGTGGCATCAAATCACTAATTCCAGAGCATGCTTCTTAATGATTACTACTTTAAGTCTTTAACGACCGGATGCATTGCATGGCTTCCACGCTGATATATATATATATATATATATATATTTAGTGTATAGTCTCGTCGTTAATTTTAAGGAAGATTTATTTTCTTACGCGTTGTGATCTGTTTACATGGAATTATGTGATCAGTATTTTCAAGATGATGGCATAAGATTGATCAATAATATTAACAATATTTGATTACCGAGTAAGTAGGTAAGTATAGCCTTTATTACTCCATTTGCAAACGCACAATGGTACATTGACAATTATGCAATATAACACAACAGAAGTAATCAGAGGCGGATTCATGGCAACTCCGGCAATACCCCCCCCCCCCCCCCCATTGAGAAACGCCCATAGAACGTTGCCCCCACTATATGTTTCAACAAGCTTTCAACAGTAGATTTCTATGATATGAATGGTAACAAATCGAAAAATTTTGTAACCCCCTGGAAGTAAAATAAAGTATAGTAATGTACACGAAATGTAATGAAAAACATATGTTAATAAGTGTCAAGCATTCTAGTAATGAATCCCTTTCTTGTGAGGAAGTCAGAACGTGGAATTGTGAGGTTGTGTGAACGTGGATGCAAAGAGTATTGTGATTCATGAACAGGAAGGAGCAGATCATGGAGGATATTCCTAGGGTTATAGCTAAAACTGTGGAAAATAGAGACCGTTCGGCTTTGACGCACAACTCTTCAACAGTAGGGGAATTGGAGGGCAAATAGCCAAGCTTGATAAGTTTTCGCATCGCAGAATTAAACCGTTCACGCTCGCTCAAATGAGCAAATCTCCACCAAGCAGGCGAGGAGTAAATCATTCGCGCAACAATTATGGTAGAGCTACATGTATAGTCAAAACCTGAAGCTGATGTTTCCGACAGTTTGCATCAAACTAGAAAGTAAACATTATATGGGTGATGTAAAATCGATGTCTATCAAGAACCAAATTCAGGATTTCATATTTACAGAGTATGAGTTAAATTCACGTGGATGTCATATGAGCGAATATTTAACTAAAAGGCGAAACAGTGTGAGTTTTGCAACAGGAGAAGCGACAAGACTGACGGTGACACGAAACGGAGTATCCCCCCTGAAAGCTATCCGGGGGGATGAATCAATCTATCCCCCCGGATGGAATTAACCGGTCTATACTATCCGGGGGGATAAACCATTCTATCCCCTTTTTTGAAAAATGCGCATAATAAAAAGTTTATATATGTTGTAATCAAAATTTAAAGTGACTCTAATAGTTTTAAGTGTCTTAAGCAATGCTCAGATAAAGGCAACTCGAATTTATTTAGTGACTCTGAGTGTTTTTAAGTGTTTTAAAGGTTTTAAGTGCTCTAAAAACAGGGCAAAACAAATTATCTATAGTAGGAATAAACATACCTGCTAGTGTCCTTGTTCGAAACAAAGCAGATGAAAATTTATTTGCAAAAAAATACACGCGGAAGCGGTTTTTTCTACTTTTTTTATTTAGGGGGATACAATTGATACGGGAGATACTCTATTTCGTGACAACGGCATTGCGAAAAGATGCCGTGATCCTATAATTATATAGTATAGACGCATTGTTGATTTGTCGAATGTGTTTCGAAGGACGTCATACGTGTTAAATTTGAACAGCTTTGTGCTGACAAGTATGTTGGAGAGCAGATAAAGGAATGACGATCAGAGCATTGCAACGATCACTGACCCGGATGACTTGACGCTTTCGTAGAACACAAAGCCGCCTTCTGATTTATCTGACGACGAAGCTACCGTGTCCGATAATCATAAACAAATTCTATTGCTATAACGAGCTTTTCGGTCGCTCGATCTAGATTTTGTATCTCTCTCTCTCCATCCTCTCTCTGTCCCTCCCTCCTTTTCTTCCTACTTCTCTCTCTCTCCCCTCTCTCTGTACCTCCCTCATTTCCTTCTTCCCCATCCTTCTCTCTTTCTCTCTCTTTCTCTCTCTCCTCTCTGTCTGTCTATCTGTCTGTCTGTATGTCTGTCTCTGTCTGTCTGTCTCTCTGTTTCTCTCTGTCTCTGCCTCTGTCTCTCTGTCTCTCTACTCTCTGTCTGTCTGTCTATCTGTCTGCCTGTCTCTGTACCTGTATGTGTCTCTGTTTCAGTCTCTGTCTGTCTATCTGTCTGTCTGTCTGTCTGTGTGTCTCTCTTTCTATATGTAATATATATAATATATATAAGTCCTTTTGCTAATTCTTTTCTCGGACACGGTCTTATTGATTAGAGGGCTGGCCTATTAACGCTGATGGTGCGGGTTCGAGTCTCTTTGCCATGTAGACATCACGTCCAAGTCCTTCACTTTCAATTGCCCATGCATGCAACACCATTGACGTGGTGCTTGGCCAGCAGCAGATATTGGCGCTTGATAATAATTCCGTTCACACATTGAAATATATCGAACCTTTGCAGGACTTGGTTTCAACGGAGAATTCGGTCGGCAGCTGGAAGCCAGTGTAGCATTTGAAACATTTTTGCAAAATACCTCGACTCATCGATTACAATTATTCTTGCGTATACACAGTTTAGCGTGGATATAGGAGCTGACACAAACGGAAATTTTTGATTGACTTTGAATGACCGAGATTTTTTTAAAAGACAAGTTACAGACTATATAATTTTGTCAACGCCATAATCATGAACAATAGAGGGTCCTCTATGATCCGTATCGGTTTACCAGTGGAGCAGGGCTGTTTTTAAGGAATTTTTAGAACTGCACATTTTGTGTACAACTGCACGTTAAAAAAGCCCTGCAGTGGAGTGGTCCAGTCTGCTCAGTGAACCTGTAATTATAAGAAATGCAGACAATATATAACCGAATAGGGCAAGAGGATAATTGTTTTGAGAATTATATTGCACAAAGTGTAAAAAATCTGAAAATGATAATTAATTGAATATGACGGTGGTGTCACTATCATCTCTATACCACTACTATCAATAACACCAACAACATTATGATGCCCGTCATTGTCACCACTACCACCACAATCACCACAATCATGACCATTACTACCGCCATCAACATCATCATCTCGATCACCACTATCATCATCATCACTCATGGCATCGGGTTCTACGGGCGAAGTTTTACGGCCAACCACAATGCAATGCGGCAATTACTGTCTCAAAAGCACTTTGCTGCCCTGTAAGAGAATGGAGGATACTGCAGAGTTACACTGGGGCAAAGGAGTGCAAGATATACATATGTACAAGATATATTATATATAATATATATATATAATGCATATATAATGTGTGTACATATATGGATAATTATATATATGCGACCACCATGCTTGGCATAAAGCGTCTCGCTATACCTTCGTCTCGAATTACATCGTGACTGTGCATATCTGCATCTGCAGGAAATCAATTACGTCGAATTGCCCATAAGATTCGTCGATCGAATCCGCAAACCCGTTCGACCTGCTCCCCCCTTCCGGCTCCAAATGGAACGAGCCGGATTAATGCGCATCGCTAATGCGATTTTCACTAACGCTTTCAAATTAGCGCATTTTTCCGAGACGATTTTTATAGCGCTATTTCTAGCAGATCGCCGGAGGACTATTGGAGGAGACTGCAACCGTCTCACCCTATGATCGTGGTCCGGTGAATTATTTTTATTGCTTATGAATTCGTACCCAGGACTCTGATACAAATCAAAACAGTTAACAGTTACTGTCTGACGCGTTTGGCAAGGCAATCGACAGAAAAATTGCAATCTAATTTCTCCAAAACTTTCCCCATACGAAGGTGTTCCTGTAATTCTAGTGCTGTAACCTTTCGATTTGTGTGAATAAACAGATACAATCTTCAAATGATTTTAATAACATCGGACAACAACTCTTGTCATATGCGCTGGAGGCGGGGTCAGGGCAGTAGCCCCCAAATTTTGGAAGTTTTTGCTTTGTGGGCAGGTAAGACCCGGGAGCATATTGAACAAACTACTTGAAGTTCAACATTCATTAGCACACCACATTATCTCCCAGCTCCAACTTGCCAGAAATCGCATTAATAGCTATTATCTCACAAACCTACATGGTACGTTATTGAGAATTTGATAAGCTCAAACAGGACTGTTGTGAGACGTTTCTGACCCTTAGGCAAAACTGTCACAGGCCCCAAACGATTTTAAAGCTAGGCCTATATGATTCAAAAATATCAAAAGCGAATTGAAAGAATAAAAGTGCGAAAACTACTATTGTGGCCTATAAATAAGTAGGCCTATAATTTAAATTTATTAAGTTGGTCGTTTGAAGTCTTAACTGTCTGTAGTTAAGTGTCAGCAATATTATACTCTAAAAGGAATAGATCATAACCTTTGTAGCCTACTTTCAACTGCAGTTTTGGCCCAGGGTAATTGCCCTTCTGCCCCTTCTCGAAAAGCCTGAGCGCAAGAACAGAAACCGCTTTTGCAGAGACACATCCACGATAGACCGACCCATAAGTGGACAACGTCAATTATTCCGGATTTATTTTTTGGACAGAAATGAAATCTTCACACCCCACTATTGAAGTTTGTCTTGGCTCTGCCGCGACCTACTGAAATTGTATGGCTGTGTTGGAAGAGGGAAATGTTGCATGGTTAATTCAATAAGCGTAGGTCTGTAATTTAATGTAGGAAATGTTAATTAATTCCAGAGATAGATAAAGGCGACACTGTCTTAAAGTCACTCTATTATCGCTCACCGTCAGAGGTCGCTAAGAGGTCGTCGCCGTACTGCGCTATAAAACAAGGCTCGTAGTTTAAGACACGGAAAAAGAAACCAATGGCGCATTATGTCATAAAAACCGGATCACTGCCGAAACTGTTAAATTAATCTTAATAGTGGATCGAATTAATGGCGTTACGAACTGGATAGGTCAGTGTATATTCAATTACTCATGTGCCAAGAACTGTTTGTAGGCTATAGACAGGGCTGGAAATTCCAGAGAAAAAGTTGTGTCCCGACCTTTTGGACGATAATATTGAGATTTCGGAAACTTTTCAATTCTTGTTTACATAGCAAACGCATTCAATCAATTACATTTTCAAGACAGATTGACGAATAGTACGTTTGCAAAGTAAAACATTTAAAGCACCGTATTTAACCCCCAAACTCCGCATCATAAATTCCTGGCTACGCCACTGGGTAGCACTGGCAAAGATTCGATCTGAGAAATGAAGAGACGCATCTTTTCTCTTCTGCAATTTAGACAAAGACTCACTAGCCGACAGTGCGTGACAATGATCCAGTCATCTATTAATATGCATCTTTCGGCTATTGTTTCGTGGTTGAAATCAAGAACCATAGTTTAGACTTTAGAGCACAGAACTACGGCGAAGACATCCAAGCGACCTAGCTCTTGCTGTGAGCGATAGTAGAGGAACCTAAAGAAAGCATCGATTGGACAGATTTCTTAGGTATGGAAAGCATTACACGGCATAACGGAACATAGTTATTGAAGTGTTTAGGTTATAACTTCTTCAGCAGCATGTCTGGTGACAACTCTGTATTTTAGAAAGAATTGATTTCAGGAAGAGCTTCATGTCTACTCAGGCAATCAGATCTTCTGCATGCGATGTATACGGTATGAATCTTCTCACATTTTGTCATCCATGATCCTTTTTCATCGTCACATTTAATGATTTAATGCTCGCAGTATCAGATCTGAAGATACATTCTATGTCGTCCAATTCAATGGTCGTTTTCGTCTCGTGCACGCTCTCGTGCCATCCATAGGTCTGAATTTCTTTTTATCGTCACGCAGTGGCACACGATCTTTGTTTACAAATTTGGATAAGCTGAATTTAGACCAAATGTGAGGTTGCCACAGTTAAAATATTGAAAGTAGTATGTCGATACATGATAAAAATTATGCAGTAGTCACTGACACACTCTTACTTTATTACTGATTATTATCTGGGCGTTGGCCGAGTTTCTGTGCTCTCTACAGACACTCATTTTGCTTGCTTTGATTTCTGTATGCGATCGCCGTTCTTCAGTCAGACCAGCTATAGGTTCTGCCAAGACCCATTGGGAGGGGGTTAGAGCGGGGGGAGGGGGTGCCGTCATAAGAACGTTCTTCGTTACAGTCAGTCGCCTTCGTTTCAACCATTTCTTTCATGGCTGTTCTGTCCCGCACTTTGACCTCTTCGATGGCTCGGCTTAATTTTATCACTACTATAATGGCTTCGCATCTCACAACCGAATCGTTCCAAGTCACGAAACACGAATGAAGGCGGACGAAGGGGGTATGCATGCCTCCCTCCAACCTTCCTTCCTTCCTTCGTCTGATGTAAAGGAGAGAAGGAGGCGGTCATCCCTTGACCGGTGCACGGTGGTGGAGGGAATACGGAATGCAGCCAGTGTTCTTCTCTCTGTCTTGCTCTGTCTCTGGCTCTGTCTGCCTCTCTGTCTGTCTCTGTCTGTCTCTGTCTTTCTCGCTGTCTCTCTGTCTATCTCTGTCTCTCTGTCTGTCTCTGTCTGTCTCTGTCTCCGTCCGTCTATCTGTCTGTCTCTGTCTTTGTCCGTCTATCTCTCTGTCTGTCTGTCTGTCTCTGTCTCTATGTCTGCCTCTCTGCCTGTCTCTGTCTCTGTCTGTCTCTCTGTCAGTCTCTCTGTCTGTCTCTCTGTCTGTCTCTCTGTCTGTCTGTCTGTCTGTCTGTCTGTCTGTCTGTCTAACTGTCTCTCTCTCTGCCTTAGTCGACCCGTCGTCTTATCCCGGTTATCCGATGTTTATTGCTCAACGGATTTCCGTTCATGCGTCTAAATGCAACGCTGAGAAACGTTCTCAAATTTCGTCCCAGAAAATTTACTACGCGATCAGATTTCACGTGTAGGCCACGAGAGATGGTCAGCTGATAACGAATTGACCAGCACTCTGTCTTCTTCACTGTCTTAGTGTCTGCCTTGCTGCCTCTCTGTATATCTGTCTGTATACGTCTACGACTATAGTTCTGTGGTAAACTGAAGGCAAAGGCAACCGAGGATGTCAACCGAAAGAGACTGTCTGTGTGCATGTATGTCTCCGCCCGTCTGTGTCTGTCTGTCTGTGTCTGTCTGTGTCTGTCTTAATCAGTTTGTCTCCTGCTGTCTCTTTATTCGTCTATTATATCACGTCATCATTTGATCCGATCATAGCATTCACCCATCTATCAATCATCTATCCATCCGTCCATCCATTCATTTGTCCTTCGCTATTCCCACTCCTTCCTTCCATCCATACCTCCTTCCTGCCATATGCACCAAAATATATATATATATACACACACACCATACACCATAATATATATATATATATACATACATACATACAAGATAACATCATAATATATATATATACATACATACAAGATAACATCATAATATATATATACATACATACAAGATAACACCATAATATATATACAAGATTCACCATAATAATATATATATATATATATATATATATATATATACAAGTCATTTACTCCTTCTTCCATCTGATCTCGTCGCATTTCCCGCGCCCTCAGCCAATAATTCTTTTCCGTTTCGCCGATAGAGTTCGCTCTCGTCGTCAGCCTCCTTTCAATGCACGCTCTAGCGATCGTCCACGACACCACGGCAACCACCAAACCGCATCCGATCGAATAACTGTCACCACCAATCTCGTACACCACACAGACGCCTGAAAAATCCTGAAGCTTTCCTCGCAAACCGTCCCCAAACGCCAGCGGAATTATTCTTTCGCAGCTCCGTGCGGTTGTCTGATTACCGCTCTCGTCCTGTGCGGCGTGTCGTTCTTCCAAACGACATCTGTCGTCTGCGAGCAGAAACTCGCGCCATCGATTTTTGGCGCTCGCAGTTGTTATGGTGTCCATGGCAACGCGTTGCTGTGGTAACTGACCCCGCCCCTTCGCCCGCCATCCTTCTGCGCCTTCTTACGTTGTTTAGGCTGCAGTGCATACCGACGCTCGTCTAATTACGTTTGTTAGCAGGCATTCACGTCCCTATCTGTGTAAAGCCCCTCGGGTGTCTTAGCCTGACCTCATCCTAAAGTCGCCATATCTCGGGGTGGACAGACAGAGAGGAAAGGGCAATCACCCCGTCGTTTTTCTTTACGACTTCTCCAAATTATGTTGTTCATCCAATAAAACTGTAATTTATTGCATGCATATTTGAGTGATGTGGATTACCGTTTCATCAACTTTGCTAATCGTGAGTGCGCTTTGTATGTTATGTAGACGCCATGATAGTATCATTAATAGTATCATCTTCGTGTCGCTGATTGAGAGCAGATTATTGAAAATGAATAGACACTGGGGAATTATAAATAAAGTGCGAGGTATATAATTATAGCACTTATAAATAAAATGTGAGGCATATAATTATATAAGCAGATGAACTACTATTATAACAGTGAAATGAGCATCATCATGAACCGATAAAATTCCTCCTATTATACAGACTTACTGCTTTTCTCCGGTTTCTGACCTTGCTCTGGAACGGACGAAGCAAGCTGCTGGCTATTGCGAACTTGATTCGTCATGACTGCGACCGCGTATATAATTATACGGCCTCGACTCTGCAGCTCATTTTTCAACGAATTGATCGGGGGTGAGATCCTTAACCTCTTCTGCCCGTAAAAAGTAGACGTTACACTATTTAAGGTCCCCGTACAGGGACACCTGGGATAGTGCATGCTAGACCGATATATTTAAAACTTTGAAGTATAATCCACCTTCGGAGAAGCGATCAGCACGCTCTCTTTCACTGCAGAGGTGCGTGAGCGATCTCAACGATCACAAGTGGATCTCCCTGAAACATGACTTGTGGCGCTGACAATCCTGACAGTCACAGTTATAATTATAATATGTATACTGTTCGTCCTGTAATGGACTTCCTTCCATCAACGCCGCATCTGAGTCCGTTTGTTCGACTGAATGTTGCAGTGAAATGACAGATGCGCGTGCGTTAAACTTGAGTTTCTGATTACTGAGTATATAATTATTATAGTCATCATCATGCAGTGGGTGAATTACTTTCCCACTCAATCCGTGTTTATTCAAAATTCGGTTGTTCGGAATTTAAAACAGGGCTATTTTTAAGGGAATTTAGAACTGCACAACTTCTTCTTTTCCTTCCCATACTCCATGGTAAATTACTTCCAATCGGGAGACAACGACCTTTTTTGCTAGTTTTCACTGTACATATATGTGCTTCTACAACTCCACAAATACATTTAGGACTGCACATTTTGTGTACAACCGCACGTTAAAAAACCCTGCAATTCAAAACCTTCTTGGTTTCTCCAATGCATGGTTGGATATACGGTTGCACGCATCGATGGATATCTTATAAGCAAATGGTAACGGCACCAATAGATAGCAATAGCTTAGCCTACATGTAGATTAAAATTCAGATTTATGCTGCATATGAAAACATAATGTAACCGCTTGGCAATCACCACCGTGACATGTAAATCGCCATTGTTATAATCATCATTAGGCATAATTATTACTATTATTTAACGCCTGAGGCAAACAAAACTCTCAGACAATAAAATATTAAAGTTAAACTAGAAGCAGATGCATGGTCAAGCTAGGAGTACATGGTCTTCGTCTCCGGGGTGTGGTGTAAAGGTACCTCTAAAAGCAACGGTGTTGAAACGCTGTGTGCAGATTGAAATCCTCTGCCATATAAGAGGTAGGCTATATCTCCCTTGGATCGCCAGAAAAAGCGGCAACACGGCCCCCAACTCAAATAAAAACTTGCGCTCCGCGCGATGAGACCCGATGCTTCAATCGCATTACTATTGTCGTTATCACCATTATTTCTTTATTAATGCAATCTGCTGGTAATTTAATATGTCGATATTTAACAATAAAGCTGTAAGACCATGCCCATGTGGTCACCATATTATATATACACACACTTTAATTTAAAGATATTTAACAATAAAGCTGTAAGACCATGCATGCCCATGTGGTCACCATATATATACACAGGCTCATTTAAAGATATTTAACAATAAAGCTGTAAGATGCATGCCCATATGGTCACCCTATAATATACAAAGGCTAATTTAAAGATCTGTCTTCGTGTCATCTGTATCTCTCGCTTTCTTTCTCTTCCTGTCTCATCATCGTCGTGGTCATCATTTTTCTCCATGCATGCGTGATGAAATCGCACAATTATTATATGCATGATGTCTTTCCTAGAAGACTGCGGTTCAGTACATACATATAGTCTGCTGCTTCCGTGCAGGCAATAACACGGTCGCCTATTTGCCTACTTACTGGAGTGCGAGATGGAGTTGTCATTAGCCGAACTATGCGCCTGGAAAATATGTCATTTTCATGGAGATGGAACAGAGGAACGGATGACTCCTTTGCGCAGGATGGCATCCACCCTCACACTTCCGGAGGGAGGATGGGTGAGGCAGGGCACCTGCTCACATATACAGGGAGGACGAGTGTAATCAGGATCCGTCGGGGAGAGATGGAGTAGAATGCCCTTCCCTGCATCCCTGTCTCTATGTCTCTCTGTGTCTCTGTCTGTCTCTGTCTGCCTGTCTCGCCTGCCTCTCTCCTATGCCCTCTGACTGTTTGTCTGTCCCTGTCTGTCTCTTTCTTTGTCTGTCTGTCTTTCTATCTGTATGCATGTCTTTCTGTCTGTATGTCTGTATGTCAGTCTGTCTCTCTCTCTCTCTACGTGTCTGTGTCTCTGCTTTCCTTCGTCAGTGAGTGTATTTGTGTATACGCTCTGGATCAACGCTGCATGTAGAGCAGCGAAGTCAATAATCCGATTCCATGTGACGAACGATGGATATGTGTATGCCATGGGGCCCAGCAGCAGCAGGAGCAGCAGCAGCAGCAGTGGCAGCAGCGGCGGCATCGGCAGCAGCAGCGGCAGCAGCAGGAGGACAGAAATATCGAACATCGGTAACAAAGCAATTACACACAAATAAACGTATTCACTATAACATATGGATTATAGAGGCATGTATACGACAAACATAATGATAATAATATAATCACACACTTTCTCTCATATAATATACATATTTATATACGTATATATATATATATATATATATATGAGAGAAAGTGTGTGATTTAGAAGTATGTGATAGGCGTAGCATCTATATAAAATAGATCTGTGCGAGCTTTAAGAGATTTTCATGGCTGATAATGCAGATCAAAATTATGCTTGTAAGGCTAATTCTACTGTTTCCAGCCTATTTGCTAAATAAGAACTAGGCCTATTTAAGTTTCAGTTTGCAAATAAAATGATGGAAGCGTGACGACCGGATAGAAAAGGCTGAATATAGTCACGCGTATTAACAGTTATCAAACCACTTTGGAGACCTAATTCTGACAGAAGCTTTTAAAAATTATCTTAGACAAAATCGTGAAACCCAGACAATGCTTTCTAAGCTCCAAACTATATCAGCTTGACTCGAAGACGATTCCATTTTGACAGGATCCACGCAATGGGCCAATACCATGCACTGTTACAACACCATTTCCTACCACATCAAACTAAGCTCTTCTGCCCGCTACCTTGGTTCAAAATGGAATAGAGAAAATAATTCTAATTATTAACAGAATGACAGTCAATATCGGCGCCAGCTATATGTCGTTTCAGCAGGAGGTCGCGTCAAGGTCATGGTAGCTGTATAGCAGGTTGAAGAAAACAAACTGTAAGGAAGAATTAAAAATTCCCACGAATTTTTTTGGCAGGTCATTAGGCAGGTCAAGAATAATAGGCAGACCAAATGACCTGACGCGACCTATCGTATAGCGCTTCCACTGATGGCAGTTATATAAAAGCACTCAAGCTTATTGTATGCACTTTATTGCCTGTTTATGATTGCGTCAGCCTACAAGCATTCACTTAGGCGTATACTTGCAAAAATATTATAAGCTCAATCATGCAATAAAATTGACAGTTTACTACATTGTAAAAGGGATATGCCATTTGTAATTTTAGAAGACAAGTTAAATGCAAATAATTATGTTGTATGTTTTGTTTAACCTCTCAGAAACGGTCATCTCGATTGTTTGTATACATGCTGATTTTAATCTCCATTCAAGCCAATCCGAACTTTAATTTGTTTTCTCAAAGTATTCTCTAATTTGCATATTTCCAGACTTTATTTCCTTAAATTGCCTACCCTTGTTTTTGGACAAAGCAGTGCAGGCCAACAGTTTCATGGTTCTAAGTAGATGTGCGTAAAATTGTCCACCAACTAAATTCATATAATACGATGTTCGATTTTCACTCTTTCTTGCCGTCTGTTCTTCACATCGACAATATTCAGTCGATGTCGGTCATGCGCTATATAAGCTGGCAAAGGTTAGGTTACTATCGCAGCTTGCAAAGAAACAGGCTGTTCTATAATAATAATACATCTTTAGCCATGAAAGTCAGTGTATGATATTTCTGTCATGCGGCCAAATGCAATAAGACATGATGTTTCAGTAGATCTCAGCCTTCATTCGTGCTTTTCATTATATTTCAAGTCGCATTGGATTAGATTCGCGAGATTCGCTTTCTGAAGCTGTTTGTCTTCTCAATCGCATTTGCTGTCTGTCTCTTTCTATAGCTGCAGAAATAAACACAGCTTGAAGAGCGACTGTGATCGATTGTTGACGACAGCCGAAGATCTGATTTACCATCGGCTTTATATCATAGTTCTCCGTGTATTATTATTATATATCCATAAAATGGAACCTGACCAAACTGCGCATTCCTAGGCATTTCTAAGGCATCCCTATTTTTGATATGCGATAGCCTATATGTTTATATAATTATAGGTCTGATATTGCATTTCTGATTATATTAATGTCCAACTAACTAACTTACTAACTAATAAATTCATCATAAGCTTATCAACAATTGAAGGCGACAGCGAGTCTCTTTTATCAGATACAGAAACGGCGAAAACTGGTCAATGAAGTAATAAAGTTAATGTCAGCGTCAACGGTTTTTTGTTGCCAAGAGATGTCGTTTAAACAGAGAACCACGTTCATTTATTTTGGACCTAGGCCTAAGTCATATACTAGCAGGATGCTCTATGGAAACTCATTCCCCTGTTTTCATAATGTCTTACAAGTTGACGAGGGAACTGTTAGAAATAGTACAAGACTATATAAGATGTCAGGAACTTTACTACAAAAAACTTCAAATTATAAGTTAGTAGAAATTAGTAATTCAGTTAGACGTCGTCTTATCCTCGAACTTTTTCATTATAATTAATTTTTTTCAGAATAAGCCGACATGCATTGGGCCTAACTGCATGACAGGCTCACATATATGCGTTCAGTTTTTTTTAAATGGATAACTCTGACACGCAATAAAAGGCAATAGCAGCATTATTGAGCGAAACAAAAATGATGAACGAAAACAGAAAAACATGGCGCACTATAATTAATCATAATTATTATAGTGCGTGAGAGATCAGTCAATGTTCAAAGTCGATAAACCAATTAGAGGCCAGTATACAGTTGAGTAAAAGCATAGTGCTTATTCACGATTTGCCTAATAAGGGATTGCAATTTATCATTAGGGTAATTATCTTATGAGTAGCATTGTCATATATACAGGGTGCGCCAAAAAAGACCCCCCTAGGTTTTTTGCCAATATTTTGGCCAAAAGTAAGAATTTCCAAATTAAATTTTACAGGCTTATAGACAATTCATATTTACACATTATGACCAGATTTCATCAAAATATTTCAAACGGAACAAAAGTTACATCACGTTTAGTGAGGTCACCCATCGTTATTTGACGATTCAAAAACGCGACGCAACAAAAAGTAGGTTTTTGCCAATATTTTGGCCAAAAGTAAGAATTTCAAAATGAAATTTTTACAGGCTGATAGACAATTCATATTTACACATGATGACCGAAATTTCATTAAAATATTTCAAACAGAACAAAAGTTATATCACTTTTAGTGAGGACACCCACCTTTTTTGACGTTTTTTGAATCATCCAAAAAACGAGGGTGGTCTCACTAAACGTGATATAACTTTTGTCCTGTTGGAAATATTTTGATGAAATTTCGGTCATCGTGTGTAAATATGAATTGGCTATCAGCCTGTAAAAATTTCATTTTGAAATTCTTACTTTTGGCCAAGATATTGGCAAAAAACCTAGCGGGGGTCTTTTTTGGCGCACCCTGTACATGTAATATATATGGATATCCACAGCAGAACACGAAGGGCAACATTTTCAGAAATGTAGAAATAGGCCTACAGAAACCTAAATTTACAATTACGAAAACAAATTTAAGTTTTTCAATCGATTAGTTAAACTTTTAGCAATTTCTTATTTATCAAAACTGAATAAAAGACGATTATACAGAATTCCTGCTTAATGAACTCTGAAAAAGTCACGATGCCTACAATAAATCAAGCTTCTTCGTTTTTGTACCGTTGATATCTTGTGCATGGCCAGCTAACTACACAGTGAAATCAGCTTGTGCACTACTTGCTTAGATAGGACCTTAACCCGTCCTGTCTTCGACCATGTCTCCAATTCTGTCATCCACGGTCATTGGCATTTTTTTTAGCTGCCTCAGGGAATAGAATCGACTGGCATGGTTCGATAGCAACTCTTCAAGAGTTCCTATACTCGAAAACTCCAGTTCCTCTACCTTCCAAGTTTTCTCGTCTTCATGAAAGTCCGCTCATCTGTTTCATCTGATCTCTCTGGCAAACGGACTTTGCTGGAAATCGATCTATGGACAATAACCTAATATGACGCAGAGCTCGTAGATAAGCTGATGCCCTCGTTTAACCTTTGGGCAGCGCTTCAGTAATTTTGAGTTTACGATTACGATTATGGTGATGGATTAGTGTCGTTTATTTTGAATACGATTTCTAATCATGTTTACTGTACATACGTCACACACACACGCACGCACACACACACACACGCACACACACATACAATGTCATACATATATATATATATTTATATATGGTCTACGTAGAATAAGACGCGATGTGGTCATGTCTTTAAGAAAACTTCTAACAAACGCATCTTACTGGTTTCAGTAAGTAAGCGACAACATTCTGAAACTCTAAGAATTTTATTACAACGTGGCTGAACCTAATACGTCAAAGCGGTGACCCGTCGAAAGAGCCCAGTCAAAACAGCCCCGTCAAAACAGTCCCGTCATAATCGCCCAAAGACAAAACAGCCCAGAAAAAATCAGTTCCGGAAAAATGAAACCCCGTCGAAATAGTCCCATCAAAACAACCCGTGTAAACAGTTCCGCGAAAACATCCCGCTTCCTCATCCATATTCATCCAGCTTCTATTTAATATATAAAATACCTTCATCCCGCTCCCATTTCTCAAGCGTTTTATCATTCATCCAGCTTCTTTTTAATATATAAAATACCTTCATCCCGCTTCCATTTCTCGAGCGTTTTATCATTCATCCAGCTGCTATTTAATAAATAAATTAACTTGATCCCGCTTCTATTTAATATATAAAATACATTGATCCCGTTTCGTTCTCTAAAGCAAAAAAACGATAAAGCGCTTAAGAAATGGAAGCTGGGTGAAGGTTTTATAGATCTTAAATAGAAGCTGGATGAATGATAAAACGCTTAAGAAATGGAAGCGGGATGAAGGTATTTTATACATAGAAATGGAAGCTGGATGAAAAATTTCGTCGGTCTATTTTTTCACGAAAACCGTGTGCTATTCCGCGACTTTGTCGGTCCCCGACAAATAGCCCCTATAGATGTTCTGACGGGGTTATTTTGACGGGGTTATTGTGTCGCTGAGCGATTTTGACGGGGCTGTTTTGTCTTTGGGCGATTATGACGGGGCGGTTTTGACGGGGCTATTTTGACCGGGCTATTACGACGGGGTACCACGTCAAAGCAGCTGAGCCGAATAGAATGTGCTGTGTAGAAATAGCTGAAATACACAACATTACATTACATGCTCTTAAAATAAAACGACACGGAGAAAGCACATGAATTGAATCGCGGATTTGCTCAGCAAAATTATCCTAATCACGAGACATGTAATGGATAGTGACTGGGGAGTAATTGGACATCGCTTGACTGTTTGCTTCATTGCATGGTGATGATGATATATGATACTATGCATGCCCATCATATTAATCAGCTGGAATAATAACGATGACCTCAACGATACGAGAACAGAACGACCGAGACAAATGATAGGGCCTACACTGAAATTTAATACAGGGAGACAGACAGACAGACAGACAGACAGACAGACAGACAGACTCACGGAAAGTGAGACAACAAAGGCTCATAGGTCTTTGCATGCATGCATACAAACATACATAGTTACATACATACATACATACATACATACATACATACATACATACATACATACATACATACATACACACATACATACATACATACATACATACACACAAACATACATACATACATACATACATACATACATACATACATACATACATACATACATACAAACATACATACATACATACATACATACATACATACATACATACATACATACATACATACATACATTTATACGTTGATACATACATACATAAATACATAATTATAGTCTACGTACATATGTAAACGTACGTGAGCTCTTGTATGCACGCACGAGTGCACATTCATAGAAACATTTACTCGTCGACAGGACATGTTCTCCACGACATGTTACAACGGACATAATTATTCCTTTCATACTGTATTATCTTCTCCTTTGGCAAAAATAATAGGTTTGAGAACAGATTTCTGTTAAAAATTTGCTTAAAATAGACTCGACTGATGGAACCAATTCTTTGGTAAATACAATTTGGATTGATGAATATAATTCTGTACTTAGGCCTCTATAGGAGTTGGATCGATGAGAAAAATTCTTTGCCTAACTAGAAGCTGAATTGATGAAATAATTTTTGCGTAAATAGAAGTTGCATCAGTGAGAAGAATGATTGATGAAAAGAATTCCTTCCTAAACATTTCTAGCGTTAGAAATGAAGAACCAAATGACGCTAATAAAGTCTTAAACCTATGTCTGAATGACGGGGGGCCCGGTAGAGTAATGGATAACACGCTGGCCAAGAGTGCAAGAGGTAGTGAGTTCGAGCCCCCGTTGGGCGGATATGCGTTCTCATTGCTTTGTAGGGTGCTATTAGCGCCATGTATTGCAAGCTGTCTGTTCAGTTGGTATAAGCTTAGTTAAGATTTAAGTATTCTGTAATCTGAGTTCCTGTAAATTGTCTAAACTGCATAATTGTACACTGTAACCGCGGTTGCCATCTGTCAACCGGATTGTTGATTAAACGAAAATTATTATTATATTATTAGCAGTAGCAACAGGTCTTTACTGTTACGGCACTGACATGTTGACAAGTGAGCAACAACAGCATAAGTAACCTTTATCGATAAAATTCAGTAGGCTAATCGGCTAATTCCACTTAGAGTGGGATTATGTGCCGGAGAACATGCATAAGCTTATGTATACAACGCAAAGTCTGGGGTTGTCCGGAAAAAGGCTCCTGTCCCGGAATTATATTCGGGCAATTTCGGGGGATAACGTCCAGGAGGGTAATGCCCTATAACTAATTTCTTCCCAAAGTATCCATAACGATGCTTAGCCCCACCCCCCCTAACCCCTCTAGCGCCGCTACTGTACGCGAGTTAATCACGATACACGCGGCTGTTTAGGTGTATTTTTTATAAATTCGATGCGAAAGACTAAAACAAAAGAAAAAGTCATCAGATTTTTCGGACGGAAAAATGGAGAGATTTTTGGTCGATGACTAAAAAAGAGGTAATCAGAAATTTCGCACCGAAAAAGTCGATTTTTCTCCCAGCATGGAGGATGGAAAGGAAAGAAGGGGTTGTGCAGTTATAGAAATTCCTTTGAAAAGCCCTGTTCTTACATCGATCAATTTTCAATCTAAAATCCCCATCTGTTTGCTGTTTCTTCAAATCAGCAACTCTGTCTGAAATGCATTCTCTCTTTATGTCATCCCTCACCCATAAGCTCAATGTTCTCTGGAACTGTTTCAATGAATGTTTGTATGTGTTGTTCTCTCGTTCATCATTACTCTTGCTAACCTCTCTTTCGCTGAAGGTGCCATTCCCGCTCTTTGAGTTACCAGCTTCTTCAGAAGTCAGCCCACCTATACTGCACTAACTCATTTTGTGACCTCCCTTATTTTGCTCAAGACTAAAACAGTATAAGTCTTATACTGGGCCCCGGTGCTTTCGTGCCCACTGCAATTCGGTGACCGTGTATACGTTGGTTTCTTCTGCGATGCCGATTCTGTATATCGGTCCATATTTCGAGCCACTTGTCCTCGTCCCCATTTTTCTCTCATCTCGGTGACTCACACGGATCGTTATCGTGCGGCTCTGTCCAAGATTTAGGTCTCGCTTCAAAGTGGTCATCGATTTTCTGCAGTATTGATGTTTTCAGAAGGGATCAACAAAGAAAGAGGACGGTTTACTTTCAGTCTTATAACAATAAGCAGATGCTGATGACGAAAGGCAATTACTGAGCCCGAGAGAGCACACGGGAAAGACAGCCCAAATTTCATGCTTCATCACAATTCATTCTTTAGTGCATGGTGGCTGATTGCGTTGATGCTGCATGATTGAGGAGCACACTAGAGAAACTTACTCAGCCCAATGCTTATCAATTGCACTGAGTGAGTTTTAGAAATGTGCTCCTCAATTCTAAACCTGGTTTCGAAATGTAAATCGAGGTCTTGCAAAGTTTGTTTAGCCATTCATGCATCTCGAGTGACGCTGATCAATGAAAGATGAAGAGATTGATATCCGAGAGGAGTCTCACTTGGAGGGCAAACCAATTGGACAGACGGTGCTCAAGCTTAAGTTTAGTATGGAAGACTAGATCGGTGCCTGACGAGGAATGTAGTGAAATGACTAGGCACTTCTAATGAATCTTGGTATAAAACTGACATGGAAATGAATAGGGTAGATGGGATGAATATGGTAGATGGGATGACGCTGGCAATCGAGCTGACTGACGAGCTATAGATTGCTTGACAACTTGACACATGTCATTGGTTGCCAATGCCGACGTTTAAAGACTGGGTGCAGCACCGAGAGAGAGAGGAGAGAGACAGACAGACGGACAAAGACAGAGGCAGAGGCAGAGACAGACACAGACAGAGACAGATAAGGAGTTGAGGAGAGAGAGAAAGGGAGAGAGGGAAGGAGGGAGAGCGTTTCTTTTGGCCCTGATGGATGTCGTTTGATGGGGTAGACGTGAGAATGAACTCAAACTGATGAACATTGCGAGTTAGAAAACCAAAATATAAATGTAGAATATATCATATATATTTTCTATATTTCTATATATTACATATTCTATGTTTATAGCTCTATATATGATATGATGTAAGGCTTATTCTATATTTAGATCTGGTGGCAATTTAGAATATGTTTTTACATATTATGCAGAAGACTCCATCATTTAAATTGCAGCTAAGGTTTCAACTATATATAGGCCTATATATGGTGTCGCATTGAAAGAAACTCATCGTCATTACCACCTTTGAAGTCGACTGACTCCTTTGGTCAGTTTAGAACTTTAGATTCTCGTATACGTTAAAAGAGACGCATCATCATATTCATCATCTCTCTCCGTTCACTTTTCTATTGGAATAAGCTGCGTACGTCTTGTGTCTATTCTTGGAAAGCCGACTTTAAGCCGCTAACAATAACACCTGCTTTGATGACGAATTCATATTTTACACAGGAAGTTAACTTAGCGCCTTTATATAGCGTGTCCTAGATCAGTCATAATCTAAATGTTTTGGAGTGGTGTGAGTGCAAACATTTACCGCTGGACATATTCCACGGACATCATCCCCAGATTTTATAAGTAGGTCATATCCATTGACAAATATTTCCCTGTATACAACATCAATCAACGATAGATGTCCAACGAGTCTTTGTCAGGAACTCACGGTTAGACCATAGTTTAGGTTGGTAAATCAATCAATCTTTACTATACCTTACTTACCGCTGGTATGTATATAGGTCGTCTTCCAATTTCAATAGTAACTGCCATCAATCCAACTTCTAATTAAGCCAAGAATTGACCTATTTCATGCAATTCATCTTCAATTTAAATTGAGTACGCGTGTTTCAAATAAACAGTAAACATAACGCATACATGTTTCCAAAAGCATTGAACCATGTTATGATATAAGTAAGTCTTCGCTAATGCCTTCAATCATTCAAGCGGAAAATAATGTTGGCATATCGATATGACACAAGGGGAATTTAACCCAATTGCTGAAGAATATGTCCGACAATAAGCTTACATGTATACATGTTCGGAATAGATGTCCGTTCCCCTTAGTTGGTCGTTGTAATCTAATAATTAATAGGTCTATAGTGTCGTCGGATTAACGCAGTCAGTATATAGGCCATTTTCTTCTAGCAGGGGAATTTTCAAAACTGTTCGCGAGATAGATAATAGTTGCTAATAATTATCCTATATACTTTTCGAGCAAATTGCTTGACCACAACGCATGCAGCAATGCGATATTAAATGCGAACATTATTAGCCATACACATCCATGCGCAATAGTTCACCAGGTTAGATTTGGCAGGTATAGCAACAAAATCAGAAAAATTCCGTTGAAATAAGCTGCAAATCGATTCTTCAAAATGCAAATAAAACAACACGTGAGAAAGGAAAGTTCGAAGAAAAGGAGCCAGTGTAAGAGATGTTGAGGTAGGCATGAACCTCAGACTGAGATGGAGCAAACGAATGAATGAAGTATAGACACCACAGGCGTATATGGACATGCGCTTTGGGGGCAAGCACCAGAGGCATAACTGACAAGCTGCAGTATACTTGTAGAGAGCAATCTCATGCACCTCCTTCTTCCTCTCCGTTTTTCATCGTCTGCTTCGTCCTCATCACGTGACCAGCAGACGGCTATTATAGACGGATCAACGAAATGATTGGCGCCATTCGAATGACTGCCAATCAAATTCGTTCACCCTCAGCGACGACCTTATCTCAACCTTCATCCACAACGACGACAATCCTATCACGTGAGGCAAGATGACACGACCCGAGTGTCATTGTGTACGGCTCAGGATACATATGCTGAGACTCTCCAATATGCATGTATAAATCTGTGTACATGTATGCATATATGTAGGCTATGTATGTATGTATGTATGTATGTATGTATGTATGTATGTATGTATGTATGTATGTATGTATGTATGTATGTATGTATGTATGTATGTATGTATGTATGTATGTATGTATGTATGTATGTATGTATGTATGTATGTATGTATGTATGCATGTATGTATGTATGTATGTATGTATGTATTTATGTATGTATGTATGTATAACATTGTATGTATGCATGTATGCATGTATGTATATATGCATAGATGTATGTATGTACTATGTATGCATGTCTGCATGTATGTATGTATGTATGTATGTATGTATGTATGTATGTATGTATGCATGCATGTATGTATGTATGTATGTATGTATGTATGTATGTATGTATGTATGCACTCTACGTATGTATGTATGTATGCGCTCTACGTATGTATGTATGTATGTATGTATGTATGTATGTATGTATGTATGCATGCATGTATGTATGTATGTATATATGTATGTATGCACGCACGTGTGTGTATATAGGCATATATGCATGCATGTATGTTTGTACGTAGTATGTATGTCTGCATGTATGTATGCGCGCATGCGTGGGTGATCATTTTGTGGCGGCTTCATCATTCTGTTAAGATTTCTTTTTAAGAAATGCAACGATTTTTGAAGATGACAGTTGTGGTGCTATGGAAATATTTGCTGTGAGCTGAAGTTGATGATTTCAGATTATACATCGAAGTGCACAGTGTCTAGCTGAATGGCTCGCGTTCCCCCTGTGCGTCCAAATAATAGGCCTACAACTGTTTAGCATTTTTCAGTGAGAGATGGATCGCTGGATGGATCGATGGATGGATGGATGGATTGATGAATGGATGCATCAATGATGTATGAATTGATAGATGGATTGATACATGGACGCATCGATGGTTTGATGCATGGTTTGGGATGGGTATAGTTATACAATTATAGTGAAGTTCGACAGATGTAGCCTATACTTATAACTACGAAATTACGAATTTAAGAGTTAAGTACGAAGAAAAAATGGCAGAGCAGAAGCATTCTAAAACGCGTGGATTGAAAGTGGCAAGAAAGGACAGAAAAAAAATGATTTACAGAAAGTAAATACATAATTATTGCAGAAATGAAGAATAGAAAGATGAAAGGAGATGTGAAAAAGATTTGTTGTCATAAAGATCAGTAAACGTAGAGGAAGCGAAGGTAAACTGCACATTAAACAAACATTATAACAAAACGTAATAATATATAATAAAACATAAAAATATATAGTAAAACATAAAAATACATTATAAAACATAATAATATATAATAAAACATAATAATATATAATTAGACATAATTCCATGCATGCAGTAGTTCATGTCTTCTGTACGTTTTACGACATCCGTTCGTTGTCCATATAAATGTTTCGATCATTTTCTTCCTCTTTTAGCGATTGACGGTTGCAGTCTTCGTGTCAGTGTGTACCTGCACCGCCTTACCCTGCAGACGGATCTTTCATCATAAGTATTTGCACGTCCTTAAAGGACTATTACACAGATTACGGACCGATTGATCACCGGACATCTCGTCCGTACGTGAACCAAGGCGACACATGTTTTGCGGGGCCATAAATTCGTAATGTTGAGTTATAACATTGTCACCATTAATGGCAGAATCAAGACTTCGGACGCTGATCGTAATCACGATCCTACACTACAGATTTATGGAGCGCATCATGAATGCTAAGCGTATAGGGCATCAGCTTATTCAAGAGTGCTGACCCATGCATCGTATACTCAACTGGTCATTTTTGCCAATACAAGCAGTTTGTAAGGAGACCTGTTTCATTTTCAACCTTACAATATGCTAAATCGTTTCGTTTGCATTTTATGGGTGGATCGATGGGGGACCGGTAGCCCATTGGATAGCCGAGTTCGAACCACCTAGGGCGGAGTACTCTGTGTTTGAAGGCTGTCTGTTCTGTTAGCATAATTAAGATTTATGTCTTCTGCCAGTTTCGTTCTTGTGAATTATTTCAATTGTATAATAAATGTAGGCCACACTGTATGTAATCGGTCGCGGTCTGTCAACCGGGTTGTTTCAATAAAGAAAATATGATTACTAAGTCTTATGATAGATCTGCGGTGGGAGAAGGGAGTGAGACTAGGAGACCAGGACAGAGGTTATAGAAGAAGGAGTGGAGGAGAACAAGCTATATATAGGACTAAAGGTGTTGCAATTAGAATAATAGACTTATAAAAATTATTGTCAGAAGTGGATAATAGATATAGGATTTACTGCTTAAGACGAGTGACAGCGACAAAAGGACAGGCGGGAGAATGATGCTGTAAAGAGAAACACAGAAAGAATAAATCTAAACACAATACAGAAAGAATAAAACACAATATGGACATCATATATGGAAATACCAGTTTACTTCAGTTTGTCTCTATAGCGTACAACAGCGTAAACAAATAGTGGCATTCCTACATGTATGCTATTATCCCGACCAATCATCTAGAGTTCTATACCATAAGCTGAGATAGCGTATACCTATTGATCATTTATAGCCCATCGAATTGGTAATCGAATCGGTTATCAAAATCCGCAGAGTTCTTGCCCTGTGATCCAAGGTACACCCTATTATGGGTCTGCAGTGTTCTGCAGTATAAAATTAAAATACAAGGCATAGTATATAACCTCAAGTCCTCATAATTATGACACCTGCTCTGGTGCAATGCCAGCTTGGAATTGCACTCGACTACTTTCGAGAGCTTTGTTGCTCCACGGGTAGTCGGGTATACCTAGGGCCACCGTCCCCTTCGCCGTTCTGCACATGCAGAAGGGATTGCTCTTGGTCCCTTTACGAACTGCAACCATGCAGAATACATGTAGAGACCTTTCTGTGATCGGCCCAGTGGTCTGGAATGGGGGCTCCCACAGCAGCTGCGTCTACTTCATGAGGTTCTTACTGAAACATTTTAAAAATAAACTCAAAACTGTAATTTTCTGCCGTGCTAGAGTCGGGAGCGCTTCTGAGTAGTCCCCTTGAAGAAGCGCTATACAAATTCTTGAATGAATGAATTAATTAATGAACTAAGCCAATGTCTCTAGATCTGTCCATAGGCCTATATCTGTCTATACAAGCTCATGATTTCAATGACAAGCAAATGATCGCTTTCTTAAAAGTATAATGTTGTGAAATGCCGAGAGGGGTGTTGAAAAAATGTGAGCAATCAGGGAGGCTCCCTTGGAACAATTCAATATAGGTCCTAATAAAATATCCGTGCATTCGCTAACACTTTGTCCGAACGCAATACGATTACAAAACATGGCCATGTAGGCCTATAATAGGCATTATAATTATAGGTTCCCACTTTTAAGGTTTGGATCTATACAATACATGTATTAATATCAGCTTTTAATTGATTAAAATGATAGACAAGATCATGTGATGTGAACACTTCTAACCTCCAATGACCTTTGCTCTATCCTCGGTTGTTCTATGCTGCCAGTCTTCCGCTTTCTCCTCCGCCATTTCTCATCCAGTCTTCCGTCGTTACAGGACTTAACTCCTCGTCAAAACGATATCCACCGAAAACGACGGGCAAGCAATAGCCACCTATACTTCAGCTGCACATCGTCTGCTGCTCTGCTCTGCTCGTCGTCGGTGTTTTACTGCAGTCGCTCCTTCTCCAGCGCCGTTGTCGCTTCTCCTCTGCTATGATCAGACGGGAAGACCATCACACACGTTGCGGCGGTTGCCATGCAGTGACGTCACTAACTACGCAACCAAGTTGTAGATACTCCGCGTGTATAGGCTATGGCTGTTACACGGTAGCAATGCATGCAGACAGAGGCTGCAGGTCGCAGGGTTGAAAGAAGCGATGATTGATTTTGCTCGGAGCGTTCAATGGCTAATGGAACATCTTTTCGAAAAGACTACGCCGAGACTCAATTGCTTTCAACCACAGATACATGCAACGAATGCCATTCAGTGATTTAGACTAAACTCATATATACCGTGCACCTTCTCCAGTTTGTGACTCCATGCAAGATTGTCGATAGGCCTACTTGAGAATTGGTATACAGGGTAACGCGTCGCATGCAGAGGATCAGAGGAATGGAAAATGGATCTTTTTGCACCTACAAATAAATATTTCATTTTTGTATTTCATTCTCTTATATTTACTTATTTATTTCTGATCCAAAAACTAATAATACAATTATGGCAGTGAGCATAACAATTTAGCGTCACTTGGTTAACAAGAATGGTCTTTCATTATTTTGACTTTCGACTGACATAGCAACTGCATGAGGCTCTGATTTTATTTCTGAATAATGTAAAACGTTATCGAGAATATCTAAACTAAATTGCAAATGAACGCGGCATAGACTATAAGATAGTTCAATTATACTGACCAAAATACACCATAAAGTCATTCATTACGTGCCCCAGGTACAATGTTTTTAAATGCAGAACTACGAGCAAATATTTTTACTCTATTAAGTGACAGTTTAACTTCTATGGCTAATTAAAACAATTGTTTTTTAAATATTTTTTCTCTGGTTCAACTGGACACAGAAGAATTTTATCTTGAAGTGTGTTTTGCATCTAGACAAAAAACACCGTCTTCGTTTCCTGTCAGCATGCAACATCAGAGCGCATCAACCACAGTCAACCTTATACTGCAGCAGAGCTATATACTGCAGTTGCTGTCCGCTCCGTTTGCCGTGTAAGCGCCTATTAGCAAACGATGCTTGGCACGCCACCTTGTCAACTGCACGCAGTCGTCTGCCGCTGCTACTGCTGCTGCTGCTGCTGCTGCTGCTACTGCTGCTGCTGCTGCTGCTTCTGCTGCCGCTGCTGAACTGGATATGATGCTAGACCTGATTCTTTGCCGTCCTTTGGCACTCTCGCGTGTCTGAGCCCCTTCTGCTTCTATCGCAGACAAAGGATGTCGTGCCACAGCGATTATATCGATGCGGATTCGCATAGGATAAGGCACACAGCAGCAGCAGCAGCAGCAGCAGCAACGGCGGCAGCAGCGGACAGCGACCGAACGAGCCTAAGCGCTTTACTCAGCAGCCACCGTCGTGCTGTCAATACACAGCGCTTGCGTGCAACGGATAGCCTATACTGTTTGCTCGGAAGATTAAGCCGGTTATAGCACCGGGCGCTCGTCTTAAATCAATTTCAATATGGCGCAGCTGATGGCAAATATATTTATTCACTTAGTAGTTTTGCGGTGTAAACATGATCAGCAGAAGCAGCAACGAGTCCTCAGAGCTAATAAGCTTATAGTATATAAATAAGCCTACATTTTAACAACAACGGCTCTTGGTAATTTCTTCCATTGATTGCTGTGCAATGTATGCAAACCCATGGGCAGGGCTTAAAGTGTGGCTGGACGGTCATGGACGGCGTCCATGCACTTATTTTAAAATCTGAACACCGTCCTGCCACTTATTGGCCAGCATAGCCTGGAAAGATACAGGGCGCCCAGGCACTTATTTTGGAAAGGTAAGGGGCGTCCAGGCACTTATTTTCCTACACTCATGAACCCATGCCATCCAGGTATTCAAAACTAAGTTGCTAAGCTCGCGATTATGCCCATGTGTGCAATTTCAGAAATGTAGCCGATGCTATACTGTACCTATAATCCCGAAGTGCGTATAGGCCTATAAGGATACGTCTATACGAGGTAAAAGGAGTCGCTACGTGACTTAGCATCGTAAAATCATATGTTATCGATTTATCAAAGACGTCCTAGTTTTCTTAAAATGTTTTGCGAAGACACAGCAGTAAAACGACAGCATAACAGAATTGCGAGGTTCAAAATTAAGAAGAGCAGCACAAGAAGGCAATTATACCGTTTATGGAAAATCGATTGATGACATGAAAACTGGCGCTAAACAAATATTCACAACTTGACGGCGGAAGCGTGCAATTAAAAAAGAGGAGGGAGAAATAGTTTATTGTTCAGTGGATACTGGATAGCTACCGGCCAACAGGCCACCGGAGGCGGTGGTGATGATGATGTTAATGATGATGATGATGATGATGATGATGATGATGATGATGATGATGATGATGATGATGATGATGATGATGATGACGGTGACGATGACGATGACGATGACGATGACGATGACGATGACGATGACGATGACGATGACGATGACGATGATGATGATGATGATGATGATGATGATGATGATGATGATGATGATGATGATGACTATGACGATGACGATGACGATGACGATTACGATGACGATGACGATGACGATGACGATGACGATGACGATGACGATGATGATGATGATGATGATGAAGATGATGATGATGATGATGATGATGATGATGATGATGACGATATTTTAACGCCTATCAACCAAAGGCGGCGAAAGGATTGACTGAATCTGCATTAGACAACGATGTGGTTAGTACATAGGCGAGAATCAAAGTCCAGTCGAGCGCACAATAAATCGATCACGTGACATACGTCGCGTGTTTGGCATATCTAAAATTCAAGTCATCAAAATATCGCTCAGGGTTTGTCTCAGAAAAAGAACGTATTGCATCGGTTGCAATAATAAAGGACGCCTTGTCAAAAGCATTTGCGTACAACTTGTACACATAGAACATCAGTTGCAGTCAATTTCTGCTAAAAATTAATGGTTACTGATTCTCAAAAGAATATGTTTATACTTTTGTTGTCCTATCTCAGCTTGTGGCTTCTCCATATATCTACAACTCTCAGTACTCTCAACCTTTGCCCCCTGTCTGTAACTGCCAAACCTCTGGCTTTCGACCTGGCAAGAATTTAACTCCGATTGGATATATCATCCAATTGGTTTTAATAAGAGCCTGCAAATTCTCGGTCTTTTGGGTGATTAAACTGCTAACGATGACGAATCTGACTAAAAATAATGCTGAAGGTATACATTAACGCGGAAATACCCGATTCTTCTACACGCGTTGCTTTTGCAAGTAATCGGACTTGGATATAGTGATCAACACCTAACTCACGAAACTCTACGTTTATATCTTTATCCTTTAGCTTAGGCCGGAAAATCACTTTAATAGAAATCAAATTGATTGTTGCATAATTATATTTATGTATGTTTTAATTAGTCAAATAAATACATGTATATATAACATATATGCCTCACATTGGCTCATATATAATCTCTTGTCTTTATGGTTTCATCAAACATAGCCTACTATATGCACTTCTATGGAATACATATATACACTATTTATGTCTTCTATAATTATATAGACTACACCGTAACATGATATAGAGTTCAATAATATTTCTGTTAATTATATAGCACAATCAACCCATAATCATGCAGGCAATATCTGCAGATATGCACGGGAAAGTCTCAGGTAATATTCAATTATAGTCACATAATCCTGCAATCGATAACATTGCATCTGGATTTCATCTTCGCCTGTCCACTCTGCAGTCATAATATATGTACACAGGAGGTACGGAGGATCTGAGCGAATTACTGGTAGCCGAAGCAAGAAACCCAGTTGCTCCATGGTCTCTGAATAACATCCTTTTAGTCGATGGTTAAAAACGCCTCTACCACATGTAGATGTCCGAGTCTGGCAAAATTTAGCAGCACTAGGCGTAAGCTTATATGCAATGCTTTCAGAGGGTATCAGACGACAACTTTTGAACGCATACAATCAATGGTTTGCTGAGAGAAGCACTTTATAAATGGTCATAATACAACACGATACAAAACATGAGCTATAGCGTGATAATAAATTGCAAATCAAAGTAATGTTTTTATGCACCCGTTGTTGATTGACGTCATAGCGCTGATGACGACTATACGATGCCTGTGACAATCACTAAGGAAGCTGGGCTCCCTACTACTGGAGTATTGACGTCCCTTCACCGAAAGCACCTTTACATACCTGTCCATCGATGCGCATTGTATCGTGTGTATAGGCTCACTAATTAGACCTGGCTTCAATGCAAGACGAAAGGTATTGAATTGAATAAAAGGTGCGACTCTGCAGTGCCACACCTTGGATAAATAACCAGAGTGGACTTATGGAAAGTATCCCTCCGCCCTGCCCTTCCATAGCGGCATAATTCTACTGTAAGGTAAGCGAACATAATTTTCTTTATCTATATTCGTTTAATAAAATTCAATCTGACAAACCGCAGAATGATTACAGATACAGGTTATACGAAATACGGCCCACTTCGCACGACACGCAGGTCGGCTAAACAGCAGGTAGCTTAACACTAAATAATCCAATTATATTCGTTTGATTGAGATTGTCGCTGACACACTGCAGCCAGTTCCAAATTTAAAATAAAAAAATAAAAAATGACTAAGAAAAACATAACAATTTAATCAACTGGGTGGAAGTCAGAAAAAGAAGCAATGGTCGAGTATCTGTAAAATACTCGAGAAATGAAATTTCTTTATTGCTTTCTATGGGTAGATTCTTGTCCAGATCGCATTATTTATCTCAAATTCTATTCATCCATCGTTTCATACATGTATATCTTGGTTATGTTTGGATGTAGGAAAAATCTTGCACATTGAGCATTTCATATAAAATTTAAGTCGATACACGACTAGACCTACATCGTTGATCAAGCAAATTATAGCCTAGGTAGCCTATTATAGGCGTACATCATCGCCACTAGTCCACTATATCGTGCTTCCATATTGACCAAAGTTTATTTAGACCTAAATTACATTACTTTACATCAACACGCGCCGCCAGTTTCAAATCTACATTCTTCGTGTAGGATGACAACGACAATAATGATGATGGCATGACTGGTGATGATGCGAAGCAGGTGGAACTCATTATTAGACAGTGGGAGCGTTGCACGGATGGCATATAGAATGCTGTCTTTGTATTCTGCAGGCGCAGTAGAAATTCTTACGCAGCTGAGTTGTCCTTTGACATCCAACGATGCGTCCGTCCGTCCGTTCGTCCGTTCGTCCGCCGATAAAACGTCCGGAGTTTTAGTATGCGTTGTAATGATGATGACGGTAATGATGATTGTCGTTGGCGGGCAACGACGAGAGACGACGACGGCGCATGCGTGACTGGGCGCCGCTGATGACGCTTGTTTGCCCAGCGGCAACACAGCGCAATCGGGCGGATGCAAGGTAAATAATCCCACCTGGGAATAGCCTGCCGATGAATTACGATGCAGCAGCAAACTCCACTGGGAAGCGCAGCCAACCAGGCTGCTGGACGGACAGGCGAGAGATGCGCTGCAGCCCGATTATCACTGGCTCTAACTATACAGCCAACAGTTGAAGAAGAAGAAGATGATGATGACGATGAAGAAGAAGAAGAACTAGAACAAGAAGAAGAGGAGGAGGCGGACGAAGAAGAAGTAGAAGAAGACGAAGAAGACGAAGAAGATGATGATCAAGAAGAAGAAGAACTAGAACAAGAAGAAGAGGAGGAGGCGGACGAAGAAGAAGTAGAAGAAGACGAAGAAGATGATGATCAAGAAGAAGAAGAACTAGAACAAGAACAAGAACAAGAGGAAGAAGAAGAAGATGATGATGATCAAGAAGAAGAAGAACAAGAACAAGACGAAGAGGAGGAGGAGGAAGAAGAAGAAGAACAAGAACAGGAAGAAGAAGAAGAAGAAGTAAAAGAAAAAGAAGACAAAAAAAGGAGAAGAAGAAGAATTAGAACAAAGAGAAGAAGAAGAAGAACTAGAATAAGAAGAAAAAGTATAAAAAGAAGAAGTAGAATAAGAAGAGGAAGAAGAAGAAGAAGAAGAGGAAGAAGAAGAAGAAGAAGAAGAAGAAGAAGAAGAAGAAGAAGAAGAAGAATAAGAAGAAGAAGAGGAAGGACCGCTCGCGTCGATGGCATGCTTGCATTTATGTCGAAACCAATAACATATAAAAATGGGAACACCCTCTGCAAACAAAGACCCTACACTCATACAGCGACGATGACACGCTGTCATCACGTCATTTTCACTTACGGAACCCAGTCGAACGGGTTGACCAGAACGTTCTCTCTACCTTTCCATTTCGATTTGCAGCCAAATTTGGAACAGAAAGGATGATAAATCGAAAATGAGCCGAGAGTTATATCTGCATTGAAAATAGGCTACGATAACTGTAGGCATTCAGTTTCAATCAGCAAACTCACTATGCTGTCCAGCAATGATGGGATATGTTCACAAAGTAGAGCCTGAGTAAAAAATCGTCATAAAGAGATGGTCAGAAAGATACACAGAATTATATGATCGTTTTATATGTCGTCAGTAAATAAATACAAGACCCAAATACATCCATGAAGTGAGAATAAAATAATACGGGTGAATATATGATACATGCATGCGTTTATAGGCAAGTCGTCGTGTAGCCTATGCAGGGTATCCTAAAGTGGAATGTATACATCTTAGCTTTGCATGATGGGATGTTCAGAAAGCATAGCCTGAGTAAGAAGTGCATGTTCATGGCTTGTTAACCAGAATAATTCTCAGATATTATCCGAGATGACAGATATCGTGACTGAAACGCATCAGCAATAACATCAGCAATGACACCAACAATAACATCAGCAATAGCATCAGCAATAACATCAGCAATAACATCAGCAATAACACCAGCAATAACATCAGCAATAGCATCAGCAATAACATCAGCAATAACATCAGCAATAACACCAGCAATAACACCAGCAATAACATCAGCAATAACATCAGCAATAACATCAGAAATAACATCAGCAATAGCATCAGCAATAACATCAGCAATAACATCAGCAATAACATCAGCAATAACACCAGCAATAACACCAGCAATAACATCAGCAATAACATCAGCAATAACATTAGAAATAACATCAGCAATAGCATCAGCAATAACATCAGCAATAACATCAGCAATAACATCAGCAATAACACCAGCAATAACACCAGCAATAACACCAGCAATGACATCAGCAATAACATCAGCAATAACATCAGCAATAACATCAGCAATAACACCAGCAATAACACCAGCAATAACATCAGCAATAACATCAGCAATAACATCAGCAATAACACCAGCAATAACATCAGCAATAACATCAGAAATAACATCAGAAATAACATCAGCAATAGCATCAGCAATAACACCAGCAATAACATCAGCAATAACATCAGCAATAACATCAGCAATAACATCAGCAATAACACCAGCAATAACACCAGCAATAACATCAGCAATAACATCAGCAATAACATCACAAATAACATCAGCAATAACATCAGCAATAACATCAGCAATAACATCAGAAATAACATCAGCAATAGCATCAGCAATAACATCAGCAATAACATCAGCAATAACATCAGCAATAACACCAGCAATAACACCAGCAATAACACCAGCAATGACATCAGCAATAACATCAGAAATAACATCAGCAATAACATCAGCAATAACACCAGCAATAACATCAGCAATAACATCAGCAATAACACCAGCAATAACACCAGCAATAACACCAGCAATAACACCAGCAATAACATCAGCAATAACATCAGCAATAACATCAGCAATAACATCAGCAATAACACCAGCAATAACACCAGCAATAACATCAGCAATAACATCAGCAATAACATCACAAATAACATCAGCAATAACATCAGCAATAACATCAGCAATAACATCAGCAATAACATCAGCAATAACATCAGAAATAACATCAGCAATAGCATCAGCAATAACATCAGCAATAACATCAGCAATAACACCAGCAATAACACCAGCAATAACACCAGCAATAACATCAGCAATAACATCAGCAATAACATCAGCAATAACATCAGCAATAACACCAGCAATAACACCAGCAATAACATCAGCAATAACATCAGCAATAACACCAGCAATAACATCAGCAATAACATCCGCAATAACATCAGCAATGACATCAGCTCAATGACACTTGCGTTCTTTGTGCCGAGGTCTCTTCCAAATATAATATATATTAATATTTAATACGAATACATAATACATAATACAATCGTTCATTCATTGAAGTTTGGTTAAATTCAGACTATGTACTCCCACTTGCATAATAATATTATAGAAGAAGAAAAAGAACAGCAATCACGTGATATAACTCGAGAGACGGCCATGTGTAGGAGCGCCGGGAGCGCCTCTGAGTAGGTACCTTGAAGGGCGCTATATAAATTCCAATTGATTGATTGATTGATTGATTGATTGATGTGTATAGAGTGTACTTTCACGATATTTTGCCCATGATATCTCTGATCTCATTTTGATACCGACTTAATTTTCTTGGTCTTGGTAATATGAGGGCCGCCTGATATCCCAATAACAGTGCATGGTGCATGGTCATTGGTCAGTGTTCGCTCAATATATAGTTGAGTTGGTAAGGCTTAAGTGGAGTCGAGCTCTCGTTGTGGCGGGAATTTGAACCCTCGACCTCTCAGTTAACAGTGCAGATAACTCGACTCGTGTACCACCCCTTCCCTCCACCATCCCATCCCCCATCCATCCCACCCCAATTGGCACGCAACAGATGCTAATGAACTCAGTAAAAGGAGAATGAATGAATTAATGAATTAATGGACTGCCAGGAGGTATATTCAATATAGAGTAGCCAGGAGGTCAATTCAATATAGAGTAGCATTCGACAAACTTTGAGGTAAGATTTTGAAAAATGCCGCTGTAGCTGAAAACAGGATGAGAAAAATAAATAGAACGATTCAGCGAAAGAGATTCAGAGAGGGGGGAGAAAAAGAAGGAGGAATGAAGGAGAGGAGGAAAAGAAAGAGGAATGAGGAAGATGAAGAAAAATAAGAGGGAGTGAATGAGAAGAGACAATGGAAAAGATAATAGGAAGGAAAGCCTCTCAATAGACTACTGTCGAGTCTCTAAGTGTTTGCTTTAATATAATCTAATACAAAAGTTCTATTCCAGTGAAGTATCTAATTAATTGATTAAACTGCAGCATTATAACATAGCATAGTATGTGTACGTTCAAGGAAAAGCCGTTTTTCACAATGCAGGATATGATCAGAGACAGGACGATAAGACATTGACCAGGTCAAGATATAGCCGTAGGAGAAATTGCCTCTGTCTTGATTCAGCACTTCGGCTCCGGTCAGCAACTATATAGACCCCTAAGTGGCGGTTTATAGACGCTATCTGTTGAGAAGTGACTTGTGAATTTCAAGCGTTCGTTGATTGCCTACGATCACTTTAACGAACATGACATTGTCTTTGACAAATGACGACCTGTTCTGCGTCTCCAGAAGTCTTAGCGGCATGAAATTTGGATAGCCCGACGCCGGATTCATATCGGCCGTCGGTCTCCGGAAAGAAGTACTCGCAGCATCCGCTAGGAAGCTCTCGACATGACTACGCGTTCCGTCGTCTTGATCGAGAATGGCCAGCGACACTTGGAGGGAGAAGGGCCAGGAGAGCAGGGCATCGTAGTTACCGCGCATGACGACAAAGAACAACGACACGTGACTTCCTTTTCCGGTCCCATCGCCGTTGAGATAGATGCGAACGCACATCTTATAACCTGCAAAGCAACATCACTGTATAGTAATAAACAGCATTAGAGTAGCAACATCAGTAGTAGCAGTTACTGTAGTAGTAGTAGTAGTAGCAGCAACAGTAGTAGTAGTAGCAAGAGTAGTAGTAGCAGTAGTAGTAGTAGTAGTAGTAGCAGTAGTGGTAGTAGTAGTAGTAGTAGTAGTAGTGGTAGTAGTAGTGGTAGTGGTAGTGGTAGTGGTAGTAGTAGTAGTAGCAGTAGTAGTAGCAGCAGCAGTAGCAGTTGTAGCAGCAGCAGTAGTAGTCGTTGTTGTAGGCCTAGTGATAGTAGAAGCAGTAGCAGCAGCAGCAGCAGCAGTTTCAACAGTAGGTGGTGTTACTGTTGTAATAATAATGATGACGATGACGACGACAATGATGACGATTGGTAGTAGTAGTAGTAGCAGTAGTAGTAGCAGCAGCAGTAGCAGTTGTAGCAGCAGCAGTAGTAGTCGTTGTTGTAGGCCTAGTGATAGTAGAAGCAGTAGCAGCAGCAGCAGCAGCAGTTTCAACAGTAGGCGGTGTTACTGTTGTAATAATAATGATGACGATGACGACGACAATGATGACGATGATGATAACCGTGAAAATGATGAAAATAAAAGTAAATATGAATATAAATTGCTTTTGTCGGACTAGTTCCAGATGCCAGTATAGCAGTCCTCTGGCAATCCTTTTATCTTTTGAGGGATTCTACAACAGTACTATGCATAAATGATAGGCCTATTAATAGCAAGACTCCAATAGTCTCTTGATAATTTTATTTTGTCCAACGGGACTGTTCTTATCGGACCAAGAATGTGACGATGGTTCCAAATGTTAGCAGACAACGCCCAGAGCAATATCTCCATGTGTCGGTCAAATGCACATTATATATACATGTAGACACAACGACAACGGAAATTGAGTTTCTAAAGTATGCAGTTAATTCTCAGCATTGAACGAACGATGCTCTGGGCAACGCATCGTGATGGGAATTCAAATCGGTGGTTTGCTGTCTCGTGTCCAATTAACTGATTCGACATCTTCAATTGAGATTCAATGATTACGACCGGAAGGAGCGGAAGTATGGGATTCGAACGAATAATAGACGCAGCTACTGTCTCACTGACAGCATAGTTGCACCTCTGGATAGAAATCCTAGACGTGCAAAACGTCTCAACTCTGTTCCTTTAACATGCATGGCTTTAAGTGAAGCCATGCTAATTAAAGGCACAAACGGATAGTGCACTATAATGCCATGTAATATGATATCGTCTTGCATCATCTTCAAGGTTATGCCATGCTGCGGGACTTGTGTGCCACCCAACCCATCGTAGCCAAGAACACGGGTTGCTTCCTATACTGTGGACAACCTAGTCTTAATTAACAACCAGTACCAGTTTTATGGCGTTTATGAAATTGCAGATCTCACTAATATTGATTAATATCATGTATCTTTGCCTCGCTGTACTTATAACTCCCGTCTAGCATCCAGATATTGGGCGATCAAATTATATGATTTCCTTTATCATGCATTGGGTTCGAAAGGTCATATACAGATAATATTAACATGGGTTAAGCAATTAAGAGTTCGGTGCGACCTTTCTGGTAGTTTATATAAAAGTCTATGGAATAAGTCGATAGACTGGTGGGTAGCGATCATTCTACCCGCTGCACTGATTGCATGGCGACTTGTAGAAATGTGGATCAGTCGCTTGCAGTGACTATAATTATTAGAATCGTCTTCTCTTCAGTATGTAGGCCTACCGGTAGTTGAGCTGAAGAAGTTGAGAGAATGACGACCGCTTCAGTCACAGTGAACACGAATCACGCACTAAACCTCATGTAAGCCTTGTGTACATGTAGGTCGTGTTCAAGACTAACTGGAATTGGTATTGCTCCAATATAAAACGGATACTTAAGCCATAGGATACCACACTTTTTAAGGGCAGCATACCAAATTCACTTGTAGACCTACAGGCCTACCAGAAGAAGATTTCATTGCACCATCTTTGCAGTATTTCTCTTTGTTAATAGATTAGTATCATTAGTTGCTGGATGCTGGCACCAGGTTTAGATTGCTGTATACTATAAGTATGGCCTATATTATAGAGTATTAGTTTTAAATAGTACACATGATGGCATTCTTCTTCTAGCAGTGCTCCCTCTCCCGGCTTTTTTCTATTCTACTCAATCCATCAATCGGTTTTTGTAATTCATTTAATAAAACTGATATTGATGCAACTGGGATTACTTTCGCTCAGTCAGATCATAACTGGTTTGTCCACAGTTGGTCAATCATTGGCTTCGACTATTTGGAGTCAGCAGATAGTCTACTTTCTTCTTAACTCAGCACCGTTTTATATTCTGCTCAGCCCCAGCGCAATCTGATCTAATTATTCGCGTATAGTACGCTAGTCCCTCGATTCATATTACACATGCAAACCTTGTCATAATCAGAATATAGAATGACACCAACCTGTTGGATGTGTAAAGAATGGGGGTGAGTAGAAACTCGTTCTTATTCCCTGAACAGCTTCCATCCGACGCTGATCAAAGTCCGTTATCTTCCAGATCAGAACTCCATCCGTCGTCATCGTTTCCAATCTCTCCATCCGCAATTGCAGTTCACCCAACTCTGGAAAAGCCGAAGTCCTCTCTTGAGCTTCTATCTTTCCTCGAAGCGTCTGTTCTCTCCTCGTGTCTTCGGCGCATTGAGTCACGAAGGACGCGAGTCGACCAGAAATGCGTTCTTGCTCCCGCTTCACAACTTTGGATCCGCGAATGAGGACGTCCAACAGCTCAGGAAGTCCTCGAAGGTCTACTTCCGGCTCTCTTATCAGAACTAATGAAGCTTCCGGTGATCGATGTTCTGGTATCTGAGTGGAAACTATGCTCCTAAAACGATCATCGACCTCCGCCATCTTTTGTTCGAGTTGGACGATCTTTTCCAGCATTGTTGAGCTGGATGAGTTGCTCGTGGAGCGTTGATCGGGTAAAACGAGCTGCTCCACGGATTGGAGTTTTTCGTTCAAGGCGTCCAAGTGAATTTGAAGGTTCGTCTCGATGTGTTTTCGAATTCCATTCTCGTCAATCTATCGTGAAAAATTGTTTGAAAAGAGACGACGTGAAAATGAAAATCAAGAAACATCAGCGCACAGAATGACGAGAATAGTCTATGTATAGGCTTAATTATATGCAACACAAAGAAAATCAAGAAAAGTCAAAAACTCAGTAAAAGTTATTCGGTGGCTCAGGCTCTATGCCTGCACACAATTCTAATCTGCTTCTGCGTGTACTATCTATTGCATTGTATTTAATCATTTATATAGCACCTCTACTCCTCTAGTATGGTAGATCGTCAGTGTTTAATCTAGTCCCCTTCCTCTGGGGGGGGGGAATTGGGGTTTCTGGGGGGGGAGACATTTGAACGTCCGAAGGACGCTCGTGATGCGCATAGCACCGAGACTTGGAGAGGGAGGGGTATGGGGAGGGGGATACGCCCCTCCCAGTGGCGTAGCAAGGTCTTGGGGGGCCCCTATGCAGAGCTTAGGTGGTGGGCCCTTAAATGCTTGAAACCTCATTCGATTTCAAACAACAAAGCTGTGCAAAAAGCCTGGTTCCTTTACAAAATTGGCATACACCGAAGTTAAATGAAAATAAACTAGCCACATTTTTTTATTATTTTAACAAATTTATCTAATGAAACATATTCTTCTTCATACAAGCAGAGAAAAATTGAAATATAGAGTACCATACAAAAGTAATCACAAAAATTGCTTCATCTCCTGAAAGTATTAGCCTAATCATCAATCACACATAGGCGTAGGCCCTACTTAATTAATCTCCAAGCTGTTGGGTTTGTTGATTAAAAGAGCGGGAAATGTAACGAATTTGGCATGATTGTGTGAAATGACTCAATCAAGTCAATCAAGTCTACGGCTAACCTAAATCCGAAATGCTAAAATGCTCGTTTGCGCGCCTTCTCTTGTGCACAAAAATTCCACCACTTTTGAGGTGTCAAGCCTGAATCCACGGGTGATGTAACACTGCTATCGTATATAGCCTCTGAAGTTCGAGACATAATCGGCTCAGTGTCAATATCCATGTCAACCACCATCTCTGCACTGATGAAACCGGAATTCGATTCTGCCCCATGTCCGATGTAGTCATCGGTGCAAGCCCGCTCTCCGCAGGCATCATAAATACTGAAAAATGTTTGCATTTTGACTGTATATAGGCCTACTTTACCCGTTCTTCTCGTGCATGTCGTTTAGCAGCGCCACTTAAATAAGACTTAGGCATAACTTGGGGACAAAAAGAGTGCCGTACGAGAGTTAAAACATATGGAATTTTCAAGTAAATACATGTAGGCTGTGCACTGCAGTTATCTTTTAGAAATTTCACATTTTCCTACAAAGATAATAAATTTAAAACGCGTCTGCGTAGACCATGACACAATAATATGTGTATACGTCAGTACAACTACTTCCGGCCAAAGACTGCAAAGAGTAAAGATATTTTTAATAAGGTGGCCTAATCATGGACATTCCGGCTGAAACCCAAACAATTACTGGGTGTGTCCGCTGTATAGATGTATAGGTTTGAATACAATCTAAATAGGCCTATCCTTAAAGTAAAAAATTGACTCTGACACCGGGGGGCCTCTGACACCCGAGGGCCCTCGTGCACTGCACAGGTTGCACGCCCTATTGCTACGCCACTGGCCCCTCCCCATCAGAAACTTTTTGAATTTCCACATTGCAATGGCAGCATTTTAAGGTGTCGTCTTAACAAAATAGCTGTTCTTTTTCAGTGACCCATTAGAAAATTTTTGGATTTCCATATTACAATGGCAGCATTTTAAGGGGTCATCTTAGCAAAATAGCTGTACTGTTTCAGTGACCCATTAGAAACTTTTTGAATTTCCACATTGCAATGGCAGCATTTTAATGTGTCGTCTTAACAAAATAGCTGTACTTTTTCAGTGACCCATTAGAAAATTTTTGGATTTCCGCATTGCAATGGCAGCATTTTAAGGGGTCATCTTAACAAAATAGCTGTACTGTTTCAGTGACCCATTAGAAACTTTTTGAATTTCCACATTGCAATGGCAGCATTTTAAGGGGTCATCTTAACAAAATAGCTGCACTGTTTCAGTGACCCATTAGAAACTTTTTGAATTTCCACATTGCAATGGCAGCATTTTAATGTGTCGTCTGAACAAAATAGCTGTACTTTTTCAGTGACCCATTAGAAAATTTTTGGATTTCCACATTGCAATGGCAGCATTTTAAGGGGTCATCTTAACAAAATAGCTGTACTTTTTCAGTGACCCATTAGAAATTTTTTTGAATTTCCACATTGCAATGGCAGCATTTTAAGGGGGTCATCTTAACAAAATAGCTGCACTGTTTCAGTGACCCATTAGAAACTTTTTGAATTTCCACATTGCAATGGCAGCATTTTAAGGTGTCGTCTTAACAAAATAGCTGTACTGTTTCAGTGACCCATTAGAAACTTTTTGAATTTCCACATTGCAATGGCAGCATTTTAAGGGGTCGTCTTAACAAAATAGCTGTACTTTTTCAGTGACCCATTAGAAAAATTTTGAATTTCCACATTGCAATGGCAGCATTTTAAGGTGTCATCTTAACATGATAGTATCATATATTATAGTAGTAAAATAACGTCATTATAATCATATAATAATAAATAATATCACGATATATTATAACACTTCATGTAAAACAATGATGAAAGCAGTAACTAAAAACCAAAATCATTTCGTCAAATTTTCTGGGGGGGAATGTCAGTCCTGGGGGGGAACTTTCCCCCCCAGAGACGTCTAGATTAAACACTGGTAGATCGTTCAGAGGCGTTCTAAGTCTGTCCGCGTATGCTCATAACTTCACAAGTGTGTGTGTGTGTGTGTGTGTGTGTGTGTGTGTGTGCGTGTGTATTGTTCCGCATGTCTAAGTCTGTTTCGGTGTTTGTCTCTTTGCCTATTTATGCCATCGAGTCACGTTCTCTGTGGTCAGCATGTTGAATGACCAGTATGCTAATTGTGGTCAGTGAGACTATAGTTTAACTGACCGTCATTCCGCAGCTGAATGGACAAAGCTGTCCAGGTTTGGCTGTCATCAACAAGTGCTCACTCGACGTATGCTGTTCCATCTGAAAAAGAAAACCGGTTTCAGATTTCACCAATCGTTGCTCAACCTTAAAAGCAGAGCCAACCAAACATCAGGTTCTCTGCATTGCAAGATAGACTGAGTCACGATTCATGGACCATTCACTATTTCTATTGCTTTTACTATTGTATTTCTTACGCCAATTTACCTACACTATAAGCAAGTTTCTTGTATTATAATGCATGACACTATATATGTTTATTTGAACGTGATAAACATAAGGCAAAGCAATAATCCACTGATTGCGACGTTTCCTAAGCTTAGGAATAATTGCAAGTGCAGCGTCCGAGAATATATATACGGTAGAAACAACTTGTCTAGGTGATGTCTGGTCGTTGAGAGGAGCTTCAAAATGAGCTGCAAACAACCTGATGCATGGTGTTTGGAGCGACATCTTGACGTGTAGGTTCTGGCAGTGACGACATATAAAAAAATTCACAATCGAGAGGTTTGCGCAGCAATTCGTTTCTAAAGATCGCACTGTCGTGTAAAACTTTAATACTATACAGACTTTCGTCACGTAATAGAAGTTAAGGCGTCGTTCTCTATGCTCAACGTCTTCAGTTTAAGCTGAAATGATTATAAAAGTTATGGAAGTGGGAGACTCACGAGGTTTCTTGGAATTTTCTCCGGACAATATTCGCATTGAATTAGAACGTGATCGCATGCACCGATATGGCTCTGTCGATAAAGGTAAATCGCAGCAAATCATCATTTAATTATCATTCGCTTTCTAAACAATCTTAGTTTAATAAAAAAAATATCATTCACCTGATGGTCCACCAACCCATACAGTTATTGAGTCAAAGAAAAACAAAAGAATTATTGCTATTTGTTCCAATAGATAAATGCAATGAGATGGTGTTATCTGCGTAAACACAGACAAACAACAACTATGTTGTGGATAACCGATCGATTGTTTCAACAACTTGATTATCAATAACTTTTTGGGCGGAATTCTAAACTACCAAACGAATTCATGTAGGCCTCAAATGAATTTAAGTAGGTCTAGCCCTAGTCGTATTATCTCACTTTAATATTTTTGCTTTTTAGTCTTTCTAAACCCATGGACGTCGAAATCTTAAATTAAATGGATTACAATGGAAGGTCAAAGAGAAAGACTTTTAAACATCAAAATAACATTAACTTCGATCAGGCATAGGCCTTTAGATTTACCCGTTGCAGTCATCTAATCAAGCACATAGCACGCAGATCTGCACATTGTGCCTATGTGGTGGTAGCAGCCAGTGGCAAGCCACGGTACCAATGCTGAGCTAAAGAAGATGGTTGCTAAGAAAGACTCCGTTTTTAGTTCGATATAATTTTAAAATCAAGGCAAGAAAGTATATTCTACGGTTGGAAACGCGAATACTCGGTCAACATAGGCCTACTCCCAAAATCTCTCTTAGTATCCGGTCAGTAATAGATTCTTACAAGATTACAATTGCATTTTTTTATTTGTCACTTTAGTGAAGTCAACGAAAATGGTCAAAAGAGACACTGGTGTCAATATCAAGACAAATATAAATCCTGTGCTTACCTCGTAATCTTTGAATTGTCCAGTCCATTGACAACCGACGTTGCAGCAATGAACAGCCAACACAGACATTTCCTTTCGCAATGCAACGTCGCGATACATCTGTTGTTTTAACAAGACAACAACGGTCAATTGTCTTACTTTAAAGTAATTAGGCCTCCTTGCTTTCTACGCTATTCATTCCGTTTCTGTGCCGCACCTTATGTTTTTTGTCTATCCTGTTTCAGTTCTTTTCATCAAGCCTCGTCTCGGTTTTTACTTCTTCAGGCTACCTTGGTTAGCATTAACTAACATTAACCCTGGCAAGGTTCATATTAATAAAATTCTCTTTATTCGACAATACGGTTGACAGAACGCAACCGGTTACAGTGTACAATAATGCAGTTTAAACAATTCACAAAAACGGAGATCACAGAATACACAAATCTTAGCTATACTAACTGAGCAAACAGTCTGCAATACATAGCGCTATCAATACATCTCCTCATTTCTTTCCAACTACTATTGCCCCAGTATTTTCAGTCAATTTAATTTGTTTTCCTCTTGCGCTATGCCAGATTATCTAGATTTACGCATGCAGGGTTCTGAGTTCCATCGGTTTTGTTTCAAGGTAAAGATTCTTGGCTCTTACTGCTGCTGTTCTTCTTTTGATTCGTCTTCTGAATTAAGTAAATAAAAATAATAAAAAGTGAACACTCACCGAACAGGGTCTAACTTAAACTCAATAATCACTGCTATTTACGACTTTGATGATCGACACAATCAAAGCAAGACGACTGGAAGCCAATGCACCATGTTAATTATCAGTCAGTTTTGGGTTCTTGTGATTATGTCAGTCTCAGAGCTTTAAATCTTGGACTGACACGGTCCGGAAACTCTGGGATCATAAATGACGTCGGACCCATTAAAACGGAAGTGCCAGTGAAGGATGCCACCCTATAAACTCAATAAAAAATGAGTAGAGTCGAGTCGTATATAAAAACGTGTTTATTTACATTCACATTTCGATTTATATGCAATTTCTAGAACCTAATCTATACGACTTATATAGCGCCAATATAGATGAGAGTGATAGAATACAAATAGCATTGGTGTCCGCTGCCTTCGTTCACCTGATCGGCTCGGATGCTGCTGCTGTCGTCCACTGTGTCTTCCTCCTGACAAGCGATGCAGATGGGATGCGTGGCACCATGTGAAGAACTGAGATATAACATGTCAATCACATTAGTAATTAATATGGCGTGATTTAATCAGTTCATGGTTGCATCGTACCTTCCATGTATGAATCTGTTTGACGATGGTGACTATAGGTATAGGCCTACGGTAGATGTAGAATGTAATAAAATAAAGGGCAATGGTACGTGCCACTGTCACTATAATGTTGAAGGGCAACGTGCCACTGTAATTTGACGGTGATGTGTCACTATAATGTTGTGTCTTCATGTTTTATCGTCTTTTTCCTGTAAATAATATTTACTCTGAGAGAAAAAGGAAAAGATTTTAAAAAGCAAATCTTAAGCTTCAAATAAGGAGCGGGAGTAGCAAATAGTTCTTATGCAGATGATTGGCAACTCAATTGGAATGCTACATACAGTGGCGTAGCAATAGGGCGTGCAACCTGTGCAGTGCACGAGGGCCCCCGGGTGTCAGAGGCCCCCCGGGGTCAGAGTCAATTTTTTACTTTAAGGATAGGCCTATTTAGATTGTATTCAAACCTATACATCTATACAGCGGACACACCCAGTAATTGTTTGGGTTTCAGCCGGAATGTCCATGATTAGGCCACCTTATTAAAAATATCTTTACTCTTTGCAGTCTTTGGCCGGAAGTAGTTGTACTGACGTATACACATATTATTGTGTCATGGTCTACGCAGACGCGTTTTAAATTTATTATCTTTGTAGGAAAATGTGAAATTTCTAAAAGATAACTGCAGTGCACAGCCTACATGTATTTACTTGAAAATTCCATATGTTTTAACTCTCGTACGGCACTCTTTTTGTCCCCAAGTTATGCCTAAGTCTTATTTAAGTGGCGCTGCTAAACGACATGCACGAGAAGAACGGGTAAAGTAGGCCTATATACAGTCAAAATGCAAACATTTTTCAGTATTTATGATGCCTGCGGAGAGCGGGCTTGCACCGATGACTACATCGGACATGGGGCAGAATCGAATTCCGGTTTCATCAGTGCAGAGATGGTGGTTGACATGGATATTGACACTGAGCCGATTATGTCTCGAACTTCAGAGGCTATATACGATAGCAGTGTTACATCACCCGTGGATTCAGGCTTGACACCTCAAAAGTGGTGGAATTTTTGTGCACAAGAGAAGGCGCGCAAACGAGCATTTTAGCATTTCGGATTTAGGTTAGCCGTAGACTTGATTGACTTGATTGAGTCATTTCACACAATCATGCCAAATTCGTTACATTTCCCGCTCTTTTAATCAACAAACCCAACAGCTTGGAGATTAATTAAGTAGGGCCTACGCCTAGGCCTATGTGTGATTGATGATTAGGCTAATACTTTCAGGAGATGAAGCAATTTTTGTGATTACTTTTGTATGGTACTCTATATTTCAATTTTTCTCTGCTTGTATGAAGAAGAATATGTTTCATTAGATAAATTTGTTAAAATAATAAAAAAAATGTGGCTAGTTTATTTTCATTTAACTTCGGTGTATGCCAATTTTGTAAAGGAACCAGGCTTTTTGCACAGCTTTGTTGTTTGAAATCGAATGAGGTTTCAAGCATTTAAGGGCCCACCACCTAAGCTCTGCACAGGGGCCCCCCAAGACCTTGCTACGCCACTGGCTACATAATAAGAAACTCAGCTTGTTCTGATTAATTATTAATTTTGAAAGGACCACGATGTGAAACTGAATAGAATTTACGAAAGGAAATTATTTCAGTAGCGCTTATAATTTCCATTTGGTGTCAGTCTTCAAAACCATCATTGCTTGTTAAATAGTTTAACAGTCAAATAGTTTAAAAAAATTAAATAGTTAATGGTTGTATGGTTACAGGACGAACATCTTTCTCCAGTCAAACGTGGAAGTAGAACTGCTTGCTTTCTTCCATCAAACAGGCCTACCACTGTTATAACTGCCAGTGGTGTTATACACTACCAAGGCAACGGCCATAGTTTACGTTTTCTTAGACTGACCTTGAATCTGCCAGCAGGTGGTCAACGCAGTCTTTACAGAAACGATGTCCACAAGTTCCTTGGAACGGATCTCTGAGAATCTGACGACAGATGGCGCACTGGTATTTGCTGTTCAGACGATCACCGAGGATCTCGACGGGAAATCCACGTGGTCCAATGACGTCATTATGACGTCTGCTGCCATTCAAGAGTTCATGATCGGTCATACTGACTGTAAGCAACAGGTTGGTTAGAGTCACTTCCTCTCTGCATTGACGAATGAATGGTAGTATATGATGTCACATGTAACACTACCACACGCGTGTGGTCTATACAAGATTGCCCATTTGTTTATGCTGGTCTATATAATTATAAGCAGCCTACGTATGTATGTCTGTATGTGTGTATGCATTTTCCATATTTGTTTCCATGTATATGTATGTCTATATGCATGATAAGTATAAATATACACGGGTGTTACACGCGTGTGTTAATGTGTATCCACTATCCATGTAATTATGTACTACGTAGTGTGCACGTAAGGCATAGGCCTATAACAATGCAACACAGCTGCATTTTGACATTGGCATTCTTCGACAGTTCAGAAGTGTGCACACATAGGCGGTTTTGATGGTGAAGATGCAAATTTATTGCATAGCTGAGCAATTGTGAGTGAAGGATACGCTCAAGGTCCCTAAACCCTGACTGCATCCGACGAGGATCGAACCCGTATACTCTCCTCGTTACAGACTGATTACTATTCACTCTATAACCAATCGACCTTAGTGGTGCGCTGACAAAATGGCGCAGGACAAAACGGCGCCGACAAAACGGCGCGGTAACAAAACGGCGCGGTAACAAAACGGCGCGGTAACAAAACGGCGCGGTAACAAAACGGCGTCGACATAACGGCGCAAACTGAACTTAAAAAAATGGTTTTTAGTAGTTTAATAGCAGAAGCAGCAAAAATATATTCTAAATATCAATCCAACTTCCATTTAAATTACTATTATTTTTCATCAATCCAGCTCCAATTTAAGCCGGAATATTTTCTTCAATCCAGCTTCCATTTAAGCAAGAATATTTTCTTCAATCCAGCTTTCATTTAAGTAAGAATATTTTCTTCCCTCCAGCTTCCATTTAAGCAAGAATATTTTCTCCAATCCAGCTTTCATTTAAGCAAGAATATTTTCTTCACTCCAGCTTCCATTTAAGCAAGACTATTTTCTTCAATCCAGCTTCCATTTAGGCAAGAATATTTTCTTCAATCCAGCTTCCAGTTAAGCAAGACTGTTCTAATTCATTCAGCTTCCATTTAATCAAGATTATTTTCTTCAATCCAGCTTCAATTTAGTCGAATTTTTTTCCATCAATCTAGATTCTATTTAAGTAAAAAGATTTTGTATCAATCCGACTTCTATTTTAAACGCATAGATGTATTCTGACTTGGGTGTGCCTCTAGTTGCCAGAATCCGGAACGACATCTCATAATCTTGAATTCGTAATGAGTTTGCTCTTGAATAAGCGAGTTCACCATCTCAGTGACCTTTCGTGCGCGCGTGCGCAGTGGTCAAGGTCAATGCTACAATAGATGGTGTATATACCAAAAGTTCGGAAAATTAATGACTCGCGCATTGCGAATTTGTAATCTTTAGGCTACAATTATAATTCAACATCTATTGTAGCATTGACCTTGAATACTGCGCACGCGCACGCGAAAGGTCACTGAGATGGTGAACCCGCTTATAAGCAAACAATCACTATACGTGTATCATAATCTTTGTACTGCGCCGTATTGTCGGCGCCGTTTTGTCGGGGTACTTTGAATTGCGCCGTTCTGTCGGCGCCGTTTTGTCTGCGCCGTTTTGCTACGGCGCCGACCTTAGTACCATGTATTGGTCTGGACAGGTTTTTGCCACCTATACTTTGTTTGATAATAGGTTGAAAAATTCATTGTATTACAGCCTACTGTATGTGCATGTATAGTCTATATAATATATATATATATATATATATATATATATAGGCCTATATTCACGCTATTGTTTGAAGTGTCATCTGAACATTTGCAATAACTCGTTTTGTCTAGAGAGGAAACAAGTAGTTTCTTTCTGATGTAAAAGCATTATTGTACGGTATGTATGCTTAACAGATATTCAATACAATGGGCAATGGGCAATGGTCATGTGAAATTGCGAATTGATTGCCGATTGTTACACAGTAACACAGTGACAATGAATTTGGCGACATATGCTTATCTGAGTTGTTAATTGAGTCAAATGCAAGTGTAGGCTTAGACCTGCAGTGAAAACAGTAGCCTACCATAACCTGCAACATCCTTGTGTTTATTTTTACGTTAATAGGTTATCTATAGAATACAGTAGGATGTCAGTCTCATAGACCAATGGTTGCATGACGTGCTAAACTTATTTCGTGATGTGCATACATGTATAGTCTACGTTTTATGTCGGGGAAATGTTAACCGACGACATCATTGATTGGACCATGGATCGCGCAGCTATAGCTTAAGTCAAAATTCCCAAAGATTGCTGCAGCGTAGTCTATTTATAGTTCAACGGGCTTACAAAATAGTATACGCGTCTATTTCGGCGCATGGACCTTCACTTTCATTGGTACATCACGACTGCACGGGTCTGTCTGCCGCAGTCTACGTGCAGCTTTGATAAGCATATTGTAAGTAAACATAGGCCTACAAAATGTTTGCATATAGCCTACGGCCTATAAATACATTGCAAGTTGAGGCGCTAGAATCCTACAGCCTGCACCCAATCTTACTGTTCTCAATACATGAAGTGTATAGTATACGCTAAATGCATACCGTAAGCAAGCAGTGGCCTTTAACGAACGTTTAAATTGAAACTACACGGCATTTAGACAATAGACACACTCCAAACTCAATAAGGATTATATAGGCCCATAGAAAAATAGCCTTAGCCTTAGTTATAATCATCATTGCCATCATCATCGACATTATCATAATCATCATCGCTGTCAAAGAAACTACAGACATAGACCTGTTGACTTTGCTAATAGCAGTTAGTTAGCTAGTCCAACTATTAGACCAGAAAGTTAGAATTAGCATACATAGGCTTATATAGGCCAAATCTGTTAAGAAAGATTGATGCCGTGTCATTTACAGTACGAAAGCTCAATATAAGCCTACCTGCAAATGTTCAAATTCCTATGTATGGAAAGAAAGCCTTATAAGGTCTACATAGAATAGATCTATTCTCTGTTTTAACACTTGCTTGTTCTAACAATCGATTCTCAGGTGTTCTATAAAATTCGGAAACCTATAACGCCAAATGTAGGCCTAGGCCATAATTATAGATATAACCAAGCGGCGGAAAAACCAAAAGCTGATTTGAGATATTTATAGCTTGGCGGTTTTCCCAGAAAATACCAGCCTATCACTTTTGGTCACCATGCGTTATTAGGCTATAGCACACTCACGCACACCCACACCCACACGCACACGCACGCACACACACACACACACACACACACACACACACACACACACACACACACACACACACAAACAGCACTATAATACATTTGGTTTACGTTTCAAACATAAATAGCTATACATACATAAACATTATACAGGGTGGTCCAAAATAAACCGCACAGTGACAGTTTTCTTGATATAGTGTATAACAATTCAATGTTTAATGCCATTTTTCTTACTTATTTATATATTTTACTGTTGCTACACCTGTAAATACACAGAACGATCGCGTATACGCACAAGCAAGGAAGAAACGTGATGTTTCATCAACGAGACTTATCCGTGAGCGCCAGCACTTCAGCCGTAACGTCATGGTTTCGGTCGCCATATCAAAAATGGGAAATCACGCATTGTCGTCATTGAGCCAGATGCGAAGGTGAACAGTCAATATTATTGTCAGCACGTTCTTGGTGATGGTCTTTTACCTGACATCCGTGCAATATGCCAACACCACACTTGGACCCTACAGCAGGACGGCGCTCCATCACACACCGCCAAGAACACTATGGAGTATCTGCGACGTGAGAACATTTCTTTCATTGAGCCTGACATGTGGCCCCCAAACAGCCCGGACTTGAATCCAGTCGACTACGCTGTTTGGGGCGCCCTTCAACAGATGGTATACCGTCGTAGAAGTTTCACCACAGTGGATAAGCCGAAAGAAACAATCGTCACAGAGTGGACCAAGCTGTCACAGCGTTTCATTGACCGCGCAATTGATCAATGGCGTCGTCGGCTTCAATGTGTGGTCGAGCAGCAAGGAGGACACATTGAACATTTTATGTAACGAAATCCATCCATGTAATGTTACAGTAAAAATAATTGCTGTGTTTTTGTGAATTTTCACGGTTATATTTGAATTTGTCTGAATAAAGTACTATCAATTTATCATTGTGCGGTTTATTTTGGACCACCCTGTACAGACATTTATGTTTACACGCCACACACACACATAGACAGAAGTACATAAGCAGAAGGAAGTCAACACAATAATTTGCCTCCTTCTGGTTATCTGCCTCTTAGGCAGGCTCATAGCCTATATTTCACATCGCGGTCGACGACATTAATTTTATTTTCGGCCCTTGGTCTTTCTTTAAGTTTATAGCCTAAACGTCATCATCCAACCCAGCATCATCTGCCTTGAGACTCTTGGCCCTCCTTTCACACACCTAACTTCCAATTTTCCTTCGAGACCGTTCTTAGTAGCCTATCCTCTCTGCGACTTCCAGTTATTTCGCCTGATCGTAATCGTAATTTCGAGACTTATATATATATATAATTATATATATTATATATAGCGCCCACAAAAGCGAAGTCGCGGGAACCAGCTTATTCACAGGCGCTTTTATAATCAAAACAAAATCGATAGCCCCGGGTTAAGTCCGGAGAGTCAGGCAGGCAGACAGATGGACGGCTAAGGTGGGTGATGTTTAGAGTTAAAATGACGAAGGATGTGAGGAGAAGAGGAAGAATCAGGATAGGATTTGTGAAAGAGCAATGTTTTCAGTTTTGAGTGAAAGACCTTTGAGGAGAAAGCGACAGGTGGAGTTTTGGTGAGCTCATATGATGGTTCGGAAGTTTGCGGTAGTGCTGGAGGAGGTTTGTTCCAAAGAGGTGGAACGGCAATGGCTATGGAGCGGGTCCTGCTACGGTGCCACCGCCGCCAGCCTAGTTGGTCGAATTCCAGCCCTCCGTAGGCTATACTTGCGGGAGCTTTGCTGCTCCACCATGCACGCTCGTCCAGCGCCGCTGCTCTCTCCGATTAACTGCCGGAAAAGTTGAGCTTATTGTTCCGCGCTCACGCAACTCCGATGGTTTGCCACCTCTTCTGTTTCTCTTTCCACCCATACTTTTCAAGCTTCTGATACATTTTCCTTTCTGTCTTACTCCACCCACCGCGCGCGTTCCAGTCTCCCAGTATCACAACATAATCTATTCCCTATAGGTTCCATCATGTAATTCCCCATGTCATACATAATTTATTGTCTACTTCATTTAATTAATTCATTAAAAATGTATGTAACAACCCCTCAAGAAGCCCACTCAGTGGTGCTCCCAGCCCAACCGCGGTTATACAAATGGGTTTTCATGAGCCTGTAAACCACTGATGAGCCAAACGTAGGTAACTGGCGTTCATCTCCGACTGGAGACACTTCCAGACAGATCATTGCCGTCTAGATACACTGTATACCAAGACGGCAAGGGACAGATGTAGGCTGCGTGTACAACTGTACATCTTTACTATCACTAAATCCACTGGTTTCGTCCTAATTTCGATATCTATAATCACCGTATCAGTCAACATTTACTATGGGCATCGTCATGTGCTCTTTCAGCAGGACTCCGCCTTGACCCTTTAATTACTACTCCTGTGCGCTTGATTCATTCTCTCTCGCTAGTGGTCACCCTCCTCCGTCCATCTTGTCTTTGCCAGACCCAGTAGGCCTACACCTTACAGCAAGTGTTCTCTTATATAGGCCTACTATTAGGCCCTAGTCGCCCTACCCGATTAACGTTTGCGAGTTTTACAGGTCTTAGCACTATCCTTATTTGGATCTTGTTTTCTCGCTTTTCTTCTTTTTAGATGTCCCAAGGGTTTCGCTGGTTGACAACCGAGAAGGCCTTGGCAACCTCTCTGTCCTTTGCCGGACGCGACTCTCTCCAATATATCCAAGTTCAAACGCAAACGATTGAATGTCATCTTAGTGTAATCATAGTGCCATGGGCAAATTACTCCAATCTCTCAACTATAGACTTGATTTCGAAATCTAAAGTATATGAACGAGTCTACGTCGTACAGCTATAAAGGCGCAAGAAGACAGTGTAATAGGTCGACTGGACAAATATTTTGAAAAGTGAGATTAACACTAGTCCACAGATGAGAAGTTCTGCATTACCGTAGTTTCATGGCTCTTAGATAGAATTAATCGCATAGGCATTATATTTAGAGATGAAAAATTGACGAGCGATCGATCTTTTTGAAAATCAGTATTAATTAATTAGCAACTTCTATTGCACATAATTATGTCTGTGCTTATTTCTGTTGCCATAGGAACAGTGACTTTCCGTCATCACTGGCGAGCAGCATGAGACAGTCGAGCAGAATGGTGACGTGTTCAGTTTCGTTGGGAGAACAGTTGGTCTGGATGAAGGAAGAGAATTCCTTGCGAACTTCCAGGTCGATCGGTGACAACTCGAACTTCCGCTGGGCCTCTGACAGGTGCGGACGTCCGTACTTATTCACCTGAAAGTTAAATGAACGACGTGTTAAAATGCATAGTATAAGTCTATACTTAAAATAAAAATTCGCGCTTTATTCATTCATTCATTCAAGTATGAATGTTTTATGTTTGAGTGTATGTACTGCAGACTATATTTATTTATTCATTTATTTGCTTCTATATAGAGTCCTTTCCAGCTCTCTACTCAGAGGCGCTGCCGACTAGAGCGCGGACACTGCTTCGGAGTTGGACGCCCAAGCGCCCGAGCAATTGCGGGTGAAGAACTTGCTCAAGACCCTTGCGCGGTGGCATGAGGTGGATTAGAACCTGGAATCTCGGGCTCCAAGGCAGCGACGCCACCACTACACCACCGCGTCTTAGATATCATTATAAGGGCATGCCTCTTCCTCTAGTGTAAACACTTTGATTACTTTTGTGGACCACGTTAAATTTCGCACAAACAGCCGGTAAATATTAAGTTTTCTTTCAGTTCTCTGGACTTTACCTGAAGTTTTATATTGCATATTAATTTGACCGCTATCTTGTTTTCTTCTTACCCTTTGCTTGGTCAATTATACTAACTCATTTACATGGTTTGCCTACATATACACTGATTTTCCTCTTTGTTTGGTAATTATATAATCAGCTTTGCTATCTGTCTTAACCACTATTTGCTTATACGTTTACATCCTATGTACACTTTACACGCTACTAGCATAATTCCTTGCTTCTTGGCTTATTTCCAACTTAAATTGATTCCTACGTTAGCTACCTGCATTATTTTGTAGACCTGAACCATTAAATTTATATTAAATTGGCTTGCCATATCGATGGAAAACTGTGGGTGGAAGTCGAAGTTGTATCCGAACGGTTTGAGACTTGTCCTGATGTAGGCAAATCTCTTCACCAGCCGGAACTGGAGTGGGACATTGACTCTTCTCGTTTGCCGGTCGACGCAATATGTCTCGATCACCTCCGGAATGTTCCGAACGAGGATTCCGTAGCTCGACTTTCGATCTAGTCCGGCGAAGACGTATTCGACGATCCTGGATTCAAGTTGTCCAGCGATCTCACCGATCATTGCGACATTGGGATGATTATTTTTGTCGACTAGCAGAGAATGGACTATTGTTGATTCATCTGCAAAAACAACCCACAGATTTATCATATATACGCATTGTGTATATTCATTTATTTATTTAAGCCTATTACACCAGTTTTATATAGCGCTCATTCAAGGTTGCCTACTCAGGAACGCTCACAGTCCAATAGTAGCCTACTATAGTGAAGAAACTGACTTTCTTCACTTAAATGCAGAGGGCCTGTTATAGGTCTACACAATTCCGACTTTCTCTATGCATGTACCAAATGGTTACTTTGACGAACTTTGTTCTTGTTCATACCTATCACGGAATGAAGACAGAAAGTTCCAAAAGATTATTGACTCAGGCCTACATGTACAAAAATTGAATTGTGTCTTGTAATGATATTAAAGTTGATAATGTTGCTTATATGCCAGTTATTATAATTTGTGATGTGAAAGCGCTGGGGAGCCTATAAGTCAAGATCATCCTTTTCTTTTTAATTACCGTAATCTGCATTTTAGGTGTGACAGACTTTAAAAGGGAAAATTAATTCATTTAATAAATAATTAGACTAATCGCAAATAGTTCTTCTGCGCACTTTACGCTAATCATGCATTCTATTGTGGTGTAAAACTACATTGCAATAGGTACGGTAATGATTTCCATCTCTTTGTATAGGCTATAATATTATTTCATATTTCTTGTGCTACCTTAATTTTGGAGAGCAGTTACAACAAAAATAATAGCAGAAACAGATAATAGAAACATCTATGGCACTTTAGAAATATTCTCAATAAGTTGGGAAGAGTATTAGAAGTGTTTCCAACCTGCCTGTGTTGGGAGCTCGACGTCAGGATGATACGGTTGACTGCACGCTGGAGGAATTGGTCGGCCATGTCGTCCTCGACTCACTCCAGAAGCCTGAAGAACGAATTGTTTTAACATCAGCTTGTTACAACGAAAAGCGATTCAAGTAGTGCACTTGTTAACGTTGTAACCGATGCAATGTGCTCTTTCAATTACTGACTGCATGGTTAAATACACGGGTTGAGATATCATAGCAGCTGCTCTGATAATGAATTTCAATGCAGAAATATTACCCTGCTTTGACAACGATTATTTAGACGATGATGACGACGACGACGACGACGATGAAGGGCACAAAGGTGAGAATGACATTGTCATTATATGCATAAGCGTAGGGGACATTTCGGCAGTGGTGGGCAAAGATTTTAGCCTACTTTTGCCCGAAATTTGTTTAGCGGACCGCGAGTCGCCGACATTTTTTATTTTTCCGTCGACCAAATTTTCCGATGACCTTTTTTTTAGTCAATTCGATTCCCAGCCGGAAAAATTTCTGATGATCCCAGCCGGAAAAATTTCTGATGGCTCTTTTTTTAGTCATTTCGTACAAATCTTCAGAAAATATAGCTGTTTCACCTCTGTGTGCCCGAAAAAATCATCGCATGATGGCTGTTTTGCCAGAGAAAAGTTTGTCCGCCCATGCCTGTTTTGCCCGAAAAACGCATCTGCCCGAAATTGGGGGAGGAGTCATTTGCCCCTCTGGACCCCCGCCTCATACGCCTATTATTATATGTACTTATGTAGGCTTATAACGTTATCATCGCGACTATAGATTTAAGTAGGCCTATAGTCTTGTTTATGTATCTTGCAAGTGCGAACATTTATTTCAGCGGTTAATTGCATTATTTTAATTAATAGTCTAGACTGACATGCGAAGAACAAGCAGGGATTATAGTAAATTATAGACGTCCATCAAAAAAATTGAGAGACATGAGACGTAAAGGACAGACAACGAGTTCAGTGAGTTCAGTGAAGGAAGGGTGGAAGAAGACGGATGATTGACAGGTGGAAGTGGAAGATAATGGGTGGAATGAAAGATTGTCGTTTGATATAATTTGGTAAACCTTTGAGACATGACTATACATAATGCATCGAGGCAGATGCATCCTATGATTATCATGGCTCATTGTTTTATCAATCAGTCTATCAATTGTCAATCAGTCAATCAACCAATCAATCAATCTTCAATCAGTCAATCAGTGAATCAACCAATCAATCAATCTATCAATCTATCAATCGATCAATCGATCAATCACTTTTCGTTTATTCGGTGTAATAGGTTGCCAAAGAGACATCGCTACATACAGTATAGACTACTTGTTCATAGGAAACTAAATGTCAGAGGTTTTTAATCCATTCGTGTTCTTTAAATACTTTTCCCTTTTAGGTATAGGCCTACATGTATGTTCTTCTATTAGAGGCGATGCATAGCCTATAATTATGGCGTGTGGCTGAACTGACGACGCATAAATAAACATAATGATAATGATGCAACGACGACATGATGATGACGACGACGACGACGGCGACGACGGCGACGACGACGACGATGACGATGACGATGACGATGACGATGACGATGCTGATGATGATGATGATGATGATGATGATGATGATGATGATGATGATGATGATGATGATGATGATGATGATGATGATGATGATGATGATGATGATGATGATGATGATGATGATGACGATGACGATGACGATGACGATGACGATGACGACGACGACGACGTTGATGATGATGAGGATGATGACGATGACGATGATGATGATGATGATGATGATGATGATGATGATGATGATGACGATGATGATGATGATGATGATGATGATGATGATGATGATGATGATGATGATGATGATGATGATGATGATGATGACGATGACGATGACGATGACGATGACGACGACGACGACGTTGATGATGATGAGGATGATGACGATGACGATGATGATGATGATGATGATGATGATGATGATGATGATGATGATGATGATGATGATGATGATGATGATGATGATGACGAATAACGATGATGATTCTGCTGTGCTGATGATGATTATAATTGCAGCAGGATTTATATTTTAGACTAATGACGATGCACAATGGTCAATAAAGGTCAGTTTTGACGCAACTGCGACAAAAACTTTAAGTCCAGTAGGTAGGCTATGCCAGATCACATTTCTGTATGCATATGACGGCGTATGTGTACACATTGTCATATTAGCAATTAATCCGCAGTCAACCAATGCGTTCCGTCACCCCTTACCTTAAGCTCTTTAAGTATCAGTTCCTTGCAGGATTCTTCCTCGGGAGACGAGCATAATATGACATCCAGGCAATCATGCGACGGTTTTGAATGAGGAAAGCCAGCAGAACAAGAAGACTGGAGGTCGTCTGAACAACACGACGATCCTCTGCTCAAAGAATGGCGACATTTCTTCCCAGCCAGCGCAGATGAACGTGGTATGGAGCCGAATGGACGAAGTCCGTTGCAATGTTCGCTCACAGAGACATTGTGTTTGTCTCGCTCTTCACAATCACACTCGCATCCTTTTCTTCCGGAAAAGTCGTTCAGGAAAAGGTTTCGTCCAGCCTTTGATTTGCGGTCACTATCATCAACGCAGGAAGCAGTTTCCTGTGATTCAGATTTATCAACACCAAGGCACCATCGCTCAAAACTGTCGTCACACTTGCAATCATCGGATTTCAGCTTTATACTGGAACCTTTATGAACACTTTCACATCCATCTTTATAGCTTTCCTTGCAGTCACAGATGCTGCTCGCTGTTCTGTGTGGACGCGACTTAGTATCTCTGCAGTCAGCATCGAGATTGAGTTGAGACTTTTCTCTTGTTCTAATCTCTTTTGATTCCTTTCGTTTGGAACTGCGGTGTTTGTCGAATTTTTGTATTTGGGTGTGACTCGGTTTTTGGGAATCATTGCGCTCACTTGAAGGGCATTTCGATCGTACGTTTACTCCGGATGACTTAGGAATGTATTCAGCAACCTCTTGGCTTTTACTGGTTTTCGAAAACTCAACTTGCTCAACATCATGTGACCAGTCTTCAAACCTGATCGTTTGTGTTTTGGACGCTGGCATCTCTGGCTGACCAAGTGTTTGACCAAGTGGTTCTTGTGTTTGCTTTCTTCTCTCTGTAGGAATCGGCCCATCAGAGGCCATCAAAAGACGACCAGGGTCTCCTCGTTTGCTACCGTTCGACATTTGAGATGATGAGTTGACTACCTCTTTGTACTGAGGAAGCGATTTCTCGTGCTGAGGACCCGGAGTCTGGGATTTCAGGGAGGACTGCAGGGTCTTGGTAGAAACTGTGTCTTCAATTTCTTCCTGAAATATTATGTGCGTCTAAGTGAGCAATAGTTTGATTACAAAGACAATAATTCTAAGACCCGGCAGAGATAATAATCAAACCAAATCAAATTTACTGGCCTAAGCACCGCAACGCTTGTTTTTGGTACTGGAGCAGACAGTGGCGTCAAGGCCGTAGCCAGGATTTTAATTCGGGGGATGTTTTCCCAGGCTTTGTGCAAGCCGACAAGCAACCAAATCAGCTGACTAAGTTGTTTGGAGTAACGTCATGATCTATTCTCATTGCGTGTTGCATGATCTACTGTAAAATATCACATATTTATACGAGTATCAAAATGAAATCCCCTTAGTTCTCACACCCGATGACACATCGTGTGCTAATAAACGCATTATTTAATTGTTACATTATTTCATTTCGGGTATTTACTATTTAAACACCCAAAACACTCCTTAGCTACGGATTTGAGTTCCGTCCCCGATATTATAGTTTTTGCCGATTTGCAAGACTGTTTCGTCCATCCCTCATTTAAACTTTACACGAAGGGTTAGGCCTTAAGACTATCAACGATTCCGTTCGAAAAAAGAGCGGGGTATACCATGCTTTTTCTTCCTATATTATATCCTCGTTAAATTCCTAGTGTTTAATCTAGCAGCCCCGCTCTGGAGGGTGATCAGGTTTCTGGCGGCGGGAGGGTACGCATTGCCATTCGGGCGGACGGCAACCCCCTACTGGAGGCGGACAGCGGCGCGTCCCCTTTTTCTCATTCAATTTTTTCTCAGCACATTTTTTAGCATATCGTGGTCTATGTTTTCTTTATTCTATTAGCGAATAGCCTAACACTTTCATCAGATAGGCCTAATTGTTATATTGGGCTAAATAACATCACGGTATCGCAGTTTATTAAAACCTTTGATGTAATGCAATAAAAAGATGTTAAAAACAGCTCTCACATTTTGGGTAGGTCATTCCGGGGATTTACCACCCGGAGATGCTTAGATAAAACAATTGTGTCTTCTGAATTCAGAAGACGTGTAAATACCGCACCCTGAGCTTTGGTTACCAAGGAAACGTATTGTGACTGGGGTGCGATATGATTGGCTGTAGGCCGGTTACCAAGGCAGCGTATTGTGTTCAACGCTGCGCTATGATTGGCTACAAGCGGTTCGTTTTCGGCCAGAAAGTCATAAAAAAGGAGTGACCCTGTAGGGCACTCAGTCCCTCCTACGCTGGAAGAAGATCGGAAGAACAACAAGAGGATGGAAGACTACGAAGATCTCGAACTGGTAAGTTTGACTTATATAACTTATGCTGGCCGAAGGGAAGCGGTCCGAGGACCGCCTCTCTTCGGCCAGTGTAAGAGTCAAACTTACAAGAGAACCGGGCCATTGTAGGCCTTAGATAGTAGTAATCTAAGAATAGGTATGGTAGTAATGATAGGCCTATAGTTGATTTTTAAGCGTAAGGTTAATTAGATTGAATAGGACTATTTGAGCTATATCTATATTTAGAATTTTCTATATTTAGATTTTTCTATATTTAGACTTTTCTATATTTAGGCTTATTATTACTAGTCCTGTATACGGACCGATGTCTATTGTCTAAGCGGTTAAGCTTAGACACTGGCCTGTTTTAATATAGCTTAGATTCAGGCGATTGTTGCCCTATAAGGCGTTCTCTTAGGGCAGGGTGTTGTTGTTCTTGATTGCGCAGGAAGAAGACCTGGGAGAGGAAGTCGAAGCGAGTCGGAGGGCGAGGTCTCGCAGCGCTCGGCCGGGAGCGTCGGCAGCAGCAGCGGCCAAGGACGACGATGACGAGGGAGCGACTCCTTCGCGACGGAGACGGAGACGCCGCGGACGGGGAAGAAGCCGTCGCCGTCGCAGCCGTCGCCGACGAAGCCACGGACGCCGCCGCCGACGTCGCCGACGCCACTAGACGACGAGGCTGCTACCATCGGGAGGGCGTCCTCCTCCTTCTACGCTGAAGACGGGAAAGACCAGAGCGACCGCAACAGATGAACTGTCGTCTGCTAACTTATTTAAAATACTAGACTGATGAAGTCTATGAATGTTCGCTCAATAAAAGTTGAAAAGAAATAACTTGTCTTATTCTTCTAGGGTTATAGGCCTAGATAGGTTTTAGGCCTAGTCACTTTAGGCTGCCCAGCAGACCCCATAGGCACCCTACGATGTTAGACTCTCCCGTAAATTGGCGGTTTCAGCTTGAGAAGTTCTATAGGGTTATAGGTCTAGATAGGTTTCAGCCACTTAAGGTTGCCTGCTGACAATTAGGCTCCCCGCTCCCTGGAATATTAGGCTCTCCCGTAGCTTCAGAAGTGTAGGCTAGACATATTCAGCTTCCCAATTAGAAAGTCAGTCCCTCCACTGGCAGTGGCGGCGCTACCATAGACCTAGGTCGCGGAAGGTCATTTCACATATTGCCAATTTTGCTCATGACCTGTCTTGTGACCTGCCAAAATTCTTTGGAATTTTATTATGTTCCTTACATTTAACTTCCTCGACCTGCCAAATAGCTGATTTGACCTCGACGCGACCTGCTGAAATTGTAGGCCTATAGGACTAGCTAGCGCCGCCACAGCCTTCCAGAATTTTATGTCCAACCTACACACACACATACACGCGCGCGCACGCACGCACACGCACACACAAACACAACGATATACGACCTTGGAAGCAACACAGTGATGGTAGACCGTGATTGACAAAAGTTGCAGTGCAGCATGACAAAATTGCTCTGTGGACTTTGACGAAGAGCTTTTTCATCAATAGCAGACAAGCCGAAATTCTGCCCAAATCAGAGCAATGGGCTATCTCACATCCCAACTTTCATTAGGCCTACAAGAAAAGTTGACATAGGCTATTTATAGTTACAGTGGCACGTGACTTTACGACGGCTCAACACGCATAGGGTTACAGCAGCGCCACCGACTGAAGTGAGTCAACATTTATAATCGCATGTAGGATTGCACTGCAGTACCACTGCCACCGAAACGAGAAAGTCAGAGTCTTGATTTCATGACAGTTCTGTTCTGTTTGTTTGTATGTGCACTTGTCATGAGTGAGGTGGTTTCCCGTTGCCTTCCCCACAGACAATGATGGGTAAGGAACTTGCCCAAGGTCTCTCCGCAAGAACTTGCACCCCTGCGTCCCAAACGTGCTGGCCCCACTGTTGTATACATATAGTCTAAAGACGCACTCCAAGTTTACACTGGGCGGGAACGCCGTCCCCACTGCACTTGCAATTCTTTGCCGGAGTTCCTACTGCTCACCATGCATGAAACCCTGGAAACACATCCGTTACAACAATTCTTCTTTGGTATTCCCATTTCCCACTGCCCACCATTTCGGCGGCGTTCAAGCTGCTGGTGTTTCTTCATCTTCAGTTTCCCGTCCCAATAACTGATGACCCTTTTTTAGTCATCCGGCCGAAATCTTCAGAAAATGTCACCAATTCATTCAATTTTTTTACATTTTTCATTTCGGGGTGTTTTCATGCTTTTATTTCATGGTTTTTACATCATGTGCTAGTAAATGCATTCTTTTATTTCTACATTTTCCATGTCGGGGAGGGGGCGTGTTGTGTTCAAACACCAAAACACCCCTTACCTACGGCCTTGAGTGGCGTAGACAAGGAGGGTTTAAGGAGTTAAAAAAAACATTGGCTTAGAAAATAATTTAAGGTTATTTATCCACTTAAATAAGAAAACAAAACAACTGTTTGTAGTAACTAGTAACTATTGTTTTTCTTACTTTATTCCATTTGTTACTTTATTCCCTTTTTTATTTACTGTAATGCTGTTGGGTTGGTGCCAGGAATGGCGTCCGACCAGGCCATAACCCCTCCCACTCCGACTATAATAAATTCCTAGCTACGCCACTGGGCGCAAACATTTAGATGCATGACTGTGACTGCCAGGGATTAGCCTGGCTCATGAGTGCAACCAAAATGCAGATTTCGATTGCATCATGCAACTTGAATTCGAACAGAGAGTACGGTCATAAAAGTGAGCGATAGCTGTAGGTTACATGGATCCTTCGTACTGTATTGTATTGTATTGAATTGCATTTACGACCGCTTCTCGTTTGCCTTGCGCTGACCACTACAATTACAGTCAATGAATTCTTAATTATATAACTGGTTAGGAGGAAAGTGATAAGTTGGCTTAATAGTCTATGGCCTTTCTGGTGTGAAGTGTTGAACGGTGACATCAGGAAAGCACAATGATTGCGGTTATCTTATCGAGGATCTACACGTATACGCAATGGCTTTGACATTTATGGCATAGATATATTGTATCGGCCGGGGAACCAAAAAGTCGTTAAGGGTCAGTTATGGTCGGGTCAGCCTCGTGATGGTCTGTTAGGGTCAGGTTAGGTTCATGAGGGTCGGCTGGGGGTCAGGTTAGACGTCGTGAGTGTCGGTTAGGGTTGGGTTTAGGGTCAGTGTCGTGATTAGATATACTGCTTCGGTTCCCGATACTATAGTTTTGCCGCATTTCCTACCTCTTTGACGTGTCTGAAAATCTTTCCGTCGACGACAATCAGAAGGTCACCGCTCGACGACCTTGACATGGAATAGTCACCAGACGTAGACTGCAGGAACGAGACGACACGCTTACCGGAAACCAATCTCCGCTGTTCACCTCCTCGCTCTAAATTATCCTCTTCTTCTCCTTCAATGCTTTCTCTGATTTCGTTCCTGCGACCTTCACTCTTCAACGACGACTTATAATTGTAGACAAGAGAAGAAGACGGCGGTTTCTTTCTCTCATAATAAATGTTCCTCGAGTTGTCATCGGTCTCAGACGCATCTGCTGCAGTCAACTGTTCATCGGTGAAGATGGATTGTGCTCCATCCTCAGACTGAACGACTATTGGAGTCCTTTCATGCACGGAACGTATGCCTACCCTGGAATCTGCTCTCAAATTGCTCTCAATGTAAATACTTTGAGTCATCAAAGGTTTGCTGGTGCTTTGAAGATCATCTCGTCCAGTGGCCGCCACCTTCTCATTATTCCGCTTCTCCTCCTTGTAATCCTCATCTTCAATGTCTTCAACATCGATTGCATACATTTTTTTGTATACGACTCATACAAACACCTATAACATATGCACCGCTGCCGAATAGTATTGCGATAAACATAGGATGACAAGTTAGCCACTGATCTACATAATTATTACAATGAATGTCGTGTCATCGATTACGTCATCGGCATATTTAGTAGGCTATCTGACCACTCGTTTAGTTAAAAAAAACAATTAGTGTTTAAACATAATAGAAGAATAGTAATTTACCATAGCATCATCTATTATGTTTAAACACGTTATGATAAATCACTAATCGTTTTATTCAACAGATCTCTACTCTATGTAGTCGTCATAGACACAACGAATTACAAGTTAGACCCTACACAGGTTTTTTTTAATATTTTATTTTATTTTTATTCTGTAACCAATCACTTATTACAGTCAAACAAAATTACATGTAACATATTCAATTGGAAATGGCCACAAGGATGGGCCCTGAAGGGATCACTGACCCCGCTAATAGGGACATTACATACTTCTGAAACAAAAAGATGGGACGGCCGACAATTGCTATTAACTAAGAGGTGAATCATTACAATGATTACAACTATACTTCAGATATCTTAACTAAACAAGAGAAAAAAGTAAACTCTTAACTAGATAAAAAAAAGAGTAAAGATTAGTAAATGCAAAACAAGTATGCGCGAGTGGCTTAAATAGACCATCATTATGATACTTCATAATACATTGTTGCTATTACCAACTAGGTGAGAGCGTAACTTTTTCTTAAATAATGATAATGATGGAGATTGCCTGACTTCTAGAGGGATTTTATTCCAGATTGAGGGACCAGTGGCTCTAATAGAGAATAGACGGGAATTAGTGCGAGCAAAGATACTTATGTAATTCGACGAGTTTCTTGTTGAATGAGAATGGATCTGTGAACCAAGATTAAAGAATCCCTTGAAAACAGGAGGGAGCAAACCATGGTCAAAGCGGTAATCCTAGGTTAATTCCTAGGATCCGACTACACTAAGGTATAGCGTATTTTGTGTAAATTAATATATTTCTTTAGATAGGCCTAAGACTCGCGGAAAATAGTTCCGACTATTCTTAGTTCGTGATCGTAATCGTAATCTCCAAATTTCTAGAGACACTGCATGCGTTCTAGAACCTAAGTGACATTTGTTTTGTTGTGCTGTATATGGAAGAGAGCACTGCGTGACTCAATGTAATGTAATGTAATGTAATGTAATGTAATTAGTAATTTATATAGCGCCGCTCACAACCAAGGCCATTCAGTAGCGCTCCCAGTGCGATAACCCCTAGAGAAAAAATAGGTCTTAAGAAGAGAGAGAGATGTAGATAACGATCCTGAAAGTAGAGTCCCACGCAGAGTGGAGGGAAGAGAATTCCACAAGGAGGGCCCAATGATGGTGAAGGATCGAGTTTGAGCAATAGTGGTCCTAGCTCGTGGAACAAACAAGTCAGCCCTGTCCAGAGAACGGAGAGGTCGATGAGAAGATGCTGATAGAGGAGAACGAATGAGATCACTGAGATACATCGGTGCAAGACCCAGTTTGGATTTGAGTACCAGAGAAAGGACTTTAAATTGTATGCGGGCAGAGAGAGGAAGCCAGTGTAGTTGGTTAATCATGAACGATGATATATGAGAGTACTTAGGAAGGCGCGCAATTAATCGAGCAGCAGCATTAAGGACAGATTGAATGGGAGATATAGGCGGACCTTTGGAAGACCAATAAGAAGGGAGTTACAGTAATCAATTCTAGAACAGACAAAAGCATGGACTATTGATGTCATGGTTGAAAGGGAGACAGATCTGCGAATGGACCTGAGACGACGGAGGTGAAAGTAAGAGGAGCGCGTAAGGTTGGTTACATGTGTTGAGAATGTCAGCGAGCAGTCAAGAGTGACACCTAGGTCACGAACAGAAGTTGAAAATGTAAATTGAGGAAAGGTCTGAGATAGAAGCAAAAAGTCAATTTTTTTAATTTGCTGGGGAGTGCCAAGCCAGATGAGTTGAGTTTTGTTGGAATTGAGAGAAAGGCGATTTGAAGACATCCACAGGTGCAAATCATGAGAAAGTGAAACAATACGGCGAACTAGTATGAGTTGAGTAGAGGGAGAACCATGAACATAGGCTTGAACATCATCAGCAAAGAGGTGACCAGTAGCAGAGTGACTTGGAAACAGAGAAGTAACATCAGCCGTGTACAGAATGAAGAGTAGGGGTCCAAGGACTGATCCCTGTGGAACTCCTAAAAATACCGGCACCCAGTTAGATCTGGAATTACCAGCTATAACATTTGGGTACGACCAGACAAGTAAGATTGAAGCCATAGGAGAGGGACACCTTTAATACCATAGGAGGATTCAAGGCGCTGGAGCAAAATTTTGTGATCGACCATATCAAAGGCTGCTGATACATCGAAAAGTGCAAGAAGGGAAACCTGAGCCTTATCAATAGCTGCATAGATGTCATCTAACATGGAGAGTAGGGCTGTTTCAGTTGAATGGAAAGCCCGAAAACCAGATTGGCGAGAGGGGAGAAGACCTGATGATTCAAGGTAAGGAAGAATCTGAATGGAAACCAGACGCTCAAGGGTTTTAGAAAGAAAAGACAGGTTGAAAATAGGCCGATAATTTTGACAGTGGCTAGGGTCAAGATTAGTTTTCTTAAGCGAAGGAAAAACCAAAGCACGTTTTTGAGAAGCAGGAATAGAGCCCTCAGCAAGTGATCTATTGAAGAGATAGAGAAAAAAAGGAGCAAGATCATCAAGCATGTCAATAATAATAAATGGAGGAAGGGGGTCAAGTTCACATGACCTAAGATTAACACCTGAAAAAACCGTTCGTAGCTCAGCATCTGTAATGGGCTTAAAGCCATCAAAAACAGAAGACGTAGTTGTGAACTCAGGTGGTGGTGCATCAGCTGTAGCAGCACGAAGAGAGTTTGTCTTTGTGTTGAGCATGTCGATGAAATCATCAGCAGAGAAGGTTGGAGTCTCAAGCGGACGAGACGGACGACCAAGAAGTCCAGAGATGGAAGACCAGAGACGTCGTGGGTTCTTCTCATTACGCGAGACAAGGTTCTCCCAGTAGGCAGCCTCTTTGTGATGGTATAGCTTGTGAAGGGAACGAAGTTGCTTTATCCATATCAACCGATCACTGGGATCTTTGGTCTTACGGTACCGTCGCTCAGCACAGCGAGCACGGCGACGAAACTGATGGCATTCTTTGTCGAACCATACCGCTAGTGGACGTTAACGGGTCTTGACCTTGCGTGGAGGTAGCATCTTGTCAAGAAGATCTGTTGTAGTTGAAGAGAAGAGGTCAAAGAGCTGAGAGACTGTTAGTTCATCCAGCGATTCAGCCGAAGCGAAGAGTTTCGTGGTACGAAGAGCAGAACAAAAGGCCTGAATATCGAGGGACTTCCATCCACGTAGCTGGCGAATTGTGTGAATTGGTTGAAGATACAGGGAGGGAAGAGTGAACTGAATCAGTGAATGGTCAGAGAGAGACGGAGGAAAGACTTGAAGTTCATCAACTAGTTGATCATCTAATGTGATAACATGATCAATGTATCCACCTAGCCGATGAGTAGGCTCGCCAATATGCTGACGAAGACCAAATTGGGCGAGGATATCTAGATAACGTACTGTAGAAGAGGCTGATAGGTTCTCAACGTGAACATTGATATCTCCAATGATGAGTAACTGACTGTTTCGAGTGATTAGGTTTCCAGTGTTGAGACAAATTCTTCAAAGAACAGTTCAGGTCTGTATAATGTATAGGTGGAAGCTGGCAAATGTGGCAATCATCAGCCGCCTCGGACAAACCCAATGCACCGATGGTAGCAGACAGAACAGTGGCGAAGCCAGGAATTTATGATGGGATGGGGGTTTAATGGCCTGTCCGGATGCCCTTCCTGACACCAACCCGACAGTATTACAGTGAATAAAAAAGGATTAAAGTAACAAAGGGAATAAGGTAAGAAAATCAATTGTTACTACGAACAATTGTTTTGTTTTTATTATCTATAGTGGATAAATAACCTTTATAAAAACTTTTTCATAAGCCAATTGGTGGGGGTTTAACCCCCGAAACTCTTTGCCTACGCCACCGAGGCAGAAGAGAACCCTCTGCACTTCAGCACTTCATCCGATTTAATTTTCTGTCCAGCCCGTCCCAGATTACCATAATAAGTAGTGGTGGCACAAAGGCACTTAGAAGGTATAAGCGCAGTATAAATAAATACTGTGGTATAGCGTGGAGGTTCAAATGAACGAGGAAATTGTCAACCATCTTTTCGTACGATAGGATTGTGCAATGAATTCCAATTATAGCTCTCGTTAGGTCTGGAAAGACGCAGTAAGTAAACGAGTTGCTTAAAATTTAAATTTAAGGTCGCTGCAGGTTTGACCATCAGTCGGAATCGTAGTGGGAATTTAAACGCAATCATGCAGTTGTTAACTTAAGCCTAATTGCTAATTCTTATTAATTCCTATGTAAAACGCACTGGGAGCGCTTCCGAAAGTCTCAAGCTACGAGAAGCGACTTATAAGTGGTCAAATACAATACAATACAATACAACGCTGTCTTTTTATTATGCGTCACACGCATTACTTAATGACATATGATGCAAGAATTTCAAAAAATCATAGCCGCAATAAGCTTAGGCCTACATATCTAAATCGCATGTTCGAAAAATGTCAACCGATCATAGAGATTAAAAGACTGAAAGTGAAATGTCTAAATAAAAATAGAAAGAATAACTCTATAATTATAATTTTACTAATGCTTTTACTCGGCTCCTCTCTGTTTTTTTCTCAGGCGTGACTTTTCAGTAACAATGATAATAGTTGACCCCTCTTACAGTCAGCCCTCCCCTCACCTCACGACCCTCCCCTCTACTCATCACCCTCCCCTCTCCTCACCACCCTCTACTCTCCTCACCACCTCCCCTCACATACCTGAACATTGAATTCTAATATTCTAAATACATGTATCTGTATCGCTGAGAAGTGAAGTGTCAGTTCTTCTGTTGGTTATTCAATTCTCGACTCTATATACTATAAAAAAACCGGATCGAGGGATTAGATAAAGGCCTTTAGTAAATGCAACGTAATAAATAAATAAATAAATAAAATGAATATGACAACTCGTAATAATGGTTTCTTGCAATCTATTTTCTCGTGACGTAAACGTATACTAATAAACAGCTGACTTGTCAAATTCTAAGACCACACAACAACAGCAACAACTTCAGTTTAGTCGTTTCGCTAATAATCGTAATTCACGAAGATAAAAATCACGTGGTCCATATTATTGGAAACATAGCAAATGAAAACAAGATCTACGTGAAATTATTCTGAAACAAACGCAATAACGTCTACGCTAACATTGTAATATTGCTAACGAAGAGAATAATATCGTAGGTGTTGCAAAACACAGGGGCGTCTGATGCAATGGCGCGGCAACATGCCGTTAGATCGCGGCGCACATACCTATTTATTTCAAAAATTTATATAGCGCCTCTTCAAGGTAGGCTACTCAGAAGCGCTCCCGGCCCAACCACGGCTAAATAAAACAGTTTTTAGGTTCTCAAGGAACAGAGCGGAGTGACCCCTGGGAAGTAAGCGCAGTGTAACAGGGAGACCATTCCAAACTGTAGGACCTGCAACAGAGAATGAACGACGCTGTCGGATAGCAGTCCGTGAGCGGGGAACCAGAAGCTCAGCGTGGTTCGCCGATCGAAGGGTGGATCGACGCTGAACTCCCAAGGTGGAACAACAGAGTTCTCGAAGATACGGTGGAGCTAGTCCTTCAATGCACCGACTAACCAGCGCACAGACCCTGTATGCAAACCTATAGGCCTACACCAGCGGTGTTAGATAGTGGCCTACTGATTTTCCATTTTTTAAAATAGCCTATTACTAAAGCATAGCAAGTAGTAAGGACCTATTTCTGAATCTTGTACTCATGAAGGTTTGAAAATTTACCAGCAGATACGATGAGATTCCTTAAAGAGCCGTTTTTAAGTGGGCTCTCTAGGCAGCTTAGACCTGCAGTATGATGATATAACCTGAGACGCCCCTGTGATGGCATCTAAGCACTTGCATATACATGTAGAAATACAGGCGGCTGAAATCCTCACTAACACCACATCACGCTTCCTGAAATACTCATATTACGAAGATACAAATAACTGACAATAGTTGACACTAGTTGACATCGCTAAAAGAGTCAGACCAATACTTTCTATACTGATCTAGACATTCAAAACCTCATCGATCATAAGAATGACATTCTGCTCAATGCTGTCTGTAAAATCAATCTGAAGAAAATGCTGGAAACGTATGCCTTGATTCCATTCAGGAGCCATTTCAGTCTTCTATCTTTCGTTATTCTATGTTTCGTTTATTCTATCTTTTGTTATTCTTTGACCAGTAAATCGTTCTCTGCTGTTGTTCCTGTCTCTTTCGTACAATAAAATGTTCATCGGTAACGTACATGTAGGCCCTACTTGAATACAATTCCTTGCTACATCAAAATTACCATTGAAGAGTCGGTTCTTTAAAACTTTCAGTTCGCAAAACAAACAACGCATCCAAAACTTTGCGCATATATAATTTACATCGCTTCATTGTTTGTCTATGCAGAACAATGTGATGATCAACGTGCTGGTCTAAATCGCAAAAACTGACAATGTGCTCAAAGCTATAGCTAGAAGTCGTTCCGTCATTGATCAATGAACAAACTTGTTAACTATGACAAAATATGCACGAGATGCGATGTCTAGAGACTTCGAGCTAAATAATTAATTATAGTCACTCTGACAACGCCAAAAATAGACGAACATTGATAACCAAGAAAAAACTCAGCACAGGAATTAATTAATTAATTATCGCTATAAAGAACCACCGGTGCCAAATGTAGATACTGATTTTCAATTTTTCAAGACTATAACAGTTATTACTAAATCTAATACTAACAAATGTTTACCAAGTTACTGGCACATAGGCTACAACGAGATTTGCAAAAAGCTTACTTTAAAGTCTATTCTATCAGGTAAGTCCGATAGGCATCGTGGCATTCGGATCTTACTTGCCATGTACAGAAGCAGGATTGTTTGGCATTTAGGTGTATACTCGGTGCTCAATGAATGTGGTTTATGACGTCACATAGAAAATGTTGCAAGAAAAGCTTAACTGCTAGCTATGGTAGATAGATCTTTCATCAAGTAACGGAATGTAAACATATGAAATGCATCACATTTTATAACTTTGTAAAAATTAATGGCCTTCTTACATACTCATTACTCACTCACCCAACGCGTCGTTAGGCTACAACAGAGTTATATCATAAAAACTTGAGCGGAAATGCAAGGACTACCAGCAGAGCAGTTCTATTCCAGCATCTCTTATTATGCACAATGACAATAGAATCTGCACTATGTGTGGTCTACAATGACGTAAAACAAACAAATGATGACGTAAGAACAAGTGAATCAATATAATGTAAGCATCACGATGACGTAGGAACAAGCGAGTAAATTCACAAATCAGTTATTCAATTATTTCCGAGGATCATGATGACGTAAAAACAAACGATTAAATTATTCAATTATAGTTATTTAAGCGAGGATCATGATGACGTAAAAACAAACGATTAAATTATTCAATTGTAGTTATTTAAGCGAGGATCATGATGACGTAAAAACAAACGATTCAATTTTTCAATTATAGTTATTTAAGCGAGGATCATGATAACGTAAAAACAAACGATTCAATTTTTCAATTAGGCCTATAGTTATATGCGAGGATCATGATGACGTAAGTACAGACGAACACGATTTGCAATTACGAAGATTATCTTAATGAGCAAATCAGGATCTTCATAACAAATTTGTAATGAAACGACAAATGGCCCACTCGTCAGAATTGGTCTGAATGATGCCCCAAACGATTCAGCAGCAAATAATTGTAAACATAAATAATATACGGAAATATTCTCCGAAAATTTAATCGATTCAGACTTTTCATCACTTTTAGGCCTACAGCAAGTTAAAATAATTGCTGGATTATAACTGCTCTCTTTTAAAACATTTCTTCAAAAAGCGAAAGTCGCCAATGCGTTTCCAATCAGACTATAGACAGACAGCAAACGACCAGAAAGATCTTCAGCCGTTACTTTAAACATAATTTATATGCATTTAGAAGACAGATCCAGAAATCTTCAGGCTTCGACGCAACTCAAAATCTCCGGTTCGCGTGAAGCTGAATTAATGTCTTGTACATTCTCATTAACACCATACCGGTACTCTTTCTTTCAAGAGTGTTGGATTCAGAACGAGGTCTTACTGACCTCCTGGACCTGAACGATTCTGAAAACGAACGCTACTAATTTGCACTCAATTTCTAAGATCTCGCGTAGGCCTATCTTTCCGCAGTCTGCAATATTCTGTTATGGGTCTCTCGCAGGGCTTTTCTTAACGTGTAGTTCTTGATAAAATGTGCAGTTCTAAATGGAGTTTTACAGTCGAAGAAGCACTTCTGTCCCGCTGAAAATAGCATGAAAGGTAATTGCTATCCGATTGGAAGTAATTTACCATGGAGGATTGGAAGAGTAACAAGAGGTTTGCAGTTCTAAAATTTCCTTTAAAATGCCTTGGTCTTCTTTCGACTGAGCTAAGATGCTACTATGCTGTGATGGGCTTCTATGCTTCAATGCCACTCTGCCCACAGGGAATCGACTACCTTTCCCGATGCACAAGAAACGCCTCAAACTCACTAACTCCATAAATATAACATTGGCTCTCAACTTAATTGTATTTGGCGATTGACTTAACGTGTCTAAAATTCTCATTTCTCTGTGACTGCAAGCAGCAAAGTTTTAACTATAATAGTAATAATAATAGTAATAGTAATAATAATAATAATAATAATAATAATAATATCGATAATAATAATATAGACGATGATAATAATAATAGATAGGAAAAAGAGCCTGAAACACTTACTGGCTTATCATAAACCGAATCCAGCGATCTCTAAACATTGACTAATAATCTGCAATCATGACTAATCATGTCTATTATGACTAATTAGCAACTTGCAGAGTACAACGAGCCAAATCTGTGATCAAATCATGACCGTTCAACTTTAGCACCGACCAAAGTGACCAATATCCGTAATTAATGATCTTTTAACAATAATCTTTGAAGGGCTGGCTACCTTTGATTATTGGTGATCAATTACACATGAGCCACAGGAGCCAATTACCTACAAATAAAGATAGACGGACCTCGTAAAGAGTAGCCAAAAACCCGAAATAGCGCCGAATAATCCTCACACAGTAACTAGTGACCATTACCGTGATCAGTGACCAGCAGGCTAATCAATGACCAGTTATCAATGACCAGAAGGGTGATCAACGACAAGTAGACTAAGCTGACCACCGTCAGCTGAATGATTCACAAAGTACCATAGTGACCATTGACCAACTAAAAGTGACCAGCATTCTCCTCGGAACGCCTTCACAAACGGGGGACAGACCATTCCACTTGAACACGAGAGAGCGAAACCCTCTTCTCCTTCCACCATCACTTCGACCACAAAAGAGAGACAGAGACAGACAGAGACAGAGACCTAAGAAGTCTAATCGGAGTCGGATGACGAGCCGTCGCTGTCATCTTCTGCGGTCGCAGTGGGGGCCACTCCGTCTCCCTCGGCGGACGACCCCGCTGGGGCAGCTGCCGTCGGCGACGTCAACGGGGCGAGGGCGTCCTCCGACTCCGCCTTCATCTTATCCGTGAACTCGATCTCAATCGTGTACTCGTACTTGGCCAGGTGGCGCACCCAGCGGTCGGGGGGTTCGTCGACGCCGGAAATGGCTATCGACCGGACCTGAGCACGTGACACGGTGCTGTTCGACATGCTGTACTCGACGTGGATGTACTTGTCCAGGTCGTCGGGCATCTTGTCGTGTGGAGCAAGGTCAAGGTTGATTACCATCAGGTGAGTCTTGTAGGCACCTGGAAAAGTAGACAAACGCCCAGAATAGAAAATAGATATGAAGTCAAGAAGGTACATGTAATTCATTCAGCTCTATTATTGAGCACCTCTGATTCAATGGGCAGAGAACTCGTCATCATCATCATAATCATCATCATCATCATCATCATCGTCGTCGTCATCGTCATCATCGTCATCGTCGTCATCATCGTCATCATCATCGTCGTCGTCGTCGTCGTCATCATCATCGTCATCATCATCATAGTCATCACCGTCATCATCGTCGTCGTCTTCATCATCATCATCACCATCACCAGCGGTCCATCACCACTACCATCACCACCACCACCACCACCACCACCGCCACTACCACCACCACAACCACCACCACTACCACCACCACTACCACAACCATCATCAAACATCCACCGATTGCCCATCATACCATAATCATCAATAAGACTTATGCACCTTGACCACTCTAGTCAAATCTTTCGTTAATATGATTATGATCTGATCTAACTTGATCTGTTATTCTATCATGCAAATACAAACTAACGAATCCAGATAAATTATCCAGTCTAAATTTAATCATCTATTCATGTATATCCTAATTCTAAATTGAGGCATTTCGTCAATCGATAACACTCAAACGACTCCTGTCACAATTGAAGACAACAGATTTAAAGATAGTCAGGTGTGTCCTATAAGAGGGAGCAGATATATGATGCTTCCATCTGTTGTCCTTTCCTACCTTCGTTCCTTTCGGGCAGTTGGTCGATTCTCCAGACGACAGCCTGGAAAGCATTCTCGTACTTGGCCAGTCCAGTGGACACCTCGATGAGACTGGCCGGAAGGATGCCCTGAGCGAACATCGTCAGCCGTTCCAGGCCCTTGATCTTGCCCGGCTTCCGGGTCGACGAGTGTATGGCGCCGTACTTGAACCTCTTCTCGACGCGGAACAGGTAGATCCACGACTCCGGAATCGGGAACCGGATCTGGATTTCCTCGCACGGTGTCTGTGCCGCCCGGCGACTGCTACTGTAGTATCCGGTCACCATGACTTCCGTTCGGACCTCGATGTGGCGCTCGACGATCGACATCTGGACGCGGATCTGGAGCGGAAGTTCGAGGTTGGGTCGAGGTCTGACCCGGAAGCGCATCAGCTCCAGGTGGCACGCGTCCAGAGGGTTGAACCGGATGACCTTCGTCTTCTCGAACTCGGTCATGTCGACGGTGCTGTGCAGCTCCGGGTCCTCCGTTCGAATCCACTCCTCCGTCTTGATGGGAATGATGTCCCTTCGTCCGACGACCTCCTTTCCTCGACGCTTCTTGTCGTTGATTCCAACTTCGACGATCGGTGACTCAGAGAGAAAAGCCAGACAGAAGATTCGAACCCGAGCCTTGTGACTCGTTATGTGACCGTCTGAAAGCAACCAACGAATGCAAAATAAACAGTTCATTTGATAAACAGTTCATTTGATAAACAGTTCCTTTGATAAACAGTTCCTTTGATAAACAGTTCCTTTGATAAACAGGTCCTTTGATAAACAGTTCCTTTAATAAACTGTTCCTTTGATCCGTTTCAGTAACGAATTCCTTTTTAACACATCTGAACTCAACGCATCTCTGTTCAGCTGCATGTATGTAGATAATAATATAATAAACACTGCAATTGTTGGGCGCGGTGGTGTAGTGATGGCGCTCGATGCCTTGGAATCGGAGGGCTCCAGGTTCGAATCCACCTTCAAGCCGACGCGTACGGACCTTAAGCAAGTCCTTCACTTGCAATTGCTCGCGCGCTTCGGCGTGAACTCCGATGCAGTGTCCGCGCTGTAGACAGGAACGCCTCTGAGTAGAGAACTTGAAGGGGCGCTATAGAAATGGATAAATAACAAAATAAAAATTTAAATTACAGAACATAATCTTCAGTGTTAACACCCTGCTCTAGTGAATAGTCTACGATTATACGCATTTACTATTTTGCAGTGCTTAAAGTGTGTAAAACTAAGTACCTGGACGCCCCTTACCATTCCAAAATAAATGCCTGGACGCCCCTTACCTTTCCAGGCTGTGCTGGCCAAGAGGTGGCAGGACGGCGTTCGGATTTTAAAATAAGTGCATGAACGCCGTCCATGACCGTAAGTCACACTTTAAGCCTTTCTGTTTTGCATATTTATTTTTGCTGCGGGATGTTTGAGAACGCTATAGTTCAAAAAACGAACACACGCATTAGTTTTACCACATATATTATTGGTTTACTGTGTGGCTGACAAAGTATACGCCTACTGAAACCGGTTTATAAGATTATAGTGAAGCCATTCGCCTGATGTCGTTTTTGTTTATAGTGGTCGCTGATAAGAAAAAATAATGCGAAATGAAATTTGAACGGTCGAACCCTATTCCCCAGTCTCTGCACCACTGATGTATTTGCTTCCTCTCTTCGGTGCATGCGTGATGATACTGCTACGGCCTACATCGGCTGTGCCATGGACCCAAATAAATCCGAGGCAATAATGCCAGGCTTATGCTTAAGCCTCTGCTATTACCCGTTTAATTCCAGTAGTGACCCGACTGCAGGTGTCACGTGATATTCTATCCCCCTGAAAGCTATCTATTTCGTGACACAGGCACGACTACATACAGCCAGAACTCGTGTGGTGACACTAGATAGCGCACTGCAAACCTTTGCAGATCCCGAATCTATCGTATCAACTCATTGCGTCATAATATTTTATATTATAGGTCTACCAGGGGTTATTTTAACGTGCAGCTGGACACAAAGTGTGTAGTTGGGAAAGAGATTTGTGCAGTTGAAAATCCGATCTTGTGCAGTTACTTTTTGCCTAGTTGCGTGAACCGACGAGAAGTTAGTGGTAAAAAGTTGGACACAAACATGATAGTAACAGCCCAAAGTGAACATCTTTGAGGCGGTTTATTGGAGTGATATTTATGTTCAGGAAAAGAGCAGGCCTGTTGAAATTTGGCGGGAGCTATAATAGATAATTTTATGGTGATTACATGCAGTTTCAAGTCAAGCATTAGACTGATACGGCGAAGGTCACCCGTGTGCAATGCTGTGCATGAAGTAAGAGCGGGGAAAATGGGTGATGTAATCGAAGACAAGGTTCTGCTAAAAATCACACATATAGGCTGCAGACAGAAGAATTTGCAGTAGGCTAAATGTATGGGCGGATGCAGATTCAAGGCCTGCTGTAGGTTGATATCCTGATAAAGTTGTAAAGGTCGGGGTTATCCTTCATACCATAATGACAACTTCTTGGCCATCGTAGTCTACTTTCTCCTACTTTTGCCGCTTACACTGACAAGCTGAAGCAGGAAAGAACGTAGACAGTCAGACGCATAAAGCAAAATAGTCTACTATAATATAACAACCCAAGTATCTAACTGGACACAGGCGATGGAAAGAAAATAATTAATCAGGCAGACATGCAGACTGAGCTAGCCTTTCAGCCACACAGGCTATCCAATAGGCTACATACATACATGATGTAGGATTGTGGGTCAATGCATAGGCCCTAGGTACTCAAATTTTCTTCCAAATTCTCCATGTATTCCAATATTACACGCATCCTTTTGAGTTTATGTGATCCCATCCAAAATCACCATCCTCAGAATCTGACAGATACACGTAGGCCTATGTTATTGAACTAGCCTCTCGCACAGGGGTGTAGACTTAGATGGGATAAGATCGAGGAACGGAACCCGGAACTTGTGATGGTGACGGAGATGCTTAATCTTATATCTCCAAAATATTTCAGAAATATTATCACAAGCATTATTATAGATTTATACGGTGTTATCCACTGCTTGTCCATAATTATCAATTTTGATACATATGACAGCCTAAACTGCCACCATTACGTTGTGTAAATTTTAAAAAAAATAAGATACAGGTACCGGTATGGAGAATTATTCAAGTCTTAAACCACGTCTTTGAGCACCAAATTATGATTGAATTTGTCAAGGTAACAGCCTAAAATGCTATTACAACAGTGGGCAAATGACTTTTTTGAAACAATGGACGAGAAAAGAAAACTATGAGTAATTTTTCAAATGACAGCTTTAAGTGCCAGATTAACAGCGTGCAAATGAAAAAATTAAACAATAATGAGGAGACTTGACTCTCTAAACTCTAAAATAAAACCATAGCTGTCAGCATTTAAAAAGAGGAATTTTGTTCAGATAACAGTTACAGTGTGCAAGTTCAGAAATGTAAACAATGGGGAGGTTGCATATATTGAAGTCTCAAACCATGCCTTTTGGCGTGAAATTTGTGAGCAATTTTTTTAAGATCACAGTCTAAAAGTTGCCATTATAATGTTGTAAAAATATTTAAACAATTAGATGGGACACTTATTAAAGTCCTAAACCATGACTATCAGCACTGAAATGATGAGCAACCTTGCTAAATTACAACTTACAATACCACCAGTGCAGTGTGGAAATTAAACAAAATTCGAAAATGGGATTGGTACATCACCTTCCAAAACCCCTACCCAGCTATACATGTAGGTGCTCGTGCATTGGAAATTATTGTCCTTCGGTCGCTCGTTCGTTTCCACAAACCCAGGACCAAGTCTGCGGCTATGTTCACACACACACACACACACATTCTGGTTCCCATGAATGAATGACACCAGAGCTTGCAGCATATAAAATTTCCAGCAGTTGTACCCTAAGCCAAGTCATGGTGTGGTAAAATATCATTTACATGTAGATCGGCGACACGGCTCCTGGTTAAAACTGCTATTAGAATAAACAGTAGGCCTACATATTCGTGTTGATGTGGGTGTCAGCATAGGCCTATCGATCAATAATGACCATTTGGGAGGTTTGCTAATGATATTTATCGGTCTTACATCGTATTTTGCAGTTAGTGGGTTATATATTATATAAAATTTGAAATTAGCTCAAAGATTTTATTTCTTGGGAAAATATCTCATCTTGTCTGCTAGCTTTAGCTTAAGCAAAACAATATCATGTTGATCTTAATGACCAGGGTTTCAGAGCAGAAAAGCAACATTTAGACGTATGCTTACATAGGCCTACTAGCGAAACTTTGGAAGTGTCCAGGAACACAGGACCATTTAACTTTATTACACTTAACAATCTTTCTGAGCTATTTCCAATTCCAGCAACAGCAGAAGATCTGTAAGAGATCTTTAAGGGATCTCGTCGATTAAGGATATTGAAAAGTCTAAACGTCTAACAACGTCTAGCTGATTTCATTCGTTAATTCATTTGGGAATTTTGCCATGATGAACTTTGAGTCAAACATTGTCATAACAATTGACTTTGATCTTTAATATGAAATTTTTATAAAGTCGGAAAAATCTTAATATTCAAACATCTAAAGCTTCAGTCGAAGGCCAAGCGCAAAGCACCGGCTTATTAGCGAGCGCTCACCAAAAGCTGCTTCAACTTTGGGGACAAATCCCTGGTCAAGGACTTTCTTATGTCCAGTCTCAAAATACGTCATTTATGTGCAGTTGAGAAAATTCCTTAAAATAACCCCTGAGGTCTACTCCTCTCAACATAGACTATTGATACTCTCCAAAGTCTGTCTCCTCTATTCTCGATTATGCAAGCTTGATGTTTGCGTGTATTTTAAATAGCACGCTTAAACTCAACAGGTTCCACGCCTCCAGAATTCTCTGGCTTTGGTGTGTGAGCTCCTTAACCATACTCCGTTAACTGCATGGGTTTTCTGAAAAGTTCAGGACAAAATTTAGACAGGGCTGTGTTTATAGACCTACTTGAAATCACTATATAATTATAGTATAGCCCCAATCGTAATGTGTATACTGTATAATTATAAACGTTGACACTCTCTTTCACTCATGAGGTACGAAACTACCATTTGCCATTTTTCTATAGCACTGTTTTGTATTTTACGTAAAACACGCGTTTGCTAACATGTTTAATTAACGTTGGAGGCGTTGTGATGACATTTCGTGAGCATTCATGCTAAATTTCAAAGCTCTGTGGTTGAAGCTCCATCTGCCGCCTGAATACAGACAGTTGCGGACTCTGGTATCGATTATCTATGCTTCATGCCCGGCGTTAGATCTTATCAGGCACGGGAGCAATGACAGATACCCTATACCAGACAAAATGAAGGTTGGTGATGGGGTCAGTTTAGGGGATAATTGCATGCCTTAGAGCTTAGCTATTGGTTTATGCAGGACCGCGTCTGTCTATCTAAGAACAGAAATTATATACGATATTATATGAACTGAAGCGAATATTAAATTGAAATTCTTTAAAGAGACTACTTTCGATGCTTCAAATTATTTATGAAATGATGACCGCAACCACCTGAAAATGTGGAAAAAGAATAACTGGAGAAACAAAATTCTTAGACAAACAGACGGATAAAACAGGCTGCAGAGACTGACAGATCTGACAGATAGACAGACAAACAAACAAACAAACAGACAGACAAACAGACAGAAACAGACAGGGACAGACAAACAGAGATAGTCAGACAGACAGAGACAGATAGACAAACAGAAACAGACAGACATAGAGGGGCAGAGACAGAGAAAGAATGACAAAGAGAGACACAGAGACAGACAGAGAGAGACACGCACAGATACAGAAACAGGCACAAGACTGAGAGACAAGGAGAAACAGACAGAGAGAGAGACAGAAACACACACACACAAAGATGCTTACAGACAGATTGCACATCAGCCATAGACCTACAGATTCATAAACGGACAGAGAGAAATACAGAAACAGAGACAGAGAGACAGAGACATAGACAAAGACAGAGACATAGACAGAGACAGAGACAAAGAAGGAGACAACAAACAGAGACAAACATAGAGACAAAGACAGAGACAGAGACAGAGTGGCAGAGACAAAGACAGAGACAGAGACTGCAGCTGCTGACCAACCTTTATCGATCTCCGAATAGTATTCATCTTGAACATCGACTGTTATCTCATCTTTCGTGTACGACGCAGATTTCCCTCGGATCGATTTCAGACCGAACAGAATGTCCTCGACGGCGTGTATGAAGTCCTTGAACTCCTTGTAGTTCAGTCCTCCGAACTTGAGGACCTCCGTGGCGTGAGGTGCATGGTCCAGGATCATCGTCGCCTTCGGTTTGTGGACGAGGTCCTTGAGACTCTTGAAGTCTCGGACTCTCGTCAGGTCGCTGATCGTCGGCGCTATCCTCTCGCTCTTTACCCCGACGGATTCCTTGTAGGACACCTGCTGGATCTTGACGGTGTGACACTTGCCGAACTGGTCCAGCTGCTGCAGCCCCATCTCGCACATCGTGAAGGTCGGTTGGAGGGCCAGCTCGTGCAGACACTCGTTGTCCTTGTCGCTCGCGTAGACCCTCACCATCGGACTGTCGTTGATGACCACCAGGCGCACAAACGCCGGCTTCCAGAAACGATTCTGCGTCAGCTTCTTCTTAAACGGTTGCCTCAGCAGCAGGTTCCAGCCGCCTTCGGGGTCCCACTTCGGGTAGAAAGGGTCCAGAGGTTCCTGCGAGTCCAGTTCCGGTTCGTCGATCGAGTTCTCCGAGGACTCTGCCTTGGGAGACAGTGCAGCGTCCTCTGATTTCACGACCGGTGTCAGACTGGCGAACTGTTCTGGCAGCGGTGGTTCCTTGTCGAAGGGATTGAACCGAGACGGAGACACCGTGGAGTCGTCCAGGTTGGCCTTCGTGACCCTCGCCGTCGGCAGGACAAAGGCATCGTCATCGTGGATCGTCTGGAATGGATCAAATCCGCTTCCTCCTCCTCCGTCTCCATCTCCACCTTCGTCTCCTCCACCTCCTCCTGCCCCTCCTCCAATTCCCGTCTCTTCGTCGGTTATCGTTGCGAAAGGGTTAAACCCCGACGACTCGTTCTGCTGATGATCTGGAAAAGCATTCCAATCGGAATCGACGACTGCAGCGGCTGGTGCTACAGCGTCAGTGATGCTGGTGGTCGTCTTCGAGGGGAGATTCTCTTCGCTGGCAGCGAACGGATTGTTCTTCTCTGACGGTTCCAGTCTGAGATTGGCGTCAAAGTTGAACGGGTCGGCGTACGGGTCATCGTCGTCATCCTTGTTGTCCCATGCAGGGGCCTCTCTTAGAGCGATGTTGAAGGGGTTGGTGGGCTTCGACGCTGTCGTCTTCGGACGAGGTCTCGACCTCGCCACTCCACCCTTACCCCCTTGAGGAGGAGACTGAGACTGCGCTGTAGGGACATCGTCAGTGTCTGCCCGAGGGTCGAAGTCGTCGACTGGAGATTCCTCATGATTGATTCCAACAGCAGCAGCAGCAGGTGATGTTGAGATGATGTTGTCATGGAGACTGGAGAATATGTCACCGAGATCAGTTGCTGTTGTTGTTGTCGTCGTCGTAACAGAGCCAATCTGGAATGGGTCATAGTTGTCATCGATGTTGCTCTCACCTCCTCCACCACCTCCTCCTCCCGTTCCCTCTCCCAGTTCCTCTGCGAACCAGTCATCCACCACATCCGTCTTCTTCGTCGCGTCCTCGTCCTCCCCCGTCTTTCCAAAATCCGCCTCCCTTCCTTCGGGGGAGTTTCTGACGTCAAACCCCGGCCAACCGGAAGAACCACCCGTCTGCGGAAGAAGAACGTCGTCCTGACCGTTGCCAAAGATTGCATCCAGTCCATTCCTCTCAGGGTTGTCCTCCTCCTCCTCCTCCGCCTCCTCCGCCTGGACATCGTTGGTCCCTTCACCGGTCGCCGTCGGTGGCCAGGCGGCTGCGGCCGAGGCGTCGTCGAAGTCGTTGTCGAATTCGAATCCCCACGATGTGGGGGGATGAGTAGCAGCGTCACCATCCTCAGGCGCCGCTGTGGGGCCGTCGATGATGGAACTGCCTGCATGGTCGGGCTGAGCATCGCTGAGTAGATCATCCCAGACAGAATTGAGAGCATTCGAAGATGAGAGAACGAACTCACCAAAGTTCGCTGCTGTATCTTTTCCGTTCTCATCATCTGAAAACAGTGAACAGCATCATCATGATGAGTTAATATACTAATATATCGTATTTCACCCTCACCTATAGACGAAGCCAGGATTGAAATCTTAACCGATTCTACAGTTTTAGGTTAGTCTATTGGAAGAGGAGAAGACCAAGAAAGAACTGGAGGGACACGATCTCAAAAGACCTCACGGACGGAGGACTGACGTGGGAGGAGGCTGTCGAAGCTGCTCAAGACAGAGAAGGATGGAAGACCTGTATCGCCCAATGTGCGCACAGCACGTGGAGAACAAAGGTCTAACTCTATAAGGGGTCTATTGGAATTTGGAAACCATCGTCTGTCAGCTCTGCTTGCATTATCTCAACTATTTCTAACTTCATTTGTAACCGCCTATGTATACCGTCATTCTCATGGATCATAATGTAACAGTCATCGCAAGTATTTCATGCTCTGAATTGTTTTCATATGCAAGGAAGATAAATTTTAGGAAATGGGCATCGTCTACTTTAAGTTTTACTTCAATAATCTACTGAGCAAAAGATGGCTTATAGTGAATAAACCTCTATTCATGTTGTCCTCATTAACAAGGCTTCCGGTTAATTGAAATAGAGCCTCAGCTGAAAGGTCATCTACATTTTTCATGACGTTCAACTACTGCGGTTTTTTTGCCTATTAACTTTTCTCTCAATAGGTTGGTGTTTTGGAATTTCATCAGACTTGAGGGAGGGTGAGGGAGGGTTCGCAGTTCGCACTCAAAAGCCTTCACTGTTCATAATGTAGCAGTCATCACCAGTTGCATCCCTAACAATGCATGGACACTTTGTCACTTACAGGGTGCGCCAAAAAGACCACCTAGGTCTTTGTCAATATCTTGACCCAAAGTATGAATTTCGAAATGAAATTTTACAGGTTTATAGACAATTAACATTGACACATGATGGCCAGATTTCATAAAAAATATTTCAAACAGAACAAAAGTTATACCACTTTTAGTGAGGCCACGCACCGTTTTTTGACGATTCAAAAACGTAACGCAATAAAAAGTAGCAAAAACACGATTTTATTAAGTCTCATCTCACAAAACATATTGGATACACATGTCTGAAAATGGTAGTTCGTATGCATATTCAATTATCAATGGAAAATTCCCTGATCGGAGTGGGCGTTGCGTATGTGCTGGTGGATTGTCAGGTACATTAATTTTGGAATCGGACTCCAGGGTCAACCGCCCCGGACCGCCCGGTCCATTAAGCGAACTCAGTTGTTGTTGTTGTGTTGGGCGCTATATTATCCAGCCGAGGGCGTTTCCGCTTCCGGTCGTGTCAAGCATTCAATGGTTTTTGTGTTCGGGAAGAGAGCCCAATGCGCATGCGCACACGCTAATCGTGAAATTTCTTCGATTGACATTGCGACTGATTCTGTTTGTGCATCTAATTCAAGATGACATGCAGATATAGGCTACAGACGGAGAGACACAATGAACGAGGGTGGATATTTAGCCAGCCGATAAACAGGATTTAAGCACACACAAAGACAGGGAGAGAGTAATTAATTCATATACATGTATAGGCTATATACAGTACGTATATATATATCGCGTCTTCAAAGGGACTGCTCGGATGTGCTCCCGGCTGCGCCGCAGCAACATTGTTGAGTTGAAAAAAAACCTGGAAGAACGAACGTACAGACTGGTGCACAGGTTCAACGACAGAAACTGACAGAAACAGAAGCAGACCATCGCGTGCATAGAGATTTAAGACCTAGAGTGAGGCGTGGATCGCCTTCCACAAGCATAGAGAAAGGAATCAGTTAATATGCGAAGGCGGAGGGAGAGACGCAGGCGGCAGGCACGCAGGGTGGCAGACAGGGAGGCAGGCAGAGAGGCAGGCAGAGAGGCAAGAAGGAAGGGCGGGAGAGAGAGAGGAGGGAGGGCGGGAGGGAGAGAGGGAGGGAGGGGCGGAGAGAGAGTCTGAGACAGAAACAGAGGCAGAGGCAGAGACATAGAGAATGACACAATGAGACAAAGACTGAGCGGAAGTGAGAGGGAGAAAGATGGGAACGAAGCCGGAGAGTTGTTATTACTGTAAGTACAAGTTAAGCTTTTCTATCGCCTGTCAATCAGACAACATTGGACACAGTGGACAGTGATCATCGGCATCGCGACATTAGGCTTTACATACATCATACATCATACATACAGCTGATAGGATGTATACAGCGGTGCTGCGACTAATGCACCGACATTGGACGAGAGCACGAATGGACGATGATCATTTGGACACCGATGGAAATACACAGAAGCACAGACAGACTGCGAGACAGACAGACAGACAGATATACAGACAGGCAGACAGACAGACGGACGCACAGACAGTCATAAAAGCACATCAGACACATGCACTGCAAGACAGACGCACTGACCGACGGTGGACAGAGGGAGACATAATAACAGCTCAGTTGATCCTCGCTTGGACATCACGATACATGGTACCACCATGGCAGACGAATGTACAAGAACAGACACAGATACATAGAGCAGGAGAAAATGGCGGATAGACCGATGGCCAGACAGAGAGATGGATAACAGAGAAAGAAAAAATTATAACTGGATGGATGCGATAGACGAAATGACAGACGTGCAGTCATGGAGAAATCATACAGACAGTCGCAAAAAATCTTCAGACAGACGAATCACACAGACGGACACACACACACACGCCCACATACATACACACACACAATCCAGACTGCAGATAGTCATATATACATAGCCTATGCAGTGTGAATCCAAGAATGATACACAGGAATTATATTATTATATCGCATGATTCTACAACATAATTGTACATGCGTTATCATAAAACAGATTACGCCTGAAATTCTATTGATCATGCGTAGAAACCAAAATGTGCTTCACACATGCATAGAAACATTGTCTATAGTATACAAACATACATTATATGCATAATATACAATTCTGCATAGTATACATAATTATAGGCGCCTATGCCCATACATGTGATGATGTGACATAAGCTTATATATAGGCCTACATAGCCTACATAGTGCTCTCTTCATGACGGAACAATTCGCAAGGGCGCTTGCAATGGGGACTTCTTTCAGCTATTCCTGTTCCTGTTCCTAGCCATTCTCGGTATACGAGGTTCGGCCGCATCATGCACGATGTTCCTCCGTCATTCTAAGCATTTCTCCCATTTGCAAGTCCGTCCATGTCTTTATATTATCCAGCCAGTTCCTTCTTGGCCTTTCTCTACCCCCGGAATTGTGCCCTGCATGATCTCTTTCTCTATGCATGTTCCTTTCTTTAACATGATGTGACCGAAGTATATCCTTTTTCTTTCTTTAGCTGTTCTCAACATGTTCCTCTTCACAATATTACACAGCTATTACACAATAATATAATTCATTAAAAAAATTAAAGCAACTAGTTACTTTAATTAAAATGTTTTCAGTGTTTATAAAATGGTCCTGCATAAAATCTGCCCCATGATCGTCGGAATCTTTATATAATTGCTCAGTTACGGAAACGAAAAAAGCGCTGCATGTTTAATTGTGTATGCATACATTGTACACGTACAATATACATGCATGCTACATACATACATCCATGCACACATGCATACATAAATACATACATAATGCATACATACATACACACATACATACATGCATTACATACATTTCATACAATACAATACATTCATACATGCATTCAATGACATTCATACATACATACATACATACATACATACATACATACATACATACATACATACATACATACATACATACATACATACATACATACATACATACATACATACATACATACATACATACATACATACATACACACACATACATACAATACAATACATTCATACATGCATTCAATGACATTCATACATACGTACATAATTACATATACAGTAATACATGCATATTCAAATATACGTCCATAAACTCCATAGACGTCTACGTACGCTGTAATGCGTAAATACATGGACGCAATACAGTTTTACATGCAATGAATATTGAACAGGTCATGTTCTGCGAGGACGGATGTTATCGACGCATCTTCATAAATTTGATAGATTCAATTTCAATTTCAATTCATCTATCGCAACCATCAACCATCAAACAATTAGTCAAAGTATAGCGTGCATCACATGATAGGATGGCAACAAGGAAGGCCTAAGGGATGAATATCCCGCTAACAGGGACACCTATTTACTTGTAGTATTTTAACTGGTGGCCAGGCGGTTAGATTAGTTTATTAGATGGTGTATTTGTTCGATAAATCACCAATATTCATACGTCTGCAGTCTTGTCGGATCTTGCAATTCCTCTGATGTTTCTTAAGTCTCTTTTTCGATTCGGAAGATATTTGGACATCTATCTACCACGGACACCCGACCGCCATCTTGAATCGGTGAATGCAGGTCGAAAGGTCATTCATTTTTAAACAGAATCAAGCTTCAGTCTTCAACATGTTTTGAGGCAATGACGAAGTACAGAGAATCTGAAATGGTGCTGACCATCAACCACGTATATATATTTATATTCTACCATCCACCAACTACCAACCATGCAGCTATTGCCATGTAAAGATGTCACTTGCCGACATCACTTGTTCTACCGTTTGCCAGAGATAACCGACCAGCCTAAGAGCATAATATTATAGCGCCAATAATTCAGAGCATAATAGCATCTGCTATTCTTGAACAAGACTCTATTGATTAGATGTAAATGTACGCGACCGTATATAAGGCCTCGACTCTGCTCATATTTAAAAAACTTATTTAGGCCTACCTGGGGAAATGTGGGTGCATTGCATAGATGTAAAAAACGATGAAAAGAAAATAAAAAACGGTAAAAAACGTCGTTTTTTTCGAAATAATAAAAAACGACAAAAAAACGATAAAAAACGGGAAACGGAAATAATTTGCCTTTGCTACACCTGAAATTTCATTTTCAGCTTACAAACCTTAATATTGCTTATGCAATTTTATTTAGAAACTGCAAATAACACAACTTTATTATTAGGCCAAAATAATTGGTATAAGTAACATTAATCTACCACAGTTATTTTTTCTTATAACTTTCGTTTAATAAGAAATTCGGACAAATTAAAGGTATTGAAGTCTTTTCAAATTTAAATTGTATACATAGCCTAAGTCCACATTATAAGTTTATGCTGATCGACATAACACAATTACATGTAAAATCTAACCAGAAGCAAAAACCACAGATGTTTACTAAATTATATATTGTACATTATTTTGTGCTTAAAATTGCTACTTATAAATATTAATAATTATGCCCAAGAATTTTATATCAAAATAACTCTTAGAAATTTCATTTCTTGTAGGGATCTACTACATGTAGGCTATTTATCAAAATTATGACTTAAACAATTACATAAAGACCCTATAGTTAGCTGCATCCTTGAGAGTACGGTGAAAACGTATGGAATATCGGACAAAAATTAAATTAAGAAATATAATATTAGACAGTAAATAATTAAATAAAGTTACATAAAAATCGAAAAAAACGATAAAAAACGATGGGAAAAATAAAATACGAAAAAAACCAAGTTTTTTGGGAGAGAATAAAAAACGAAAAAAACGTTTTTTACAACTATGGTGCATTGTATGCAAAACAGAGTTTCTAAAAAATGTCAAAGCGTTGTCTCCTGTGAATAGTGGACGAAATAGATCGGTAATTTTGACAACTATAGCCTGCTTGGATCAACGCTAGGTTTTCAGAGTAGGGAACACAAAGGATTGCTACTGCGAAGCCGAAAGGTGTCACTCAGTAAGGAATTTAGGTAATTAATTAGATACACACCTCATGGCTTAAAGTGTGCCTGGACGGTCAT
>OX457040.1:28709099-28789099 GCA_949752735.1 Lumbricus terrestris
CTAATAAAAAAATTATAATGATATACTCAGTTGAGCGTATAGGCCTATACAAGACCGTAGCTAGGGGGATGTTTTGGGTGTTTGAAAACCGCCCTCTCCCCTTAAATTAAATAATGTAAAAATGAAATAATTATGCATTTGCTAGCACATGACAGTGTATAATGTAATTTTGAGCAGAAAATAATCGAAAATCGTGGAAAATAGTGTATTTTGGACGTCAGAAAATTCGACGACTAACAAAAGTCGTCACAAAATTTTGACCAAAAAAGTCGCCCCCAGCGTGTACGCACCTCAAAATTCACGGTCAAGAAAACATCCCCCGAAATAAAATCCTAATGCAGGCCTATGCCTGAGGCGCCAAATGTATGCCTTGCCTAGGGCGCCACTTGGGCTAAGGCCGGTCCTGGCGATAATTACTTTGATTATTTAAGCGATGCAATTGCAAAAACTAATAGTCCGGTTTATTTTGCGCCACCCTGTAAATGTATCAAACGCAGCAATATACACTCGGGTCAATGTGTTGAATTGCATAAATCCAGAAGATATGTATTATTTGGTGATTGAGGATTCTCTCTCTCTCTATCTCTCTGCCTCTCTCTCTCTCTGTATATCTCTGTCTGTCTGTCTGTCTGTCTGTCTGTCTGTCTGTCTGTCTGTCTGTCTGTCTGTCTGTCTGTCTGTCTGTCTGTCTGTCTGTCTGTCTGTCTGTCTGTCTGTCTGTCTGTCTGTCTGTCTGTCTGTCTCTCTCTCTCAGAAGATGTATTTGGTGATTGAGGATTCGAAGGATTTACCTTTTCGAGATTTGTTGCTTCCGTCAATTTCTTCGCTCGGCTGATCTTCTATAAAATCTGGAAACGAGCTGACAGTCTTCTCGCCCTGAATTGGGCTTTCTGCTATAACGTCCTCCATCCGGGACTTTTACCGGTGACAAATGCAAGAACTGATGGTGTGGATAAAGCTCTTTCTTTAGCTGCTTTTCAGTGATCAGTCACAAGAACAAATCAGCAGTTCTCTTTGACCATACCCATAACCTTCAACCGCCATGTGCGTTAAAACTGTCTGAGAAGTAACCCGGTTCGAATTATTACTAGTGCACTCAGCTGTATGCCTGTGATAGGCCTACTGAATAGTATGCCTTTAGTAGGCCTATGATATTATGCTAATGATCCCGGTGTATGACTGATATGCACCATTGCACCAATATAAGTCCTTCAAGAAATATCGTGTGTAAACGTCAAGATGACACCGAGTAGGCTACGTCACCAGTGATGCTGTGCACGTACGTCACCAGTGACAGCCACACGACGTCTGAGTGATACCTCAGCCTATAATACGTCACAGAATCATGGCGCGTCTCATTTACTGAATGCAGCTAAGACGAAAACACATTGAACGGCGATCTCGATCATTCATTCGCTCATTGTTTGAAAATGGCGACCAACATGTAACACCCACGCGATAATTATTATTTATCGTCGTGTGTAGGCCTACCGATGCTGTAGTAGGCTAGAATTCTAAAATGTGCGCCGTATACGCAGCCATTGCTGGCATTCAATGTCTGCTCGCTGAATCATGACATGTTTGTACACTGAAACCGCGTCCATTTCTGGCTACCGTGTACAAACAGTCTTCTTAATCTTGCGATTAATCTTATAGCGCAATCCAAGTCCCAGCCCACGAGAGTGCGTATTGCGAAGCGGCGGTGTACATAGCGAATAAGACCATGATGATGATGTACACGGGTCTACCGCATACGGTGGTGTGATTACAGCGTGGGCTCGTATAATCGCAGCAGCAGCCTATCGCCTGACGCGCATACATTGGCGTTCGCACAGCGTAAATAATTTTCTGGACTCTTCGGCTTTGTCGTAGTGGCCGTCTAGCGGATGAGCGATCAATACTGGTCCTTCCTATCGCAACCAACCAGTCGGTTGCATCTCCATGCTTCAACAGCAGCAGCAGCAGCTGGTGCCGTAGACACGAGCACTGGCACCAGCACTGGCACCAGCGCCTCCACGGTTTGTGTGCATTCTACAACGTTGAAGAATCAGAGCGACCGGTGTCGCAAAATAGAGTATCCCCCGTATTAATTGTATCCCCCAAATTAAAAAAGTCGAAAAAACCGTTTCCGCGTGTATTTTTTTGGCAAATTAATTTTCATCTGCTTTGTTTTGAACAATGACACTAACAGGTATGTTTATTCCTACTAGATAATTTGTTTTGCCCTGTTTTTAGAGCACTTAAAACATTTAAAACACTTAGGAACACTCAGAGTCACTAAATAAATTTGAGTTGCCTTTATCTGAGCATTGCTTCGGACACTTAAAACAACTAGAGTCACTTTAAATTTTGATTACAGTATAAATTTTTTGTTGTGCGTATTTTTCAAAAAACGGGATAGATTAATTCATCCCCCCGGATAGCTTTCAAGTGGGATAGTCCGTTTCGTGTCACCGGCGCAAGAGCTGTTGTTCCCAATCGATGGGGAGACAGGCTACCCAGCCAGCCACCCAGCCACCCAGCCGCCGCAGACCTGACCAACAACGCCCTCTCTATCGCATATGCATGGCCGTTGCCACAGATACAAGCAATCGATATTTGCCTTCCCGTCGAAAGCATTTGGGCTACATTTGGGCTATTAAGTAGAGCCATTAGTAAATCTTCACGGAGCTTCCGTTTTCCGTGGCCTAAGGACCCGGAAATGCCCCTGTGTATTTCTCTAAGTGCGTCGTCGGCAGCGTTCTAATGAAATAATTATTTAATTTATTTCCATTGCAGTCTTAAAACTATTCTCTTCGTCCGAGGTCGTGTCGGGAGCGCTCCAGAGTTCTAACCTCGAAGGGGCGCTATATAAGTCATTGTAATGATGGAAAGAATAATTATTATTTCAATTTATCTTCATCTCTGCATCATAATCTTTATTCAGTTATTGCATCTCAATAAGCCTACTTCATTACCGACTCAAATATGAAATGTGTGATATTAGTTTGTTTACCGTAGGTTGAATTAACTCAGAGGATTGATGTCTCATGACAGAGGCTGAGACAATTTTCGGCCTTGATGGGCCAAACTTCATGTAACAATGAATTCATAAGTCGGTGAATTAGCTGATCTCTCTCTTTCGCAACTTTTGCATGGCGCTGGAAAATTATAGTTTCGATAATTTGCATTTTACATCACACTGTGGGTCTAACAAACTGTCGCATTTGCATACACCACTAAGCAAAAATAGCGTGTTACTTTGCTTAGCGGCCAATCTAAATGTATTTTAAAAATCTATATCGAACTTCGAAGCTTTTATTTTCTATAATTGCGACAATTTTTAAATAGAAGCAACATAGAAAATGACACTGGCAAAGTTGGTATATATATATATATATTTGACATCGTTTAGTCAAATGTATACGATCACCAGAACAGTGGAGCTAGATAAAAGAATGAATGGAGGAGCATGGGGTTCGAGGCGTTGAAGAAGAACAATGATATTTAAACTTGTGTGAATGTACGATTTTTATAGAGCGACCATAATAAAGGCTTCTACTGTGAAAAACATTTTGCTTCACTAATCCTGCCCGTTTGAATTTATGCCACGCGGGACCGGACTAACGAATGTGGTGGCCCTGTTCAGTAAAACTATTGGGACCCCAGCCTCAAACACACCATCACAACAAAATTGTATTTGCGTTATATGCTATAGACAATAGACATTCTATTGTGACGACATCTCTTTGGTTTAAAGACATTATTATTACGTCAAAGATTTTGTCTATGGACGAAACTGGGTAAGGTTACCAGCATTATATTTTGTTCTATGAACTTCGTATATTGTGACGTTTCTTCTTGTCATGTATAATTTTGTTTATGGACAAGTTTGCTGCTATACTGCAAAAGCTCTGTACTGTTATGATGAAATCTCTTTAGTTTGCAAATACGATTGTTACGTCACTACCTTTGTTCATAAAGATGTTGCTAACTTGCTGTTAGGATGATAGCTTTGTGACATGAATAATTGTGAGGACATATCACGAATAAAAGACTCTCGGGCAATATATGAGCTATCTTGCCCACCTCTGCTGTACATTGTACGCTAGAATCGCATCTGTTTAGAATGAGTCACGTATGACTTGAGTTCCGGTGAGTAGAGGTGGCAAGAAAAGTACATGTAGGCCTTTGTAGGACTATGTCTCGCTAGAATTTCAGACTGATTTTGGATGAATCTGCCTGGCAATGGACACCGAATAGGGACACTGCAAAGTTGTGTGTATGAGTGGTTTCGCATAATTTGTTCAAAGTGTTCTGCTCATTTTACGAGTCGGCTTAGAAAATGGCAATAAATTAAAACTATTGAAATTGTTTCTTTTGCATGTTTGGACCTCTGATCGGCCGGACATGTTGACATACCTCAATTATAGGCCTCTGGTGTCACGTCATTTAAGGTCACGTTCATATGAGAGAAATGAATCTCTGAAATTTACCACGTCATCGGGAGGCAAAACGGAAGCCATACGCACTAAGGCCTAGGCCTACCTAACCAACGTAGTTAACTTGTTAGACAGTTAAACGCAGCATTGTTTCAGTAACAACACGACACTAACAAATGAATCTCCAAATATCTAAAGCGCCACTCGAAAGCTAATCGCAGGGTACCGGTACGTAGCAGCTTATCCAATAGACTGAATATAAAAGCGCTAAATAAATACAGTGTCAGATAAAGCAAGACAATCTCTAATGTTGTTGCCGTCCAGAATCAAGACTGGCTGAAGTCTCAGGGCTGGTCCTATAGCTCAAATAGCGCCCCATGCAAAGCACACAATTGGCGCCCTCTGATCCAATTCTTCTTCCAGCGTCACAACTCAGTGACCACATCATATCTACAGATTTATATAGCGCCTGTTGCATAATGACTACTCAGAGGCACTCTCAACACGGAAATTCTTAGGGAGAAGAAATACCTTTGAAGAATGAGAGACTAATGAAGAAAACAAAATTATATTGGCCTTAATAAGGGAGGAAGGTAATTGCAAAAGGGGGGGAACAACGACAGCAGACTCTCAATGCTGAACAAGAGCAACCCTATAGGCCAATATTATGAGCCAGCATTTAAGATCAATTAAAGAGGATTGAAGGCGTGTTTGGTTGCTATTTTTTGGAACCAATAGAAGTGAGTTGCAACAGTCTAGAATGAACAGGCAAATAAATGAACTATAATAGCAAAGACAGAGTCATTTAACGACTCTAAGCCGCCTCAGTTGAGAGATAGAGGAGCGGTTGAGGTTAGACATGAGCTCGTGGATGTGAGGTCAAGTGTGACGCCCAGGTTAGGAACTCTAGAGTCTAAGAATATGTACCGGGTGAGTCATAAAAAGACCTCTAAGATATTGGCAAACACCGTAGGGGGATTTTTTATGGCCCACCCTGTATAAAGAGGGAATTTCTCAGTCGGTAATTGAAAGTCAATTTTAGCAAGCTGTTGTCTATCTAGTCTCACGCCAGATCAATTGAGTCTCTGCGGCAATCCAGGCATAGTTGATTAGACTATATCTAATAGTGAAAATCGGAAATAAGACAATAAATAGGACAAATAGATGTATAGAGTTGACCAGATGATGGACCGTGTAAAAAGCCTGGTCGTCATCTGCATAGAAATGGCCAGTGTTTAGTAAATAAAAAGGCACATCATCAGTAAAGACAGTGCGGAGGTTTAGATGCTAAGCAGCATCAAGCTCGGGGAACTCCAAACTTGACCTCAAATCACTCAGCCCTGAAACTCCAAGCACAGCCGTCTGCGAACGATCATTAAGAGGGGATTTGAACCAAGGAAGGGGTACACCAGACAGCCTGAGACAGGGAACAGGATGAATGCCATCGCTGAGGCAAAATCTTTTGGTAGGCCTACACCATATCAAAGCACAAGATGTCAAAGCGCTACAAGGAGGGAGAGGTGAGAATGGTCAATGGTTACAGATATATTTGACAGAATGGAAAAGAGGGCTGTGGAATACTAGTTAGTCTACTTCTGAATCCAGAGAGGGCTGGCGGCAGTAAAAATACTATGTAGGGTTGACGTATGGCATATAGGCTTACACTGCACTGCATTCAAATTAGATGACGCTCTAGATAGCAACACACTGCATGCAAAGAGGTCGTCCTAAGTAGAGGACGACCAGTGTGGTTAAGAACCGGCTGACTATCCATTCCGGCTACCGGAATTATTATCTGAACATATTGATATTGGTAACGATTCTGTATAATTATATACACTGTTTCTAGCCGCGCCCCTATAGCTCCCAGCCCCGGCCGAAGCGCTGCGCCTCTTCGGTGTTCCACTCTGTATACCCTGCAGTCCGATATGTCGGCGATCGTAACTAACAGTTGCAAGAACAAGAAATCTCATCCGCCAAAGAATGCCCGCGTGGAATGACCAGTTCCAGACGCATCCATTTCATTGTCCAATTCACAGTCTCAACTGCTTAGAGACAAGATCAATCTATGCAGTGGGAGGATGAATCTTGTGGCCATCCATCAACCGACCTTCGTCTGCTCAATGGTCATCCTTTAGCATCAATGACCAACTGACAGACGAAGAAGAGCTGCAGAAATCTTCTTCTTTGTCTTCTCAAGGGGAAACAGATTGCGGGGTCTCTGCACGATGAACCGATGTATATATATAAATATATATATATGATATATAAATATGTATATATATATACAACGGTGCATCGGTCCATATATATATATATATATATATATATATATATATATATATATATATATATATATATATATATGCTACGATCGACCAATATCCATTTCTTCGTGCACCATTGTTCAACAATGTTCATTTGTTCGACTTGGTCGTCCATAACAATAAGCTAGTTCACCCTTAGAACTTCCGGTGAGGCATGACGGGAAAGGTCATAGGTCAATGTTCATAAAAAGAGTCGATAATGGGGGATTTCATTCACGAAGCGTTGGAAATGGATTACTTTAATCGCTGGAAAGTAGACGATTTGAAGAAATTTATAAAGAAAGAGGCCACAAGACGATTTATGGAGTTAAACGTGAACTCGTTGCTGTGGCATTTGCGTTGTATCAGCAACAATTGCCGGTTTTTGCTTCGAACGTGGACGGCTTAGAACAGGTCATGTCGACTACCAGACCCTCCTAAGGATTGAATCGAATGGTGTGACTTACACGCTACTCGATCCGAATCATCTATAGGATGGATGGCTGCCAGAGTCCACAGGAGTTACGAACTGGCCTCCTTGCAGCTACGTTAACATATCTGCGTATCTCGTCGATCATTATTATTATTATTATTATTATTATTATTATCATGACCAACGAGCACTGCTATCCAGACTAGCCAATGATTACAAAGAAGGTTGGTATTTTATTAATTTCAAATATACTACTATTATCACGAAGACGAACGCCGGCCGATTTTGTTTTACTGTAGGGCGTCCTGGGCGTTTAGACATTGCAACATTTATATCTGGCTAGTAAAACATTCAAGGATATGTGATATTAAATTTTCCGAGCCCAGTTATCTTAAAATCTGTGCAGGGTGGATAGAAGTTGGCAACTGAAACATGTTGTGGGACATCCGAATAACATGTCGGGCCGTATTGACCCATATGCATGCATGACAAGGCCATAGCGAGGGTTTTGTTTCAGGGGTGTTTACTCAATCTTGAGCAAGCCGACAAGCAATCGAATCAACTGATTCCAATTTTTTCCTCACTACATGTCAACATTTAGGATGTAGTTAATCTATGCCTGTGGACTTGTCTGCATCTTTTGACTTTTTCAGTTATTTCATCACATAAATGCTCTACTTTCCTTTAGTCAGCATTAGCTTTGTTAATCCTCATACACCACTGTCAAATTTTTTTGTCTGAGTTCAAGAACGTTCTCAAATCTTCCAATGTAAACACTCAGCTGAAATTATTCAGAACTTCAGCAGCTTACATATCTTCATCATGATTAGATTATCGTCGTGATTTATTCTATTGTAAAATTTAACATAGAAATAAGTGCTTCAAAATTAAATCCTCTTAGTATAGTTCTTACATTTTGTGTTAGTAAATTCATTATTTAATTTTTACACTTTTTCATTGAGAGGGGTGTTAAACACTCTCCTAAATACAACCTTGATGCATCATAAACAATTTTTTACACATGCATACATATATAACTGATCTTTTCACCAGATTTAACTGATGCTGAGTTTTAGAAAAGTACCAGAGAAGTGTAAGATGAATATAATGTACTGAAATGTCTTCCACATATTTTTTTTACAGGAAAGGCATTCAGCTAGGGTGCACTCCAACAGGCCTGGATCAAGGAGCTGTGGTATAACGGCTTGTCGGATGAAAGCCCTTTCTACTTCTCGAAGTCTGAATGCATGCCATCACAAAGGATTCGAGAAATTGCTCACAAGCTTTGGTCGATCATTGAGGAGAAGACTGACGCTGTGAAAAGTGCCTGTTGCTCCTGTTTTGCAGGGTAGGACATTTATGTGTGGATTTCTGCAAAGCACTTTTACATGTGACATTTATATAAAACCTAAGATGTTGCAGTCTTTCCCAACTCAGTTGGACCTGTATGAGTGCTCGTGGCATTTTCCCTTTCATGTTTACAGAGACAAGGGCCAAATGCTTTATCAGGCCGGGTCCCTGAGTGTTGCAACATTAGTTATTCCTTCTGGCATGTTACAAGGGAAGTAAAATTAACAAATTAATTAAATGTCATATATTAAAAAAATATGAAATATTTGATTGCCCAATTTTTTGTGTTCAACCGATTATAAAGTTGAATATCTTAATATAACTTGGCATAAAATAAGTTGGATGTGGGTAGGGATGGAACTGCCTGCATATGTGTGAATAGGCGCAGGGTGCATTAAGAATGTCATTATGCAATGCCGACCTTAGAAATAGGCAAAGTAGACAGTTGCCTAGGGCATCACAGTCTTGGGAGGGCGCCGCGGATCTTTATTTTTTACACTATATTCTTTTAAATTCAAGCCTTTCAAAAGAGTTTAAAACAATTTTTGATTTAATTGCGCCTGTTCAGGCAGGCATAATTCAATTTCAAGCACTGCATAAATTTTATATCGACTAATAAAATTCAATTTTTAACGGCATTCCATACTCTGTGCTTTGTAGTCTATGACAATAATTATAGACCCAGTGTCTATGGGCTTACACTGATATAGTGACATCTTTTGACTGAAATTCACTGAATACGCCAACAACTGAAGAATTGTTGTTTGTTTGTATGTGCACTTGTTATAGCGCCACTTCACTCTCTCCACCGAGAGGTGATCGCGATGACAGCGCGGACACTGCATCGGAGTTTCACGCCGAAGCGCTGAGCAACTGTGAGCGAAGACTTGTCCAAGGTCCCTACCCGGGGACTTGAGGTGGATTCGAATCTGCAACCCTTCGGCTGCAAGGTGACGAACATACCCACTACACCACCGAGCCCCACAATAACACTGACTGTTATTAACAGTCGTGTTTTATTGTTGAATGCTTAGGTTTGAATCTTTTGAACTTAAAAATTAAATTAATACGCATTTTTTAAACTATTTCAGTCAGTGTGGCAACTGGTGAAAGAAGCTTTTCAAAGTTGAAACTAATAAAAAAAAAATGCCTTCGGGTTTCTATGAAACAGGAGAGACTTGCTGCCTTAGCTACGCTGTCTATTGAGAAAGATATTGTCCAAACATTACATTACGCAGATATTAAAAGCACATTTGTACATAATACTGCAAGAGCAGTACTTATTGTTAAAGTAAAATAATAGACTCTTATCAATAAACTGAAACCTCAAGGAGATAAACTGCAAGCAGAAAGATTTCTGTAATCAGCGCAGCAAATAATAAGAAAATGTCTTTTCCGGTAATTCAATTTTTTTTAAATTCTAACTTTTTACCTTCTTATATTTTAGGAAATTCAAAGTATCCAGGGCTAAGTGTACTAATGAAAAAGCTTAATAATAAAAATAGCTCAGTCATGCACAATGTTCTGGCTGGTTTCTGAATCGCTACTCATTTGGTTGTCGTGGGGTTGACTGTGGAGTGGGGTCAAAGGGCGCCAAATGTTTTAATTGCCTAGGGCGCCATTTGGACTAAGGCCGGCCATGTCATTATGATTTCTTGTTTGCTTACAATTTTTTTTTAATTGTTGAGTAAATGAATTTTTTTATATTTTGGTTTCACTTTAGACTCGGGTCGACATGCAATCACGTTGGAGACTTGGAGCCCTGCTGTTCAAACTGGATTATTCATGGCAGCAAGGCTGACATCAAAGAAGCTATGCACCTCTACAACCAACCAATTGGCTGGCACCATCCGTCAAAAGTGTAGAACCTGTTGCAGCAAAAGACATAAAGCATTAAGTGCACCTACACTCTGCAATCCTGTATTAATTCGCACTAGTGAATCTGTGTCAATGAATTGCTCACACACGTCAACATTAATCCTCTGTCTTACATGCATTGTGACGTATTACAATCTCCCAGAGTTTTTATTTTTTGTTTCAACTGCAATATGATTTGACCTTTAGCATAAGAGTTAGAACAGCTAACAGTGTCACCAACTAATGGTGCAGCACTGTAGGAATGATCAACCAATCGGTTCTGTTGATGACGATCATCCCTTGGTTCATTTGAGCCGCTGTGACAGACTGTACGATCTATCACATCTGCAACAATGGAATCCATGACATCAAATGGACCTTGTCATGGAACTTGAATTGCCTCGACATATTTCAGCAGAACTCTCTCCACCAGATTCCATGTCCAATTTGATTCTTTTTCGTGGAAGGCATTGGCATGGCTTTGGAGGAGGTCTTCGCTTTTTATCTTGCACAGCATATCTGAAATCAACAATGAAAAATAAACAAATTGTTAATAATGTGAAGGGATTGTTGCCTTTTATATGTGGTTGTACAACATGAATGACCTTATGAATGAATCTACTTGTGACTTATTTGGATATGTTTTCAAAATGTAACTCAGACAAAGTATTCGCAAATTATGCCATTGTTTTGAAACATGTGCACGATCTGTTCGAAAAAGAATATCCATATATTGCTGATAGTGATATGCGAATTAGTTATCTATGTGAAGTCTGATTTCTAACATGTCCACAATAAACAGAAAGTGAGAACGATCCTTATCTGTTGACGAAATTATTATTCTGTGTAGAGTAAGATGTGTGTCTCTCTCTAGTCTCTAGTAGTCTATGATTCCTCGGAGTCAAGTCAGGTGGTGAAGTTCTTATAAATCGAAGCAACCAGGCACAAATTTTGCACTATGCTTGATGAAAATGCTTTAACACATTACCCTGATGTAGTACACAGTATTTTTCAATATTCTATAAAAGCATGCATTTGTAACATGATATTATAGACTGCACGAGTAATAAATTACATCAAAAGTTTCAAACTATAAATCTAGACATTATTCGAAAGTTGCAAGTCATAATTAGGCCAATAATTATAAGTATTTCTTGAAATCCTGGACGGGTGAAACACGCTGGGTTCCGCAAGCACATGACTGCTTTGAGAAAGGTTCCCTCAATGCAAAAAGGGTTGAACACCACTGGCCTAGGTTAAGTAAATTAAATTGCACAGTCGCACAAGATACGCACCCCATTTTAAGATTTGACAACGGATTTTCCTCCGTCAGGCGACCATCAGGAAAGTGCTTGGAACAAATATGATGGTGTGCAGATGGTTTCCAGTTCCCTCCATCCACGGCTTTCCTGTTAACCTGAAATAGTTGCATATGTATTAATAATGAGTACATTTTCATGTTCAGAGCTCTATTCCCAGAACCCCTGCTAAGACTTTCTTCTCTTGTTTCATGACTATTCGATTAGCCATGCTGGTGTTTGGTGCACCTCTGAGTAGTGCCCTTGAAGAGTTTTCCAGCAAAGTTTGAACATTTCAAAGCTCGAACCATTAATATAAGAACAATTAGGCCAAAAAAAAATAATGTTGTGTTTCCGGTAACCCGACCGACCCTCTTTTATTGCCGCGACTCAAATAATTTTGTAAAATATTTTTATTTAAAAAAAATTTATTAAAAAAAAAATTTTTTTATTAAAATTTTTTTTTTTTTAAATTTGTTTTGACATAATACGGTGACATTGCCTTCCGTATAGAGTTGGATCTTAGGCCAAAAAACTAATGTTGTGTTTCCAGTAACCCGACCGACTCATTTTTATTGCCGCAACTCAGAAAATTTTGTGATTTTTTTAAATTTACACTGACATTGCCTCCCGTATATGAGATGTACAATTGGAACATCATAATTATAGCCTTCACTAAGCCAGGGGACGATCGTAAGCAGTCGTCTTTCAAGGTATATAATGATCTGTTAATTAGAGCAATCAATAGTTTCCCACGGTCAGCTTGACAAAGCAGGCGGTTGTGGGGTGGATGGGGGGGAGAGAGTAATAGATCCGACAGGAGGGTTTCTCACGGTAGCTCGTTGCAGGCATTGAGTACAGGGCCATCTAGCCTGTAGCACATGATGGCTATACACAGCCTGCTGCAAGTTTATAGTTTAACTTGCTGTTTTTCCGTCCTAAGACAGTCCATTTTTGCTCACTTTATTCCTAAGCTGACTAGGCTCTCTTGTGATCACAGTGCCCTCCTTTGCTCTCTGCCTCTTTCTGCTATCTTTTGCTCACTGTGCTCTTGTGTTTACTGTGCCTTTTTGTGCTCAGAGTGCTCTCTTCTACTAACTCTGCTCTCTTCCGCTCACTGAGCAGTTCCCTTTTATTTCGAGCACCCCTTGGTGAAGAATTTAACATTAATTCATTCAAGTATTTATATAGCACCTTTTCAAGGAAACTACTCAGAGGGGCTCCCGACTCCAGCATGGCCAAAAAGAACAGTTTTCAAGTGAATAGAATGTTTCATTTTATTTTATTGATCTCTCAATTTCTATAGCGCCTCTTCAAGCTATCTACTCAGAAGCGCTCCCGAGTCCCGACTACAGCGTGGACACTGCATTAGAGTTTCACTCCTGACTAACTACTTCCTGGCTGCCAGTCTTGAGAAACCTCTAGCCTTATCATTGTCACTTGAGCCACCTCTAGCGGTGACTAGGGAAAATAAATCTAGCAACCTCTAGATGTAACTAGTCACTGGCTCGGCCAATCTGGAACGACCCCTAGCAGTGATGTTCTGTTCGCACTCATTTTCCCCTTCCCTTCCCACTTTATCTTACCAGAAAAGATGTCAAAATGAAATTAATAGAATTGTTTTCTAGGGCAGTTTTAGGTGCAGACAGTCGGGAAATAGGCAGTTTACACTTGCTTAGAACACGTACTTTGTTGCAGCATGTACCTTTATGCAAAAAAGAGTAGTGGGTATAATTTTTCGGACAGTCACTGTATAAAAATATTTTACCAAAATAAAAATATTTTCCGACCTACCTACCCAATTTTTTAGAGCTCTGTTACCGGAAACACAGCATTATTTTTTTTTGGCCTTAGATGTATGCATAAAATGAAACTGACCAATACCGGTAGATAGATACGAAAAGTGTTACAGGCCACAGATGAAATGCGGCTTAGCATACTGCTAAGTAAGTAAAGTAAGTCAATATATTCTTTATTCAACATTTAGCACTATTACTATTCCTTTATTGAAACACTCATTGACACATGCAACAAAATACAAAAGCTGCAGTTTAGAGACAAGGATTTATAATGGCAAATAATTGTCAATAAGGAGGCTGAGGAGCGAATTGATAATTAAGTTCTGTATACTATTATAGGAGTATAAACTATTTGTTCACTTAAATACATCATAAAACACCCATGGGATGAAATTTTTATCGTTCTTAGCTGGCAAGATAAAATTATCCCGCAGGGTCGCAGACCCTCTGGAATGACTTTAGGTTGGTTACAGAGATACAGAGAGCATGGAACTCGTTCCCTTTCTTTTCTTAATGAAACGCCTGTGAACGCACTGCGCTGTACATGTACAAGTTATGCAGCAATTTTAATTAACATCAATCTTGACTACTACCAGAACAGACAGCCTGCAATACACGGCGCTAATAGCAGCCTACAAAGCACGTCCGCCCTACAGGGCTCGGAATCGGGTCCTCGATGATCATGCCACAGTTATCTATACTGTGATCATGCTCTCCATGCCAGTGTGTTATCCAATGCGCTACCCTAGGTAACAGGAATTCAGACATGTAAAAGAAAGCATAGTTAACATCTTACCATTTTGTCCATTCCAGAAGCCGCGACTTTTCTTTGGGGAATGTAAATAGTTCAAATGGCGCTGGACATAAACAGTGAACAACACCCTTGTTGCAACCATGGACATCGCAGATTGTTTTTTCCAGCGGCAGAGCTGGTAATCTCCACTACCGCACACATACGCATTTCACTTTAGCACCGGTTAAATAATCCTATAAAGAAATTTACTACGAACTAATATCTATATCACATATTTTGTAATCGCTTCAAACTAGATCCCAGCATCTCGATAATGGCAGTGTTCTGTTTATTCCCGTTGACCTATGCCCCGGAAGCAGAAGTAAAATATTTGCGCATGCGCATTGCTAATGCTGAAGTGGCTTATAGCCGTAGCCTACTTAAGCTGCAGCCACGTTATTGCAGTCAACTGTTAACCGGCGCTAAGCATAAGAAACTAGAGTTGTTGATACTTGCTCTATATCTGAACTTTTCAATTAATAAAATAATTATGGTAAAATCAACTACATGTATCTTTGCTAATATTATATGGACCCACTTAAGAATGTCAGCAGCAAAATATAGACCCGTGTTCAGCATAATCCGGCGCTTGTGTCGAAATTTTAAAAACACTGAAACTTCAAGGTGCTGCTTGTGCAACTCCACCAAGGTGCTGCACGGTCTGCACCAGTCCAAGGTGCTGTGCATCGGTCCACCAATCACATAATTATTTATAACCGAGGGTCGCCTTCGAAACTGCGGGCCGAGCTGTGGCAAATAGGAATATAGGATATACTTATTTAAGTCTAAAAGGAGGTGTAATTGAAGTTGCCCGGTGCACAGCATCTTGGTGGATCGGTGCAAAAGACCTTGGTTAGGGTTGTCCAGAAAAACAAAAAGCTTCAGAAAACACCCAAAGTGAAATTTTTCCCATGATTTTATTCATGTGTGGCTTACAGATATTTTTTACAGAATTTTAAAATGTCATCCTGAGGTCCCTCATGGCCCCTGAACTTAGGGACCGATTTTGATAGAAATCGCACTGTATTTTCAATACGAGCAACTGATAGCGAATCAGATAGGACTCACAGTTGCACTATTAGACACCAAACTGATATAATTTTCATTACTCTTGACTAATCAGCAATAAAACAAGTTGAAATGTACTATCTGAGGAAGTTAAGGGGCCGTCCAAAAATGACGTCACGCAATTTAGGACGATTTTTGACCCCGAGCCCCCTCGTTACACGTCGTCACAAAATTCATACGATATCTAGTAAGAAACTGTCACAAATAGTCACAGATGTGTGACCTGGCCCCTCCCCCAGGGTGCGTGACGTCATTTATGGACGGTCCCCAATGAAGTATCAATACGCACCCGCCGCAGGCGTCGCATCATATGGTTCGCACCCCTGTTTTTCACATAATGTTTGTAATGCGACTGTTGTGAATGCCTTGACACAAAGCCTATAATTTTATGCTTAAAGATGTCGATTCTCCAACAGCACCCAGACTATGATTACGGGACACTTGCTTGATCTCTTCTTGTCAAAAGTTTGGAATAGCTTCATGCGCTCTTCGACATCCTGTAAAGGCCATGGAGGGATCTTTGTTCAAGATCGGTCGTAATAATGGTTGCGAAGTCTGATAATAAGCTTCAGCCCACGCTCAGCTGTGTCCTTTACAACTTTGACAGCACGAAACAATTCTCAGCTAAGACGTATGTTTGGTCACATGACCATTGATTGGATGGTCTAACTAGCCAGTCATTGCTGATATCCAGCAGTCAGAACAGAGTGTGTGATTCTGAGTCAGTTAAGTTCGTTAAGGTTGTATCGCGAGCAACTTGCTTCAAGGCAAGACCTATCGAAATTTGTAGATGCCCTCAGGCATGCAGTGGTGTTGCTAATAATCGAGTCGCTAATTCTTGCTATCATTGGATTTTTGCTCAAAAGTACAAATGGAACAATTTCTTCCGTAAGGTACCACCAGTGTGAGAATTGTGGATAAATAACGGGGTGGGTTGGCCTATGATCCACTAGGAATTGGCGTGTGAAAAACATACTTTACTATGGGTCCGTAGGAAAGACTGGAGGGTTGAAACCCCCAACCACCCTGGGGATTCTTGCCCTGGGTTCCATCGGTGGTTGCCAAATTAATTAGTTTCAGTATTGACAACTGCCATTATCAACTACACTAAAATCAATCATGTCATGGACAAAGCGGAAAATCATCTTGCTGGAGCATTAGCAAACGACACAGATGAGCGTGGACTGAAGCTTATATCATACTTCGCAACTATTATTACGACCGATCCTGAAAAGAGATCCTCCATGGCCTTTGCAGGGTGTGAAAGAGCATATGAAGCAATTCCAAACTTTTGACAAGAAGACATTAAGCAAGGCACTACGAATAAATCTGGGTGCTGTCGACATCTTTAAGCATAAAATTATAGGCTTTGTGTCAAGGCATTCACAACAGTCGCATTACAAACATTATGTGAAAAACAGGGGTGCGAACCATATGATGCGACGCCTGCGGCGGGTGCGTATTGATACTTCATTGGGGACCGTCCATAAATGACGTCACGCACCCTGGGGGAGGGGCCAGGTCACACATCTGTGACTATTTGTGACAGTTTCTTACTAGATATCGTATGAATTTTGTGACGACGTGTAACGAGGGGGCTCGGGGTCAAAAATCGTCCTAAATTGCGTGACGTCATTTTTGGACGGCCCCTTAACTTCCTCAGATAGTACATTTCAACTTGTTTTATTGCTGATTAGTCAATAGTAATGAAAATTATATCAGTTTGGTGTCTAATAGTGCAACTGTGAGTCCTATCTGCTTCACTATCAGTTGCTCGTATTGAAAATACAGTGCGATTTCTATCAAAATCGGTCCCTAAGTTCAGGGGCCATGAGGGACCTCAGGATGACATTTTAAAATTCTGTAAAAAATATCTGTAAGCCACACATGAATAAAATCATGGGAAAAATTTCACTTTGGGTGTTTTCTGAAGCTTTTTGTTTTTCTGGACAACCCTAACCTTGGTGTATCGGTCCACAGCACCTTGGGGGACTTGGTGGACCAGCACACAACACATTGATGATTCTGTGCACAGCACATTGGTGGTTCAGCGCAAAGCACCTTGTCAGATAGGTGTACAGCACTTTGGTGGATCAGTTCACAGCACATTGGTGGATCGGTGCACAGCACCTTGGTGGATCGGTGCACAACACCTTGGTGGATCGGTGCACAGCACCTTGGTGAATCGGTGCACAGCACCTTGGTGGATTGGTGCACAGCACCGAAGTGGATCGGTCCACAGCACCTTGTTGAATCGGCGCACAGCACCTTGGTGGATCGGTGCACAGCACTTTGGTGGATCGGTGCACAGTACATTGGTGGATCGGTGCACAGCACCTTGGTGGATCGGTGCAAAGCACCTTGGTGTATTGGTGCACAGCACTTTGGTGGATCGGTGCACAGCACATTGGTGGATCGGTGCACAGCACCTTGGTGGATCGGTGCACAGCACTTTGGTGGATCGGTGCACAACACCTTGTCGAATTGGTGCACATCACTTTGGTGGATCGGTGCACAGCACCTTGGTGGATTGGTGCACAGCACCTTGGTGGATCGGTGCACAGCACTTTGGTGGATCGGTGCACAGCACATTGGTGGATCGGTGCACAGCACCTTGTTGCATCATGTTGCGCGCCCATGGTCTCCACCACTCTGAATCCGACCCTGCATGACCGTCCACTGGCGTCCAGTCTCAACATTTAGGGAGCGAAGTGACTTTTCCAGAACTGCTACACCGAAACCCTGATGAAAATTCGGATTTCCTGCTCAAATACTTTGAGCGGTAGGCTACCCGCAATGCTATGGTATAGGCCTAGGCCTAATCATTCCGAACAGAAAATCATCAAAAATTTATACAAGGACATGACATTTGAATTTCACAAAAGGCATTTCAAGACTCTACTAAAAATCGAATTATGTAGGTCCTATAGCAGGCCTAGCGGCCTATTGGTCAATTTGGTCCTCAAAAAGAACTGTAGGACACAGGGGCGGATCCAGGGGGGGCCAATCCGGCCATGGCCCCCCATTTAAAAATTGCATGGGACGTGGCCCCCCCATTTGGTTTCAACAAGCCATTAAATAAATGTAGCAGGAGAGAAAAACAGGACATGAGGCCCCCCCCATTACAAAATCACACGGGACTTGGCCCCCCCGTCGATTCAGCGGCGGATGTTTCCCGAAAAATTGGTCGATGACTAAAAAAAAGGTCATCAGTTTTTTCGGCGGATGAAATGGTATTTTTTTTCCCGGAAAATTGGTCGATGACTAAAAAAAAAGTCATCAGTTTTTTCGGCGGATGAAATGGGTTTTTTCCGGAAAATTGGTCGATGACTAAAAAAAAAAGTCATCAGTTTTTTCGGCGGATGAAATGGTATTTTTTTCCCCGGAAAATTGGTCGATGACTAAAAAAAAAAGTCATCAGTTTTTTCGGCGGATGAAATGGGGTTTTTTCCGGAAAATTGGTCGATGACTAAAAAAAAAAAGGTCATCAGTTTTTTCGGCGGATGAAATGGTATTTTTTTCCCGGAAAATTGGTCGATGACTAAAAAAAAAAGTCATCAGTTTTTTCGGCGGATGAAATGGGGTTTTTTCCGGAAAATTGGTCGATGACTAAAAAAAAAGGTCATCAGTTTTTTCGGCGGATGAAATGGTATTTTTTTCCGGAAAATTGGTCGATGACTAAAAAAAAAAGGTCATCAGTTTTTTCGGCGGATGAAATGGTATTTTTTCCCGGAAAATTGGTCGATTGACCAAAAAAATTTCTCCTGTGTCTCACAAGACCAAAATTTTTGGCCCCCCTCGAAAATTCCTGTATCCGCCCTTGGTAGGACATACCGTCGTAGAATTTCACATTCGTTTCCTGATCGAAATTTCAGATGATTTCTATTCAAAGTAGGCTAACATTTATCGTCAAACTTTCGATTACAGGTCGATGCGTGTCTTCAAATGACGCAGTTAGTTCTTCACTTCTTCTTTACCGAATTCTATTTTTTCTACTTCTTCAGATGGACGAATTTCGGTAATATTCGTCTTGAATTTTCCAATTTTCCAATTCGATTTATTCCCAGTTGAATATCGCTCGTTTCGTTTCCATGCAACGAACCGATTCGCTCAGATGACGTCATAGGAAAATTGCAAGATGACGTCTTTGGTTATAATAATTTACATATCAATTGTCGGTGATTCGCAAAGTAGGCTATGCAAGCATTTTGGTTTCTCAGTAATCAAAGCGCATAGGCTGTTGTATTTCACTTATTATAATATGCTAGACTATAAATTTATAAAGCGCTTCTCGCAGCTGCACACTAATCATTGCAAAACTCAGAATATATAATATATAGAAAGTATATAGGTCTAGTTTTGAGACATCAGAAAGATGTGCTTGGGGGCAGTTAGGCCCAATAGGCTAGCGAAAAAACGACGTGTCAATGGAGAGCTCGAGGTGATTCCATCGAAAGTGCAGGACCAATTATAGGCCTAAAGGCAAAGCTCGAGTTTGGGTCGAAGCAGCCCTTGTTCGCTTATAAATTTTAGACTATCGCCTATAGGCCTAGCTAGGCCTAACATGGTGCAGACCAAAGACTTAAACAGGGAATTCAATCCTTCTGATGAGTTTTGGTACAATGGTACGGTCCGTGATAAAGCGCCCGTGTGGCTCGAGCCCTCGATCCAATAAAGTGACCGAGTAAGATTTTTCTTTCGCCGGACGCCGTCACCCGTTGAATGGGTATCACATCATTTATGGCCCCATTCAGATCCAGTAGCCTACCTGTCTACGGGCCGCGAAAGGTGGAGATTTACAATCTGTGAAATAAGTCGCGATCGGTACAGGCCCTACGCGAACCGATAGGCCTAGCGACGCTAATCGAACCGGACGAAGCGCAGTTCGTTGAAATGGCCTACACGTGAAATAGGCCTAGGCCTATCCGCCGGTAATCGATCGATCGATCGTCGCTGCCAAATGTGCATATTGAGACCATGCACGCCCTTACAACTTTGTGTCGCCAACCAAAGATGACAAGCACTACAGCTCGCACGTTTTATTGACCACCCTGTGTTCTTTTGTGATTATAATTTATTATTATCTGATATTATCTCATGACTCTTACGAGGCAAAAAGGTCGTGTCAACCACTCATCAAATCAGCTTTGTCTACTTACTTATTGAAGTTTATCTTCTTATCTTTGATATCGACGTTTTCGACGAGAGCGATATTAACTGCATTATAGTGCGACCGAAATGTAAGCAACGTTTCTTTCACTGTAGTCTGCAAACAATAAAATAAAGTTTATGTTATAGCATGCAGTTAGACCACAAGTCTGATATACGGGATTTTCAATGTTAATTATAAGATTAATACTGCTTTGCAATCTTTTAAGAGAAGCTGCAGCTCACTAGCATTTCTCAGAACAGATGCAACATCCATATGGACATTATCTGCAGCCTTAGGTGCATACGCATTGTTTAAAATGGGATAATTATCGTTTTGGCGTTCTAAATTATTCGTCCGATGCAGCATTGTTATTTGTCATCAATCCAACTTCTACTTTGGCATGAATTCTTTTCGTTATTCCAGGTTCTATTAATTGTGATCTTCAATTATTGTTTTTTCGGTCCATCTTCTGTTTTAATAATGGGGTTTTTTGCGACACGAATTATCAACTGTGGACCTAGCTTTCTGCAGTCATGAAACGAATTTTAATGGTTGTGTATAGATGTCAAGCGACACAATTCGACAGAGGCAGCGGCCGTTGGACGGTCTTGGGAAAAAGGACGATCTTAGACCTGGTAGCAGCAGTTTGAACCGTAGTGGAATTATTAAATCTCAATCAAAGTGAGTTATTTGTATGTTTGAATGGTTCAATTGTCTTGAAGATATAACTAATTGACATAATAAAAAAACAGTCATGTTGTGCTCATTTAATAGATGAACGTGTTACCATACATGGTGACACGTTCCATTTCAATTGGTGCCCACTCAATCTTTTTTCTTTTGGGATCAGTAAAGGACAGGGTTGTACTCAAGGGTATATGCGGGTATACGGCGTATACTCACCTCCCGGAAAAAATGACAGCGTATACTCACCTAAACAACGAGGGTACACGCGGGTATACAGAACGTATACCCACCTCAGTAAAACCAAGTCAAACACGGCGGCAGCGTGTACTCACCTCAAAAGTCCTGAGTACAGCACTGGTAAAGGATTATCTGTGCAACTTTGGAGGATTACTGATGTTGTTTCTTTCCGGCAGTTTATGCTCTGGCTTCCGAAGAGTTCCTATAATGGCACGCCGGCAAATACTTTACCTACAGTGCCTTCTTCATCTTAGTTCAAATTCAGAGAGTGCAGCATGACCTGAAGTTATAATGCTAATGGGTTTTTTACATTTTATGCAATCCGGTGGCAAGATTCAGGTTTTAATTATGAAGAATTTCGATTTAATTAAAGTTCTTGCAAAAGGTATAGATAGCAAGTTATTTATTTATGTCTTTGTTTATTTTATCAGATAATATTAGCATAGTTTGGGTCACATTTCAGTTTTTTATGATTATGGATATTGACCTAAATACAGCATTTGACTTTACTGCACCACTGATTTACCCCTTACAAGTGCGTTTGACACCAGTTTGATAAAAGGTTTAAATTAAGAAATTTTACGTGTGAATGTCCTTTTGCCTTTGTTCTCGTGTGAAGATGTTCTTGTTGCTTCCTTCTTGGTTTTTCCTTCTGGTATTCCTTATGTAAATTTTTACTAGATCTTTATTCTTGTTGAAATTTCAGTTTGCGCCTTCTGTGTGCGATTTGCGTTTTTGCAATAGTCATTGTACCTTTGTTGACGTTCCTCATCTACGCTCTTGTTCTTCCACGAGAACGCTTTCCACTTGAGTACAGGTGAGTGCATCGATTGATATCTTTTATAAGGATATTTTTCTTTATAGCATGATGTTATGATATTAGTGGTTTTGTTTTGCTTGTTACATATTCGAAAGAAGGTGATGAGAGAGCCAGTAGACGAACTCAGCTGGATTGGAATAACAATAAGCGGATGGACATTAAACAACTTGCGTTATGCGGATGATGTCATACTAGGAAGTACAGTCTGGAAATAAATACCAAGAAAACAAAGGTGTTGGTAGTAGACAGAGCACACGAGAGGATCTCGATCACGTGTAATGGTAAGATCTTGGAACAAGTGGAATCGTTCTGATACTTCTGAGCCATAGTGGAGGAAACTGGAGACGGGAGCAGAGAAATAAGACCCAAACTAAGGATGGTGCGAACAGTCATAGGATCACTTTCTGTGATCTGGAGGGACAGAGCTATTGGATTCTGGCTGAAGAAAAGTCTTATGAGGACACTGGTGTGGTCGGTGGCATTGTACGGTTGTGAAACCTGGACTTTGAGGGTAGAGGACAAAAGAAGAATATCAGCTTTCGAGATGACGACATACAGGAAGATGCTGAGAGTCCGCTGGAGGGAGCACAGAACAAACAGGTCTATACTAGAGGAACTGCAACCAGAGCAGCGACTGTTGTAGGTGGTAAAGAGTAGGAAGCTGAACTACTTTGGACACATAATCAAAGTGGACAATCTACTGGCCTTCATATGTCAGGGCTATGTGAATAGAACAAGAGCCCGAGGAAGATCGAGGAGACACTGGACAGATGATATTGAGGAGTAGATGGGGTTTTTGATGGCGGATTGCTTAAGGAGAGCAATGCACAGAGAGGGATGGAGTAAACTGACGTCATTGGCTCTGGTCTCCGATCCACAGTAATGACGATGGTCAAGATGATGTGCTTGTTAAGTACCTATAAATTCAGTTCAATTTTGAAATGAAACATGCATGCCTTTGTCAAAATTGCATCATCAGCTGATACCTTGGTATATAACATTGATAGCTCATCAGGCTTTCTAGACTAATAGACCATCCTACTGAGCACAGGACAGGAAAATGTTCGAACATTACAAGTAGAGCGTATGCTATATAGAGTGCATTTAGGCTTTGATATGGCGTCTGTAATAGTAGCAAACGTGTGCATTCTTGTTATTATTAATAAAGCAAATAAGCAAGTACTGTCAAACTAGGTATTTAAATTGATGTCATATTTGGAAAATGATGCTATGCAGTGGTGTTCTATTCTTATATCGCTCTAACGTTATTTAGGTTAACTGACGGTAAAATTTTAGCTTTCCCTGTACTTTTATGTACTGAAGTGAGATACTGATTGGTGCTACATAATTGTGTAGATATTTGCATACTTACAATTTAATACTTACATGTATACGACTAACTGTACATGTTTTACAAAGTTGATGAATCTTGAGTCTCTTTCACCAGCTCTCAAGTGTTGCACTCAAGTTGAGTGGACGACTTTTCCCACAGGTTAACGCATCAACGAAGCTTTAACCCTTTAACGCTGGAGGTATAGGAATACCCATACCATTTACTGCCATCTCGGCATTAAAGGGTTAAAAGCCTATAAGAAATTATTGTAGCTTCATCATGTCATGTGGAATCAGAATGATGCCAACTAGTTACCTGTATTTAATAAAACATATCCATTGCAACTACCTAAATATATCCATTGCAACTACCTCTTCCAGTGTTAACCCAGGATGCATTATGTCAGTTATACAAAATTTATCAGAATCTTTTCAGCTGATGATATTATAAGTGCAACTAAATTTATATGAAATTCATTCTTTATTGTTCCAAACCTATAATACGAAATTAGACAAAAAGCATACCTGCTATGCATCAGTTAGCGGTTTTATTGTTCCATTTCGCACTTGTTTCTTTGCTGTCTTTGTCTATTCCCTTTTTCAAGTTGTAGATCATTAAATGAGTTTTTGATCTGGAATTGTTTCTGTGTCCTTTTTCTAGCCTCCCAGATCCTCCCGTGCTTGAAGGTGCTTTGGAAGTCAACAGTCATCTGCTTAAAGCCGAGAAGCTATTCGAAGGAAAGCTGGTTGGGCCAGAGACAATAATTTACCAACAAGGTTGGTCACAGTTGTTATTATTTAATTAATTAGTTAGGTTATGAGATTTGTATCAAAGGTTTTACACGGTCTGCTTAACCTTTGTAAATTTCTGTGATTATGAACATGGGCAGAAACTTAGGGAGACGGACCCCTCAATGTTTGTGGTGGAGGATGCATTTGTTTTCCCCCAATGGTTAAGTGTTAGGACATGCGCATTTGATGAATATACGAATATGCTGGTGATTTTATAACGTTATAAGAAGAGATTTTTGAGCAAATGACGAAACTACTAAAAAAGCAGGTCATCAACTATTTTGGCAGAGAAAAAGGTATGTTTTTCAGAAAATTTCGACCAAATGACTAAAAATAAAGGTCGTCAGAAAATTTCGTCGATGAAAATGGAAAATGTCATCGGTCGGCGACTCGTCCGTCCACCCAAAATGTTGAGCCTCGGCAATTGTCCTTCGTCCGCTCTTTCGTCCCACCCAACTTCTAGACCAAGTTAATTATAACTGTTTATCAATTGCATTTCTATCATATACACCAGATCCACACAATGACATTCAGTATATTACAGATACTTTGACTGTGATACAAAGATGTGTGTGCAACCATTTCTACTGCGCTGCAAAGTCAGAACCATATCTATTGTATTCCTCTTAGCTTTCGAGTTTCTTTAGTGTTGAATTGATCGATGTATTCAGTTAAAGCAAGTTCTCTCAATGACAGAACTTATGTGCTGCGTGATTTCAAAAATTTGTTTGATTGAATAATATTTATCCTGTACTTTTCAGCATCATTGCCTTCATCATCACAGCCATTGTTATCGTCATTCCCTTACAAACATTATCATTGCCAGAATGCCAGTAGTACTGCTGCATTTTTACTGTAAAGCTATTTTTATATTCAGGTTATTTCTACACTGGCACGGCCGATGGAAGAATCGTTGTTATTAGACATGGTGAAGTTCGAACATTAGCGCACCTTGGAAAGAAACTGTGTAGTAAGAATGTTTTTTAAAATTTCCTTGGCAGGTTTTAGTTAATAATAATAATAATAATATCTTTTCTTTAATTAAATGCCTGCAAGACGCACTGAGCTTTACACTTGCAGGTTATGCAGTAATCTTAATTAAACTTAACTACCAATTGAACAGACAGCTTTGTAATTACACGGCGCCAATGGCAGCCTACAAAGCAAATCCGCCCAACGGGGGCTCGAACTCACTACCTCTCGCACTCTTGGCCAGCGTGTTAACCATTACACTACCCGGCCCCCCCCGTATTTGCAATTTGGTTATCCTGTTAATATATCACCATTATCATCATTGTCATTATCTTCATTTTGCAATATAAGTTATTTCTTTTCTCGCTTAGTTTTGCCCTTCAAATCCACAGCGCTGTGATCAAAAGCTCTGTTTGTGAGTTTTTGCAGTCAGTGTATGTTTGTTTGGTACACACACAAATGCACGTCTTTGAAGTGAGTGCTTTGAGCGTGTTCATTTGTGCTTTTCAATAGCCTTAAAACCACTTGCTTTTCTGTGGGTATTTCACACTATGAAATTTTATGCTATGAGAGAGGCAATTTATACTTGTACAGATACAGCACAATACAATTGACTTGCATCAATAGCATGTCAAGTCTATGTGCAAAGTTGCGTGTGGACTTTATTAATTGTGCGAGTTGAGATGTTTTTGCTTGATGAAATAGTTGGATGTTAAGGTCAATGACTTTGAAACTATTTTATTGAACTTCTTTTTATGAGAAGTCAAAACTTCAAGACTGTCTTGCTATGAGTTATGCTCTGCTACTGACTAAGCAAGTTGACAAGGTGTAAGGTTACTCGTAAAGTCTTCTGTCCAGTCTTATTAAATTGCTCTCAGAATTTGTACTCGCTTTTTTCATTATTGCTTTCATTGTCGTAATAATCATCTTCATGAATGTTTGTCTCTGATGAATTTCTTCCATCATCATCATCTTAATCATGTTATGGCTCTCTCACACTGTGACAGGTTAAGATCTCCAAATGAAATCTTGATTGTTTTCCCATGGTCAATGAATCTCGGTCAAAGAAGAAAATTGCACTTGAAATACTAAACACATTGATAGACCTACAGCCAGCAGTACAGCATTACTTCCCTTCGCTTGCAATTTATAGCCTACTGTTTGATCAATCAGTCCATTTGTAATCGGCGAAACAACAAATCTGACAACCTAGGATGAAGAACAGCTCATTGATTTACGAACTGACAAATTTTATCAGTCAACATTTTCTTAAATGAGTTTGGATGAGGTTTGGCTTTCCATCCAGAAATCATATCGTTCTATCAGTTCAAAAGCAGTCAAATTCTTCTGCCATTTGCGTCTTTGTGGTTTTGTGAATTTTGATTTTCAGCTTCAGCCTAACTGAAATCAAGTGTAAAAAGAGGGAGAGACTTCTTAGAATCGACGATGAAATGCGAGTATATTATGATTGTCGTCTATGGAGCCTCGTTTCAATTTGATATTTGCTGACTGACTAGAAACACTATAGTATTATTAGACAATAAGAACGCATACAGTTAGAATATTATTAAATAATAGTGGCAAATAGATAAAATGGTAATTATTATTAAGTGTGCGGCGTGCCGCGAAATTTTTTGTTCTTTCTTAGTGTGCCGCAAGCCAAAAAAGGTTGGGAATCACTGATCTAATATTTAATGCTTTGATTTTTGAGATGGTACAAACTACGACGATGAACCAATGTGTGGCAGACCGCTTGGAATGAAATTTGATGCAGATGGCTATCTTCTTGTGATTGACACGTACTCTGGACTTTACCGTATCAACGTTGCTACAGGTCAGTTGAGTTTATAATAATACATAGATGAACACAGGTAGATGGAAACATACAGACAAACATGTAAGGGAAGACACAGTTGTGCATACAAGCACAAAGTATTTTAATCAAATGTGAGCAATATGATTCAATTTTGTTTGTGTAGACAGAACGAGTGTATACATGTAGACTGCATCCTCTTGCCTTTCGTGACATTTGCTTTCTCTTGCCTATTATACATCCTTTGCTTCCTTTTTGGGTTTATTCTGACCTTTGCTTTCAAAGTTTTCTTCTAACAGGCATCAGTTTGATGAATATCAGAAAAACCTTATTAGAAAGGCTGGTTATTTAATTATTCTGCAATACTGTATATATGATATAATATGATTTTAACCTAAAAACTTTTATTTAGCCGTGATTGGGCCGGGAGCGCTTCTGAGTAACCTACCTTGAAGAGGCGCTATATAAATTTCTGAAATAAATAAATGATGAATATCGGTGGTTTCTTCTTAGTTTTTGGATAGACTCTGCTGAATGTGAATGGCCTGCCAGCATTCTGATGTAGGTTAAAATCAACAGCATCAAAGGTACATGTAGAAGCATTAGCAATCGTCAAAACTGATTTTTACGTTGCAGTTGTGAATATGGACTCGCTTACTAAAAATGACTACACAGTGACCATGTGATGTAAATATCAAACCTGCAGTTATGCACATTAAGAGATAGATGCCTGATTGTTGTTATGTCGTTGACAGGTGATGTGCATCTCTTGCTTCCATCGTCTGTAAGAATTGATGGACGTTCTCTGAACTTTTTAAATTCCCTTGATGTCGCATCGGATGGAATGATTTACCTCACAGACAGCTCAGTCTACGCCAGACGCGACTTTGCGCTGGATGCTCTCGATGGTCGACCAACCGGAAGGTCAGCCTTTCGATGATTCATACAAACGATAGTCTCTTGCTATGTGACCGAACATTTGCCAAAGTAAATGTAAAGTTGGGTAAGGTAACTCCTGCCAAAGTAAATGTAAAGTTCGGTAAGATAACTCTAGCAGTCAAATTATGACTAAGTCGACCAGACGATGTTTCCTTAGCTATTAGTCATTACTGGTAGTAACTACTTTCAAATTGGTGTCGGATACATGGGGCATTAACCGATGGTGTACTAAAACTAAACTAAATCTGTTGAGTAGCCGAAGATTGGTCGATTAAGACAGACTTATGAGTGGGGATGAATTTGACTACATGGTAGATTTATAAGAAGAGCTCTGAATAAGTGAGTCTGAAGTTGGAAATGAAGTGATTTGTCTTCCTATATTTCTTTCTGTCTTCAATTTCGTGTGTTTTTAATTTTTCTCATTTGTTTCATCTTACGTACTTGGGGCTCAGTTTTTTTATGCATGAGATCTGTGTATTGGTCTACACCATAGATCTTTCCACTGCAGTTTCTTCTGTCTTATTTCGTGGAATCTGCACGTGTCTTCTTCCATCAAGGTTCCAATTTATTGTATGATTTACTGCTTTTCTGTCTTTTTCCTGGCAAATTAGGTGTCCAACCCACTCAGTAATTACTGACTGAAAAATTGGTTAACCTTATTTTGTTCCACACTACGAATTTGTTCGTTTTTCTCATCTTTGCACCCTAAGTCAATCGTGTCTGAATCTCTGCTGCAGACAGTGTCTTTCCCTGTCTTAGCAATGTTACAGTACTTCATTTCTTACCTTAATGCACATAGTTTAGTAGAATTGCTCAAGGCTTGTCTTTTAAGCAGTAAGACCCAAATGTAGAAGCACTTTACTTAATGTTGAAGAACAGCTACTGTGAGCTGGGGTGTGACTTGACTCACACGCCCTGGTTAGCCTTTTCACACTGAAGATCGGCCGTATAGTCTGCGACCTTGTCCTCACATCTTCGAACTCCCGATAAAGGACAAAAAAATTGCATTTCCCGAGTGTTATACAGACACTCGGCCATTGCCCCTCTATCTGACTTACACTGATTGGATTGAAGTTTTTAAATTTCCTTTGATCATTTCTTTCAGTTTAACTGGCTGTGGTAAGTCAGCAAGAGTTCAATGAAACATCTAAATCATCCTAAATAAAAAACCTCCCCTTAGAGCTGTTGTTTGTAACATGCATTCACATACGTAAGAGATGATAATGAGCAAATTGTCTGATACTGCAGACTTCTTCGGTACGACCCGGTCAAGAACACAACAGAGGTTCTGCTGGAGAATCTTCGCTTTCCGAATGGAATTCAGTTGTCCAGATACGAGGACTTCCTCCTCATCTGCGAGACGTTTGCTGCCAGGATTCTCAAGTAATTCCCATAAAACCTCTGTTTACATCTTGAGTTTAATAACAATGATTCAATAATTGCGGATTTTTATATTCTATTTAAAATTATGATTTCATTTGTATATGGGCCGCTGGTAAGCTGCGTAAAAATAAAGTGCTTTTATTTTCCATCATATCACTTCAAGTGAAGGCACAAGATTTGAATCTCCTTCTCTATACAGTTTGATTTTAAGGATGTAGAGAAAATTCTTTACACAGTTGTTCAATGCCATTGCCTGATGCATTATCATTAGCTAGATGTGCTATTTAAATGCATATTATATTTGTGTGTAGATGTGTGTGGATGTGTGTGTACTGTACATATGTGTATGTATTATGTATTGTAGAAAAGAAGGACACTGATAGAAATTATTCTTTCATCTCACCCTTAGTATATAATTCTTTCCAAGGGCTGCAAAAAAAATAATGATATAGGCAGCATTTAATGGAGTCGCACTACATATGGAGCAAAACTTCAAAAGAAAGATTAACTGTCTGTTCCATAACTCTACTCTCCCTCTCACTGCAGATCTTGAGATCTTTGATCATACACTGGATTCCAACAATAGGTAATGACAATAGTAATGATGGCAATTATTTTCTTTTGTCATCAGATACAACATCAAGGGAATCAATGCTGGTCGGGCAGAAGTGTTCGCCGAAAATCTACCTGGCACTCCAGACAACATCAAGCTTAGCGCCAGTGGCGGATTCTGGGTGGGAACCCCGTTTGTCCGACATCAGGGCAAAGCTTTTAATTCGTTGGATTTTCTGGCTTCTCGAACATGGCTTCGCCTGTTATTGACCCAGGTTCGCATGACACGTTATTCCTATTATAAAACTGATTGTTGATGAAAATTATTATTTTCATTGTTATTATTATTTTCATTGTTATTATTATTTCATTGTTATTATTATTTCATTGTTATTATTATTTTCATTGTTATTATTATTTCATTGTTATTATTATTTCATTATGGTTTCTATGCAATTTAAACTCGACTGCAAGCCAGCCTTGCATATAAGTGAACCCAAAATTTTAGAACCTGGGTGAAGTAAAGGGATGAAGAGTAGCCTTATAGATTGACGATGAAAGCATGCGCCAAGGTAGCAGCAGAAGAGAAGGAGAGGTAATGGAAGACAACCCGCAACGGGCGCAGAAGATAGTAGCAGGATTGAACCAACGACGACGTGATATGCTTCACAGACAACTGTTGTCGGTCCAGAGTAACCCTTGACCCCAGACAGAAGTGGAGAAGATGAAGGTAGCGAATTCGAAAGATAGTGATCGCAAGTCCAGTTTGTCCAGCTGCTGATGGATACCGAGCCAAATATATTGAGTTCTTTGTGGGTTAAGTCATAGGTGAAGGTTTAAGCAAGTGGAAAATGTTGATTAGTCCATCCAGACAAGTGGTCCATTTTCTTGGCCACATGTATGTTTTTGTCAAAGCTCGAGGGTACGCGTACCCTAAAATAGAATACGTTAAAATACGTACGTACCTTTCAAAAAATACAATACGCGTATGGTACGTACCATACATTTGCACGAAAATTTTGTTTATGGCTTACTCGGCGACCCATAGCCAGTGGCGCTAGGGGGTGTAGGGGCGGGCTAAGCCCTCCTAAAAGGCTCCTATAAAAGGCTAAGACCCCCCTAAAAAAGACCATCCGGGGTTTTTTACATGCAAAACTGAAATATTTGCACGATTTACGACCGGATGACCAAAAAAAGGTCGTCAGAAATTTGTGCGTATGAAAATTGGAAAATTTCCATGAGATTTCGGCCGGATGACTTTAAAAAAGGCCGTCAGAAATTTTGGCAAATGAAAATGGAAAATTTCCTCCGGGAGGCTTCAGCCCCCCCCTCCAAAGCTCAAATCCTGGTGCCGCCACTGCCCATAGCCTACATGTACGTTACAGTACGAATACATGCTGCATGTCAACAGTATGCGTCATTTAAATCGGTATTTCCGGTAGCGTAGCAGTAAATTTAATTCGATAAATTCTTCTTTAATAATTAATTGGATGCAATTGGTCAACCTTTTCCTTAGAGTTGGACTTTTAAGCGTTGCAGCAGAACTGAGCCGACTAACTGACATTATTTAGTGCATTAAGTGCAATGTGTGCCGGATAAACATAGACGTACAATATAGCATTGCTACAATTCATTACGCTGTGCACTTGGCTGTTATTGTTTGTTTAAATTAAATCGAACATTCATATAATGAGCAATGACGAGGCTAACGTATTTTATTATTGTTTACGTACCCTAAAATAGGGTACGTTAAAATACGTACGTACCTTTCACAAAATAGAATACGTATGGTACGTACCCTCGAGCTTTGGTTTTTGTGCATTCTTGCAGACACATCCGCTTACATAGACCACGCTCATGTCACTAAGTCATATTGTTCTGTCGTTTGACCAAATGTTGAGTGAAACTGAATTGGAAAAGTAGATCGATCAAGTAAACAGATTCTAAAATATCAGGATTTATTATATTCAGAACCCTAATTATGATTCACTGGCTATTGAAGGTGGCAAAGCCTTTCAGGAATGGGGAAAATTTGAAGTAGCTGTTGACGTGAGAGGAGCGTGGCCAGTAGAGGGCAATAGCCATGTCAGGTTGACAAGTTGTGGCACAGGAGATGCATACGGCTTTGAAAGTGAGCAGCAGAGATATTTTTGACTTGGAAATTATGTCGATGATAGGCGTCAAGGCCTCCATGGTTTGAGCCAAATGGCTTTAAAGTCCAGTTTATCAACATATGTAGAGCGTAATCTTATTGCGTAACTGACTCGAGCTTGCTACCAGATTGCTCTGCCAGGCATGGTGTCCATGGCCATTCTACCAACCTTAGTTAACTATATGCATCATTGCTTTAATGGGGTCAAAAGCAATAGCTGGTGATTTTACTTCTGTGATTATTATAATCCAATTTGAAATCTTTTATTGACTTTCTCAAAGCTTCTGTGTATGAAGTTCACTGACCTCGCAATCTGTTCTTCTCTCCCTTTAGTGCCTACCTTTATTTTGGATGCTGATGAACAAGAGACTACAATATCTTTTTGGACTAAAATGTCATGTGTATAAATCGGAGAAAAGTGGCATTTGTTTCAATTTAGTGCATTTATAAAAATTATGGATTGATATTTTTTGCAGTTGGTGAATCTCTCTCCAGTCAACGTCTTTCCAGTAGGTGGTACGATGATACTGGAATTGAACAGTAACGGAAAAATTGTTCGTACATTGATGGATATTGATGGAGAGCATCTTCGTTTCATAGCCGAAGTGGAAGACGTTGCCGGAGTTCTCTATCTTGGTTCTTTCCACGAATCATACATCGCTCGCATTGACACTAGCAAACTTAAATAACATTCAGAGTAGACTTGTATGGACCAGTCGCGTTTTGACCTGTTGTAGCAACCAAGAAATTGTCCACTTTCTAATTGGGTCAGTCTAAACTGCGTCAGCTTTTGCAGATTCGTCTAAATTTGATTGTTTTAATCTAGCTTCATTCCATTTTAACCAAGTCATTAGCTTACCTGTGTTCAACTGGTTTTTTGTCCTCAGTCAGTTACATTAGTTGTAAAGGCTTGGTCCAGACTTAAATGAGTCCTTGGTTTTTGACGAATCATTTCATTTCGATTCCCGATGAGTAAGCCAACAGCCAATGTCCAGTTCGCCAAGGATATTATCGTTTCTATTGTGGTATGTGACGTAATATGTTTGTATTGTATTTATGTGAATGTCATCTCCAGTCTGATGTGGTTATGTTTAGATTAGATTGTTTTCTTGTCTTCTTATTCAGGAATGTTTCAATCTTCCATGTCATTAGCAGTATTACACCTCGATGAGACTTAATATTTATGCAGTTTTGATGCTTTAATGGGCTGTTTTTCGGTGAAAGAATGTCAGCATTGGGCTGATGTGATATCCAAGTTCAAGTTTGAGTACGTTCAGTTTGATATTACCGTATAATTTAGTAATTTCATTTATTTTATAATCATGAATTTTGCTAATGAATTACTGTTAATTTAAAGTGTAGCATAGTATCTGGATCAGTGGTGTTGCTAAAGGGAGGGGCAAGTTGTGCGATCACCCTGGGCAACACCATCCAATGACGGCTAAATTAAATTTTTAAATAATATTTTTTTATCATTTGCTTTCAATAAAAAAACTTCAGATTCATTTGGCCTAAGGTACCGTAGATGTTGTGTACTAACGGCCAATCAAGTTGCGGCTCTCTACTTTTCTCGTTCTCGATCTCTTTCTCTGCTAGAGTAGGTGGGTGTGATTGCCCTGGGCAGTGGGCACCAAATACCCAGCTCCCACCAGTGATCTATAATATTACAGTACTACATAGGGCAGATTTATTCAGGTAAGGTTTGTGTTTTCAAAGTCTTCTGTGTGATTTCAATGTGATGGATGGATGATTCCAGATTCAACGAGGGCTTGTGACAGCAGAGGCTGTTGCCCTCGAAAAAAATTGTTTGGCATTATACAGCTCTTTTCAAAGTGAATTTATGTCAAGCCTTTTTAATGGAGACCAAGGCTGACCAGTTGGTATTTTGGATTTTTACCTAACCAAGTTGGTTAATAGTTGGTAGACTTATAATTTCTGTGTTGTTAGCTTCTGTTGCTCAGGCATTGGCATATAAGGCCTATGTGGCCTCTGATTGATTTCTCAGCAATAACATATAATTCTGGAGACATGTTGTAGCAATATAACGAAAGTTTCAACATGTGTACACAAGTGTTTCAGTTTTGTCCATTGCCAAATGTAGTGAATAGCACGTGATGATAGGCCTAAGATGGTCGTCAGTCCTGATTGGGCAGTTCGCTAAGTTAGAGCTGATATCAATTAGAGGATTAAGTACTATAGAGCAGACTTGAAATACCTTTCTTGCATAAAAGGAATATGACTCCCACCCTCCAACCTCTTAGGTGAAATTGCAACACAATTACCTTTGCATTATCTTATAATGATACACTAAAATTTTGTTTTCTTCTAATTAGCACAATATGGGAAACCATCTAATGCCAGGGTTTAAAATGAATGGCTAGCCTAATAATCACAAATCGTATTCTACATATTTGTAAAACGTTACGTAAAAATCTAATCACTGGGCACCAGCTTATACATGAGTGTTGTGTTAATCGTAATCTGGCGACTGGGAGAGGATCATATGGATTAAAACTGGATTGTTTACATTTCCACAGCAACGCTACTTTTCAGTCAATGTTGACTGTTCAGACTTTTCAGAATGCATGGAGTAATGTGACTATAGAGCAGACTTGAAGAGGCAGCAGTGTATTCTCAGTAGTGATATATCATAATATAATATTCATTCTATGTACTGCTATAGTGGCCCTTAAAGAAACCTACCTAAGAGCGCTCCCAGCCTAGCCACGACAAAAGAAAAAGGACTGGAGAGATTTATGAAACAAAGTTCTTCATCTTTATTATCAATTCAAACTGACGCAATGCTGCAATATGATTGCAAGTCGCAATGTGAATGAATGATTGAACACATGTATGTGCACTTGTTATAGCGCCCCTTCAAGCTCTCTACTCAGAGGCGATCCCGACTGCAGCACGGACACTAGGGTGTCCCAACAAATATTGTTTCCGAATTTTTCTACGCAGTCCCCCCAAAAAGTTTCCATATGGTCCCATAATAACACCTGTAAAATTTTATAACACCACAAAAATATTTAGGGGTCCCTCAAGCCGCCCAAATTTTACCCATATTGACATAATTTGCGCCTAATGTGTCCAACTTCTAAATGCCTTTAGATCACAACCATTGATCCTATTACAACTAATTTAATACCATTGGAAAGCTCTTAAATGGTAGAATTTACAGATACCTATCTTTACTGGATACAATGGATATTTTGGGCATAGTCTTACGCTCAACAAATGCCAAAATCGAGAAAAATTTGAGATTTTTGGACTTTGGACACAGTATCAGTGTACACACAACTAATCATTGGGAGTAGTCATTACAAACTCTTGATAATGTAACAAGTCGTGGTTTTAGCTCCTCCATACCTTCATCTGTTTCATGATAAGAAATCCTGAGGGGGCTGAGGAGTTCAACCCCTGTTTTTTCCTAGGACCACACAGTGAAGTCTTAATTGCACACACCATGCAGCTACACACAAATCAACGTTTCGCCCGTTATTTTTTCACTGTTCTCATATTGATCTAGCCTACTTATTAGGGTGTCCCAAAAAACACTTTTTCTTGAAATTCTTAGGTCTCACCAGTCAAAAAGTTTCCTATGGAGATGATAATTTTTGTGTAATTTTTTCGAATTTTTACAATAATTTTTAGAGCGCCCCCCAGGAGCTCCAAATTTTATATATAGCGTACAATGATATTCGTGTGTAAATATTTCAATATATCCTCATATCTCATATATCATTCACACCACATATATTTTAAATGCTTTTGCACAAAATATGATGTGTCATACTATGTAATTGCTCAAAAAATGTTATGCTGTATTTTTCTCAGACTGGTTTTGCAGTTAATTGACTGAAATTTGACAAAATTGATATATGCACAGACTTTCATATATTATTAGAATTCGGAATATTATTTAACCATTATTGACTACTATAATAATTCGAGCAGTTATTCAAAAAAAGTTTACTTTGAGATGGTACCGGGTATATTGGTACACAGTACCAAATGTGAGATAGTCACATGTTTGATCCAATCAGTAGTTCACTGCATCGGAAGAAGTGACTCAAGTGAGTCATGGTTGCAATTTGGGAAGTACTTTCGATGTTTTTCAACAGCTTGCAATTAGAACTGTCTGTGACTTTCATTTGTTATGGCATTAAATGTCTGTATCAGGCACAGCCATTGACACATGCCAAGTTGTTCACGATTACAATGGCTTAATTGAACGATTTTCCAGATGGTCAAACAGCAGGACTCTCTAAAAAGCTGTCGTCAATGCCGGTAGTCTGGAAAAAGCTTTGAGAGATATATAGCTCTTGTAAAGTTGTGGAAGAAACTTGGCCAAGTGAGATCCAATTTCGGGGTCATGTGTAGAACGAGATATATACCATACAATCCATCCTATCCTGGCGCACTGTCCAGGATAGGATGTACACTATACATATTATCCTGGAGCACTGTCCGACGTCAGCTGGTGCTCCATTTAATTGCATCATGTTAGTTAGACGATTACAAGCATGTGATTATCCTGCGTGGTCTCAGTATTACTGCACTTAAAGTAATGCAATGCCATTCTTGATACTTCAGTCCAGAGCACGCAACTCTTGAATTGTTTTCTGATCTCTTAACACCACACAAGGAAGCAACTCTCGTACTACACATGACCCCGAAATTGGATCTCACTTGGCCAAGTTTCTTCCACAACTTTACAAGAGCTATATATCTCTCAAAGCTTTTTCCAGACTACCGGCATTGACGACAGCTTTCTAGAGAGTCCTGCTGTTTGACCATATGGATAATCGTTCAATTAAGCCATTGTAATCGTGAACAACTTGGCATGTGTCAATGGCTGTGCCTGATACAGACATTTAATGCAAATGAAAGTCATAAGCAGTTCTAATTGCAAGCTGTTGAAAAACATCGAAAGTACTTCCCAAATTGCGACCATGACTCACTTGAGTCACTTCTTCCGATGCAGTGAACTACTGATTGGATCAAACATGTGACTATCTCACATTTGGTACTGTGTACCAATATACCATCTCAAAGTAAACTTTTTTTTGAATAACTGCTCGAATTATTATAGTAGTCAATAATGGTTAAATAATATTCCGAATTCTAATAATATATGAAAGTCTGTGCATATATCAATTTTGTCAAATTTCAGTCAATTAACTGCAAAACCAGTCTGAGAAAAATACAGCATAACATTTTTTGAGCAATTACATAGTATGACATATCATATTTTGTGCAAAAGCATTTAAAATATATGTGGTGTGAATGACGATATATGATATATGAGGATATATTGAAATATTTGCACACGAATATCATTGTACGCTATATATAAAATTTGGAGCTCCTGGGGGGGCGCTCTAAAAATTATTGTAAAAATTCGAAAAAATTACACAAAAATTATCATCTCCATAGGAAACTTTTTGACTGGTGAGACCTAAGAATTTCAAGAAAAAGTGTTTTTTGGGACACCCTACTACTTATTCTACATCACTGCACTCAAATTGTTCTTCAGTTCTACGTTCTACATTTACACATGTCAGCAAGATTTCACAATTGTGGTTAGAAAACATGTGCCTATGTTTTTCGACAACTTGTACGAGAAATTGTCTCCGATCTTCATTCTTCGTTATCGCTGAGCTGAAATTCTGTATCAAAGCTGCGTCATGTTTGTTCATCACAGTCATTTACACAGACCAATGTTATGAAAAATCACACGTGGCCTTATACGATTGGCTATCTCGCCACTCTTTCACTGAAAGATCGAGAAAACTATCTTTGAAAGCAGCATGGTTTGGGAAAAACTTTTAGGAAGAGATAACCCCGTTATTCCACATTAATGAGACAATCACTGAAAGAACAGAAATAATTTCTATCTCTTATATCTTAAGTACTGGTATACCAAGAATGATGCTGCATCATTTGCAGACTTGTCGTCTAGAGCAGCATTGCCAGAATTATAAAGCTTTGGATTAATTCAAAGAGACTCTACTGTCTACATGAGAACACCGCCTGACTGTAGATGTCAACCACAAATCTAAGAATTGTTTGGGTTGGATGCCCTGTAATTCACGGTCGTCAACTGTATATGTGATTCGTTTCCATCATAAAGCAATTAGATCTATATTGCCTTACCCATCCAACTTGCTCTGTGATCGGCACCAGGTTTGCGAATGCTACAGAATTGCTCAATCCAACTAAGGATACCAAGAGCTGAGGAAATTCTTGATGTCATTATTAGAGGATGGCCACGCTGAAGCTGTTCAGTAATGAATTCCTATGATTTGTTAGATGCAAACTGCAGTAGCATTGGTCGAGGGTTTGGTTGACGGTGAACCATATTGGAGCGCATTCATCTTTAAATGGCTTGAAGAGCTTAATTACAGACCATGGTCAAACTTTACCAAGGACGCAAAGAATGCACCAGGCAACAGGACTTAAAAGATTTCTGTGATGTCAACAAGATGTTACGACTGATGGCTGATGTAGAAGGGTGCAAGGCACTGCAAGCTCTATTTAATATGCAGTTATTCAAGGCCGTTGTCTCAAAGCATTTGCCAATAATTAATGCATCACACTGCCACGGCATCAAAAGGTCCGAAACTGCTACCGTTGATTCCTGTCCTGATCCAGAAGTCAACTCTGGTACACCAATATTTTAGTACTTCTACCAACTAAAGAAGAAATCAGGACTGGCAATCTGCTAACTTTATGCATAACCACTCCAGTGATGATGGTCATGTAGAGGTAGCGGCCTGCAATCCCCGTGCACGACAGATTTACATCCTTCGTTTGCTCGAGAGCTTAGCTGTCGTCTTTATGCTTAAAAACCTCATTCACAAATACAATAAGGTTGCATATTTGTAAATTTTAGTATTTCAGAGCAATATAATGCTATTAAGCAATACATAAGCACGCTAGTGGGATCAAAGTGTGTACCTCCGAAAATTTCAAACTCAGATATGTCGTACGTATAATTTGTGACAATTTATTATAGGCTTATGAGCTTTGAGGGCCCTCTAAATATTTTCAAAATGTCATGAAATTTGGCAGGTATTATCATAGGACCATGAGGAAACTTTCTGGAGGGACTGCATTTCAAGTTTCAAGAAAAATATTTTTCCTGTGCAATCGTGGGACACCCTAACGGACACTCCATCGAAGCTTCATCCCGAAGCACTGAGCAATTGCAAGCGAAAGACTTACTCAAGACCACTACTCGGCGACTTGAGGTGGATTCGAACCTGCAACCCTCTGGCTGCAAGGCTACGAATATACCCACTACACCATCGCGCCCGTACCGAAAAGATGCATGGCAATGAACGAATACATCATGTTGTCCACCTGCGTAAGTATAATCTCTCTATAAAACGTTGCCCCACGTGCACCGACTGCGGGAATTAAATACAGTGTTGGGTTCACAGGCCGTCTACGGGGTATGATTATAAAGATAAGGTCCCACTTTGATAAAATAACATCGATTTATTCAAGAGAGCAATTATGTACAGCAAAATATCAACGTTACCGTCTAGTAGACACGAAATCGAACAGACCAGAGGACTCAGTACGGACGACAGCACAGCAGACAACGGCTAACGGAGCCAAGGAAGACGGATGAACGGCCAGACCACCAACAGGGCGAAGACGGCGACGTAGAAGACGAATCCGCAGGTCAACTCGCATAACCGCGAGGGAAACGAACACCAAGAACACGCTCAACGAGAGACATCAACCACGCGCATCACACACCACAACTGCCACGCTACCCACACTAGCAGTTCCTTAAATAGGCAACGCCCATCCTTCCTACACCCACGTGCCCCAAGTAAGATAGAGTACGGTAGAGAAGAAGGGCCGTAGACAGCTAATGGCTACATATCCCCCTCCCAAAAGCTTGAGGAGTCCTGAGGGGACGACGAAACAGAGCAGCAATCGCTACGCCTACAAGTTCATAACATAAAGAATCGCCAAGCACTATATCATTACAAGTTAACGTACTAAGCAATTCATCGCACAATGCATCGCAACAACTAAAGCAGCACAAAACACTAAATAATGCATCATAATAAGCAATCAACTGAGAGTTCATACAATTCAAAGTAATTCAAAAGTTCGAATCATATAAATCTGCAAAACAAGAAAAAATTTGGACACACCGTGTATCAAAAATGAACCAAAATTGAAAGTGTCATTGGCCAAAGCCATATGAGACTAAAGTTAACAGTGTCAACCACCTCAGTCCACCACAGAACCGAGTTACCCCAACAAGAACCTCCAACTCTTGAACAGTTCTGGAACAAGACTTTGACGATGCCACCACTTTTTCTGGAAAGTGTCTGACAGACGCGCGCAAGACACTCACTGAAGTGTTCATTGCCAGAAGTTCCATTTGACTGACGATTTCATTTGACTGAAGATTTCATCTGACTGACGATTTCATTTGACTGAAGATTTCATTTGACTGAAGATTTCATCTGACTGAAGATTTCATTTGACTGAAGATTTCATTTGACTGAAGATTTCATCTGACTGACGATTTCATTTGACTGAAGATTTCATTTGACTGCGAGGTCAGAATCCATGCTGAGACATCAATGACTATGCCTCAACACGATCCCAACCACGCTACTGCGACGGACGGCTGAGAATGTCTGGCAGAACATTTAACTTGCCAGGCCGATGCCGAATGTCGAGATTGTACTGTTCGAGTTCTAAACTCCATCTCAGGAGCTTCATATTTTTATTGGCCATCTGATGGATGAACTGCAGAGGCTTGTGATCCGTGTAAACCAGGACGAGTGCCGACCCGAAGTATACACTGAAGGCTCGTAACGCTACCATCAGAGCCAACGCCTCCTTTTCAATCGTCGAATATCGAACTTCATGCGTCAGAAGCTTCCGGCTGATGTAACATATCGTGTGTTCCAATTCCTCGTGCATCTGAAACAAACAGGCTCCCACACAGAATTGAGATGCGTCTACACCAACACAAAACTGTTTAGAAAAGTCAGGAGGTATTAGAATAGGTCGAGAAGCCAGACGAGATTTCAAATCAACAAAGGCATTCTCTGCATCCTCATTCCATCTAAAAGGAATCCCTTTCTTCGTTAACGCCGTAAGCGGCAAAGCAATGTCAGAGTAATGAGGCAAATATCTCTTAGGCCTATAATAGCCAGCAAGTCCGAGAAATGATTGCACTTGTTTTTTATTGTTTGGCCTGGGAAAACGTATCACCGCTTCCACCTTCTTTACCCGTGGCTGTACCCCATCAACTCCAATGTGGTGACCCAAAAAATCCACCTCCGCATTTGCAAATACACATTTTGCTAAGTTCAATGTCAAGCATGCATCAGCAATCCTACTCAACACCTTACGCAAGTGTATCAAATGATCCGACCATTCCAAACTGAAAATTATGATATCGTCCAAGTACGCATCACAAAAATCATCCAATCCATTCAAAACTTTCGTAATCAACCTTGAAAAAGAAGCAGGCGCATTTTTCAATCCAAAACTCATAAATTTCCACTGGTAATGACCCTTCGGGGTTACAAAAGCAGTCAACGGGACTGAATCAGGATGCATTGGAATCTGCCAATACCCTTTCGTCATATCCAACTTTGTCAGATATCGGGACTTCCCAAGTCGATCAATTAAGACCTCCACCCGGGGCATCGGAAATGGATCCGGTACGGATAGACCATTTAGTTTCCTAAAATCCGTACATAAGCGATCCGTTCCGTCTGGCTTAGGAACCATGACAATCGGAGCCGCCCAAGGACTCTCGGATTCCTCAATAATCCCAGCCTTCAACAACTGGTCCACCTCTTTCTCCACCTTAGCCATCCGCTCTGGATTCAATCTATAAGGCGTTTGTCGAACAGGACGAGCACCTTCGACCAATTCAATCCTATGCGACACCATGTCGGTTTTACCCGGCAACTTACTAAACACCTGTGCAAAGTCATGCAAAACATCCCGCAATTCATCACGACATTCAGCAGACACTTCACATTGTAACTCAGTCACCTTCACATCCGTATCCACCAACAACACAGAAGCAACCACATCATCTTTCGGAACATCATGCATCACATCCGCACGATCCACATACCGCTTCATGAGATTAACATGTACCACCCTTTCCGTTTTTCGTCTATCCGGCGTACATGCCAAATAATCAACCGGACCCAGACAACGCAACACCACATAAGGTCCACAATATTTGGCCTGCAAAGGTTTACCAACCAACGGAATCAACAGTAGCACCTTTTCACCTTCTTCAAAAGTCACAGCCCTCGAATGCTTATCATACATTTGCTTCGACTTAGTCTTAGCAACAACAGCATTTTCACTGGCCATTTGCAACCCAACACGCATACGCTCACGCAATTGCAAGACATATTCAACCACATTCTTTCCAGACACTTCATGTACAACATCTTTTGACAACCATGCCTCTTTCATCAATTGAAGCATTCCCCGAACATCCCTACCATACATCAAGTCAAAGGCAGAAAACCCAGTACCCTGCACAGGAACTTCCCTATAGGCAAACAAAATCCAAGGGAGCATTGTATCCCACGAACCCGGATATGTTTCAGCCAACGCCTTCAACATATCTTTCATGGTACGATGGAATCGTTCACACGAGCCATTCGACTGTGGTCTATAAGGACTAGTCTTCAATTGTACAATACCACATTCATGCACAAACACTTGCATCAAATCAGACATGAACTCACTGCCACAATCAGAAAGTATTTCCTTCGGAAAACCGAACATCGTAAACACCTCACACAAACATTTCGCCACATCTTGTGCCGTATGAGTCTTCAAAGGAAAAGCAAATGGGAAATGCGACGCCAAATCAATCACTGTAAGTATAAAGCGGTTACCCGTTAAGGCACAAACACTCAAGGGACCGACAATGTCCATCGCGAGACGCTCAAACACTTCTTGCATAACAGGCACACTCACCATAGGCGCTCTATAATTCCTGTTACCTTTTCCCAACCTCTGACAAACATCACATGACCGACAATACTCACGTACATCCTTATTTACAAGCGGCCACCAAAAGTGTTTTAACAGTCTGTCCAATGTCTTCTGTGTTCCCAGATGACCCGAAGCCGGTATATCGTGTGCAACGTGCAACAATTTCCTTCGCAACTGACGTGGAACCACAATTTGTGAAACACCCATCCCAAATGGTGTTAATTTATCGTCCCACCGACGCACCAACACACCTTCAACCAACGCATACGGTTGTACAAGGCCATCGCCTGTCGATTTATTTTCCGCCAGCGCGAACAGTGGACCCAAATCTGGACAATTTCTTTGCCTCATTATAAATTCAGATCTCGGAACACAGATCTCCGTCCAGTCTTCGTCAACACTTTCAGTCGCTTCAAATAATGCTGCTAAATCACCGGCCTCTAAAAGCACCGGGTCATTTGACACGCCCATTAAATCACCTGTCAATAATGCCCGATCGACCGACTCTGCACTATGACCCAGACTCGGCGTCTCCACGCGCGTCGGTTCACTGCACACAGCGCTCTCTGTCTCACTTCGTTCCTCTGCGTATTGTCGAGCTCTAGCCCTCGTCGTAATCGCAACATCAACAATATCACCTGCAAGCGCTACATCATTCCCAATCACAACTTGCACTCCGCTCATAGGAAGCGAATCCATCATACAACAAAGAATTTCTCCTTTCACAAATGCACATTCAACACTCAATTTCACAAGCGGGCGCTCCATAATTTGACCCGAAATACCGCGCAGAAGTCTGGTTTCATTTAACTGCACAAAATCATGTTCATTCAACCATGCACCATTCACTAAAGATTGCAGTGCACCTGAGTCTCGCAGAAAAACACCATCCTTTCGTTCATTCACATCATTAATGACACAACCATTCACACAGAAAGGAGCATACATTTTATCGACATTTTCAATAGTCTTCTGAAAACTCTGTTCCTTAACAGGTGCCGACATAGTTTGTACCAAACCCACTGGTTTCGGACCCCTCCAATTTTCAATTTCAGGCCCCTCTTTTCGTTTTAATTTCCGGCATTGGGACCTCAAGTGCCCGGGAGATCTGCAGTACGAACACGTGACCTGCTCCCCAAACCCATCAACATCATCATATTGACGACCAGGCTGCTTAAACCCATACGTCCCTCTTTGAGGCGAACGCTTACCCCATTTCGACTCATGGCGCACACCTTCCTTGTGCCCTGAGCCCTGACGCTCCCACACATCTTTCTTCTCACTATCGTCAGATGAGAATCTGTTTGTACGCTCAGAAAATTCCTTTGGAATCCCCCAGCATAATTATTCGGCCCCTGTTTATACAAAACAGCGTATTCATCTGCCATACGTGCAGCACTCGCTACACTCTCAGGACTCTTGTCCAAAAGCCACCTGTGTACCTCTAGTGGTAACGCTTGTACAAATTGCTCCATCTGTACGACCTCTTTAAATTTAGCCAAATCATCCCACGAATTTGTACCCTCGATCCAACGTTGAAAGGGAATTTGAAGGCGATACGCATAATTTGCAAAAGTCTCCCGTGGTTCTTTTTTCAACCCCCTAAATTTCTTCCGATAGAATTCAGGTATCCGCTCATAAGCTGTGAGGAGCGCAGTTTTAACAACATCATAATTCACACAATCCTCCAAAGACAAAGACGCAAATACTTTTGCCGCCTTTCCCGACAGTTGTGGCTGTAAAAGGGATGACCATTTTTCCATCGGAATTTTATGCAAAGCCATCGCCTGTTCGAACGCCGCAAAATAATGTTCAATATCTGTGGGGTCAAATTTTGGAACAAATTTCATTGCCGCCCCAAAACGAAAATCCTCCTTGTTCTGCACAGGTTGTTCTGCCACACCTCCTAATTCTATTTTCCTCATTTCAATATCGAATTTCTGTCTTTCGACCTCCAAATTCATCCTTTTCTCCTCTATGTCAAATCTCCTTTTTGTCTCCTCAACCTCAGCCTCCATCTTCATTTTCCTCTCCTCTGCCTCAGCTGCCATTCTCATTTTCTCGTGCTCTACCTCAGCTACCATTCTCATTTTCTTCTCCTCAGCCTCAGCTGCCATGCTCATTTTCTCTTTCTCTGCCTCAGCTGCCATTCTCATTCTCTTCTCCTCTGCCTCCATCTTCATTTTCTCTTTCTCTGCCTCAGCTGCCATTCTCATTTTCTCTTTCTCTACTTCCCACTCAAAGTCTCGGTCCTCCTTGAATTTCAAGCGCTCCATTTCGACTGCCTCTCTCTTAGCTTGTGCCCGAAGTTTCCACTCCTCACTTCCTTGTTTAGGGGACAACGCTTTTCTGGCCAACTTCTGTAATTGAGCTTTCGATAAACCTTTAACGTCCTCACCCAACGTCGCACAATATTGTCTCAATTCCTCAACCGGCAAATCCACTATCTCGTCCCAGTCAAGAAGAGTACCTTCCGCGGTAGACGCCATAACAGTCTATCTGCGCAGACCACGGATACCAAAATTCTCCCAAATTCACAATGCTAACGACAGTCCACTTCAAAACCGTCTCAAATGCGAAAACGCACAAAATTTCTGTCGCAAAATCAATAATAGCCCAGGCCCCCACACAACGAAATGCGACACCGCAAAATTTCCGACAAATAACGGCAAATTCACCCAAAATTCCTGAGAACCACACGGACCAAAATATCCGAAATTTCCCTACGGAATTACGCAAACGAACATTCACAAAAACCGACCAAAACGAGCAAAAGAACGGAGGGCCCCCATTTGTTGGGTTCACAGGCCGTCTACGGGGTATGATTATAAAGATAAGGTCCCACTTTGATAAAATAACATCGATTTATTCAAGAGAGCAATTATGTACAGCAAAATATCAACGTTACCGTCTAGTAGACACGAAGTCGAACAGACCAGAGGACTCAGTACGGACGACAGCACAGCAGACAACGGCTAACGGAGCCAAGGAAGACGGATGAACGGCCAGACCACCAACAGGGCGAAGACGGCGACGTAGAAGACGAATCCGCAGGTCAACTCGCATAACCGCGAGGGAAACGAACACCAAGAACACGCTCAACGAGAGACATCAACCACGCGCATCACACACCACAACTGCCACGCTACCCACACTAGCAGTTCCTTAAATAGGCAACGCCCATCCTTCCCACACCCACGTGCCCCAAGTAAGATAGAGTACGGTAGAGAAGAAGGGCCGTAGACAGCTAATGGCTACAACAGGAATGCAATAACAAGTCGGCTACTTGCACACGTGCTTGCATTACCTCATATTATACTTTGAAATTGCATATGGCTCATTTGTGGACTACAAATCGTTTATTATGTATGTGCTGTGCTGTTGGCAGCTGTTTAATCTTTGCTTGGTCCATGCATGATTTGTCTTATGCACTTCTGTGATTTTATGCATTGTAACATCGGCGTTTATTAGATATGCATGCGTATACAGTAGCCTATGTGTTTCTATCGATATGCATATGAGCGTGGATGTTTATAGGCATGTGTGTGTGTGTGTGTGCGTGTGTGTGTGCGCGCGCGTGTGTGTGTGTGTGTGCGTGCGTGTGTGTGTGTGTGTGTGTGTGTGTGTGTGTGTGTGTGTGTGTGTGTGTGTGTGTGTGTGTGTGTGTGTGTGTGTGTGTGTGTGTGTGTGTGTGTGTAGGGCATATATACATGAATTATATATACAATGCATACATAACATATGAATCTCAGCGGGTGACTTCTTGCGACCTTTCTGCACTCTCAGTGCATCAACGTGAGTTTATCCCTTGCTAGCAGCCAGCTGGTGACGCAGTGAAAACATGAAAATCAATCAGACGTTATTCATTCATTCGCTACACAATACATGCATGTGCAACGTATTGATGCGTAAACCTGTATATCCGTAAACAGTGCTTAATCTAGGTTTCTCACGGAGAAAATTTCCCCCCCCGGGGATGACATTCCCCCCTCAGAAAAATTTCAGAGCTATTTTGCATCTATATTATTCCGTCACATGAACGGTAAAGAGTGTTGCCAATGTTCGTCCGCCTATAAGCAGTGCCTGCCGCCCTCCCCTCCCACCCACCCCCGGAACCTGACCACTCAAAGCAGAGGGAACTATAGATCCGCAAACCTCTTGTATTTGAAGTTCGTGTAGAATAGCATTGCATAAAAAAACTGCATTGCCTACAAAATTAATAGGCCTACGCCTACAACGTCTTGTGGATATTATTTTGCTTATAACTGTTTGAAATATTGTTAATTACAGATCTATAGCCTATTTTTGTCTTATGGCCTACTGTTTTGGTCTATATAGGTCCTATCAGGGTGAGAATTTGCCGGGGCGTTGAGGGGTTCAACCCCGTCTTTCTTCAGAGCCCCATATATAGGCCTAGTAAAGTCTGCTTTTCATATCCGAACTCCACGTGTATCATAGTCCGACCCACCCCCGACTCACCCCAGTTATCTTTCCACAATTTTCATGCTGAGCCCTATATATATCCTAGGCCTATTTCTTCATTAAATGAACCGATATTTCTGATAGATAACCTACTGCTGACGTATTGATGCGAATGTTTCAGCGTAGAACTGTAGGCTACCGTACGTTTGCCCTTGGTGTCTAAATACGCGTGGGAAGTTTAAATAAGTCAATTGTGATGGAGGGCGTTGTATCACCAATGGGAAGTATATAGGCCTATTTATGGAGATGCGTTGACATCTGTGCACTGCGCATATCGACAGCAGCCTTACATCCTGAACCTTGGGCCGTGTCTCGATCGCCTCCTAGGAACAGTCGTGAGATGGCTTACGTGTGTCAGGAACGCAGCCTAGGCCTACTATAGGACTAGGTCATCAGCTGCTTCTGCCCATTTCAATCGCTCCTTCAATTCGCCGACCTTTTATAAAGCGATCAGTGCAGAAAGTTCAAGCAGTTCAGTCGTCGCGATGTGTGAAGAAGTTTCGTTGTTCAGTATGCCGAGTTACCGTCTCTTCCGCAAGATCCAGGTTAGACTGACTCTACAGCCTATGTTTATTATGGTAATGATCACTTCCTTAGCCTAAACTATAGGCCTACTCCACCCGACGGCACCCGTGATTGCTGAATGACGCTAATAAGCCCACGTGTAAATGCAGGCCTATATATACTCCAGCAAAAATACGTTGCAATTAGCCTACAGCACCTATAGGCAGGTACGGATCCAGAGGACCAATCCGGCCATGCCTCCACCCATTCCAAAAGTGCATAGGACGTGGCCCCCCAAAAGTCATCGATTATTTTGGCAGGGAAAATGGTATATTTTCGAGACACATTTCGGCCAGATGACTAAAGAAAGCTTAGGTCAGCAGATTTTTTCTATCAAAGATGACCGAAATTTTTTTTACCCCCTCGAAAATTTCTGTATCCGTCCCTGCCTATAGCATCCGCAGGAATTTTTTGCAGGACAACAATGGCCACGGTAAACAAAATTAGCAGGAGGCTGAAAATGCAAGCTGGAAATGCGAATATGGCATCGATAGGCTATAATTTTCATAGAAGTTACTAGCCTAAATGTGAATTTCTCATTTTCACTTTGTGTAGGCCTATCATTAGTACCATTTAGTGCCTTTGTGCAATCTATTAGGCCTAAAACCCAAAAGCAGTAGTTAAAGATAGGTGTAGGCGTTGGCCTACTCTTGCCCAGGGTTAAAGTGGGTGGGAACGAGGGGGAACGGCGTTCCCAATATTCTCTCGAAATTCTTGGCTTGCGTTCCCACTGCTCAATCATGATGGAACTCTGTAACCATGACGTGACGCGTATGGGCTGAAGCCATGACCGAGATAGTTAGGCTGTAGGACATAATATAGGGACCTTGAGCTAAGTCCTTCGATCCTCACAATTTGTCACTGCTGCTTGTATGCCGCCGTTGATACTCTGTCGCATGGTAATGAAAACGTTTGAAAAATTCCCAACTTTGTATTGATAGGCCTACTGTTAAACTTTGGAATTCATTCATTCTATTCGCTATAATTATATAATTATAATATATATTTAAATGTTAAAAGGGCAGTGGCAATAAACAATCAATAGCAATAATCAATAGACCGACGCTGTTGTATTGTGGGTCTATTGTATTATGGTTCATTTGAAAAGATTTTCTTGTTTGGCATGATCAATGATCATTAAAGTAATTTCGTAGGCGTCTGAGCCATGGTGTTAAGATTATTATTATTATTTTGTGATTATCATTTGATGGCTTAAATCTTATTTGGACAGCGCCATGATTTCAGAGAATTTTTATCGATCGCTCAATGAGCTCTGTTGCAGGTTTGTGGTAAACTCTTTTTAGACTTGCCTTGCATTTCTCGCCTTCCATTAAAAAGTGTGGGATTTTTATAATGCTCTCTCTCGATCGTGACAGCCCTGATTGCCAATGTCATTACCCTATCTCGCCTTGCTAATTAGCCTCCTTGAAGCCCGCCATGCATTTCGACGTGTGGCCCGGCCATTCCTCTTTTCTCGTTCCGGTGACATCTCGACCAGTAGCCAACGGTTAATTATCTGGCACGGGCGGAAACACAAAAACCCGACTTCGGTCGATGGTGAAGAGAGCAACTTCGGTGCAGAAGTCGGTTCGAAATATCGCCTCTTCGCAAACGGGAAACAGCTGGGAAGAAACGAGACCGTTTCCACACGCAAAGAAGCACGTTAAGGGTCTCTGATTTAATAGTTCTGTGCCTGCTGATGCTGTCGGCTAACCCAATCCAACGCAGCGAGCACAGACCTGCAGCCACAAACCTATAGAATTATCCTCAAGACTCTGGTGCCCTCTGTACTGCAAGTCCTCTCTGCCTTCTTCTCTTAGGCTCCGTTGAGTTTTGGGGCCAAGGTTGTCTCGATATCCTTCGAAGACCAGCTGTTTCGAGTGTTTATTTTGTGCGGCTGTAAACCTGACTCCCCCACAGCTGGCAAATGGACCGCTCGGCGAATGCGCGGCACGGTGCAGAGGCAAGCGAGAGAGAGCAGCAGACGAGATAGAGAGATAGAGGGAGAGAGCAAACGAGGGACCGAAGATAAAGAACGTTTTTATTGGTAGTTCGGTGGAAAAGAAACATTTTTAGACAGAAGCGCAACAAATATCGTAGCTTGCGACGAACTGGATTTCGATCTATCCTACAAATGATTATTATGGACAGGTCTTTGTGAAATATTTCGTCCAAAATTCACTCTTGGACTGATCCACTTGTGCGTGCTCGAATCTCTCGAACGGTGGTTTGGAAACTCTTTAAACATATGAACGGCGCTCGTGAATAAGCTGGTGCCCTACGCTTGGCTTTCGAGTGGCTCTTTAGAAATTGTGAGACTAAACCTACGCTTAGGATTAGTGACTTTTTGGTCTTTAGCTCATTTCTCAGAAGGCCTTTTTCAGTTCAGTTACAGATGGACTAAACGACTTGTAAGTGGAAGCTACCATCAACCAGGCACGAACCCTCCGACCTATATAATCCTGGATTTCCAATGTAGATGCGTGACGTCAGTTTAGACGTAAATTGCGCGTCGAGGCAAGAAAAGGAAATAACTGCGGTCCGTGTCGGTAATTAATTGGCCAATTAAGTCGGTTGATCAGCGTTCGATGGCTTCTAGTGTCAGCAGATTAAGTCGACCGAGGTGTCACGTGATGGAGTGTCGGTCAAAGATCAAGAGAGACAAAACTCCATCGCGTCAGAGTTCAACGCCAGATGGAGAAGACTCGGTATGTAAACATCCAGTGATTCCAGTCATGCATGACGTCATAGCTACATCCGAAGTAGGCCTATACTAAGCAGTCATGTTTCGTTGAACTTCAACTCCAAATACATTGAATGACCTCTATTCAGTATTGGTTGCGCACGTCGCACAGCCATCAGACAGAATATGGTTTTCTCGATTGCGGATTATTTGGAATAGTCTGTTTGGAATAGTCTGTTTGGAATAGTCTCCTCTCTGACCGTTTATAAACTAAGCTTAGGCCTACTCAAGATGGATGGATGGATAGATGGATGGATGGACGGATGGATGATGGACGGACGGACGGACACGGATGGATGTGTGGAGTTCATGAATGCGTGTGTGCATGTCTGACTGGGCTGTCTACTGAATTTATGAGATGAATTGATTAAGATTTGTGTAAATCCAATACGAATACTTTTGTCTATTGGATTTGTACACTTTCGAGTTTCAACATTTACCGGTTTTTTTGTTTTTTGTTTTCCTACTTGTTCCTAGCTGTTCTTTTCGAAGAGTTTTTTCCTCGTGAGTTTGCGCATGTATGGTGCGTGGGAATGATTGGTCAGTATGGGTCTGTGCCTATCTGTGCAATCTGTCCTAAATTCTGCTGCTAGACTTGTCGCACGACTTCCTCGATACTCACACATCTCCACATACTGTGACGTACATGAATCATGACCTACACTGGCTTCCGATCTTTGCCCGAATCAGATACAAGGTCTTGCTCCTAGTTACTATAAGTCCCTACAGGACTTGGCGCCTGTAGACAGGCGTCTACCTCTGCCATTTGGTGTCCAAGCCTGTTTCTGCAAAATCGTCACGCCCTCTTCGTTCTGCTGACCGCCGTTGTCTATTTGTACCTCGATCACTGTCACGAGTTGCCCTTGTGAATATCTTTAGGCCATTATTGTATGCTTATATAATTGTATCTATGTTGTGCTATGTCTTAGGCCTATATAATTATTATATGCTTAAAGGAACATTGTGACAATATTATAATATATACTTAGTGCCACATAGCTATATATATTAATGTATCGATGGTCGTCGATGGTCGTTGGGTCCAAGAAGGTGTGCCGGGGGTAAAGGTCATCTGTCTGGAGGCGGATAGGCTATATAGGCAAGAGTACAGACTGTCTGGGGATCAATCGTGGTCAATCGTCGTGGATCAATCGTCGTCAATCGTCGTGAGTCGTCAGAAGTCAATCGTCGGAAGTGAATCGTCGGAAGTCAACCGTCGGAGTCCAGTGGTCGGAAGGCGAATACGGAGCACAACGGTGCTACCAGGCGGGTTTACGGGGCACAACGGTGATACCAGGCGGGTTTACGGGGCACAACGGTGCTACCAGGCGGGTTTACGGGGCACAACGGTGCTACCAGGCGGGTTTACGGGGCACAACCGTGCTGCCAGGAGAATACGAAGCACAACGGTGCTACGGTGCTATCAGACGAGGACGGAGACATCTTCTCCGCCACGTCTACGGCAGGAGGTGGGCGGTGTCCGAGAGCGGAAACTTCTCCGCCACTTCTACGACAGGAGGTGGGTGGTGCCGGAAGGCACTCCTCTACAAGACGCGGTCAGCGGTCGTGACTGGAACGCCAGCAGGACTGCAACTCTGGACGCTGGGTTCTTCTTCCATCCTGGAACGAGGAAACGGACGAAGTCGACTTCAGAACGGAGCAACCGAACCAGACCAGTGAGCCGACAGAAGCCCTTCGCTGTGAAACCCGTTGGACTTCTTCACACCTACAGAAACTGTCGCCATGCGAACGGTAACGTGAGTCATCGACCAGTTGTTGGGTGGGGTCTGGGGGAGGGCACGACCATCGATTAGGGCGCTATAGGTTTAAGTCTATCGACGATATTATTTGCTTTATATGTATTATGTCTTTCAGTTTAATTTCAGTTGTCTTTTTACCTTAATAATTTCTAAACGAGTTCTGTGCTTTGTTCTATAGTCTAGTACTTCGATATTAGTCTTAAACACCCTGGTCCGTAATAGGCTAGGGCCTAACTCACCATTAAAGATAACTCATGACAATGTGGTGGCAGCGGCGGGATGGTTGAGTTTGTTTAGGCTAGTGTCGGGGTATTAGTATAACATAGCTTTCATTATCTCGATAGAATTAGACGGGGATTTAGGCACTGCTAGACATTTTAGCTAAACGCATTGAAGCATTGCTAAAGATTGTTTATGCTAGGATAGCGTAGGTGTTGTACGCTGCATAAAATAGGCCAGAGGGATTGTTTAAAGACATACTTCTTTTAGCGTCGCCTATAGTGGGGTCTAAGATAATTATCTAGACTGAATAGACTAGCATTTGTTGCTGAGGGGATATTCTGTTTCAGTTTAGCCCAGTCTGCTAATTATTTCTCGACATGGAGCAATTGATAGCACTTGCCGAAAGGAGTGGCTTGAAAGGGCCTGAGCTTCTTCAGTTTGTGGAAAAGCACACAGCTGATGAGGAAGCGCGACAGAAACGGATTCTTGAGCGAGAAGAGCGAGCAGCTGACAGAGAGTTGCGCAAGTTTGAGATGGAGCGTCAGGCTAAAGCAGAAGCAGAAGCAAACGCACTCAAGAAGTTGGATATGGAGCAACAGGCTAAAGCCGTAGCCGAAGAAAACGCACTCAAAAAGTTTGAGATGGAGCGACATAAGTTTGATTTGGAAAGACAGGCAAAAGCCGAAGCCTTCGATTTGGAAAGACGAGCCAAAGCCGAAGCCATAGTGTTGGAAAGACAATCAAAAGCCGAAGCCGATGAATGCGCCATGAGAAAATTAGAATTAGAAAGAAAGATGAAAGCAGAGGCGCACGAGCAGACATTGGAAATGCAAAAGGAGCAGCATGAGCAATCCATGGCTTTGGAAAAAGCTAAGCTCGAAGGGAAAGCTGTAGGCCTACGGCAGGATAGCATCAGAAGCGTGAGTGAAAACGCAGCATCGGAAGAGGATGGCGAGGAGGATGAGGAAGAGGAGCGGCCCTCGGATTGGACAGTCAATGCGAGGAAAGGACCAAAGCTGCCTCCATTTGAGGATGGCAAAGATAATATGGACGCTTATCTGAGAAGATTTGAGAAATATGCGTCTATTCGAAAATGGAAAAAGCAAGAATGGGCAGTTTATTTAGCCGCACTTTTGAAGGGACGCGCTTTGGAGGTGTTTGCGCGTATGCCGCCTGAACAATACGACGATTATGACGCATTGAAAGATGCTCTTCTGTAAAGATATCAAATGACGGAGGAAGGCTTTCACAAACGGTTTAATACTTGTAGACCGGAAACAGGTGAATCGCCTCAACAGTTCATCACTAGGTTAGAAAGCTACTTGATGAGATGGATTGAGCTCGCCAAAGTCACTCAAGACTTTGAAGGACTGAAGAGTTTGCTGGTAAAGGAGCAGTATCTCTCTGTCGTGAGCAAAGAATTGTCGCTTTTCTTGAGAGAAAGAGCGCCGAAAGATCTTCAGGAACTAGCTAAATTAGCGGAGACCTACACGGAGGCACACGACGGAAGGCTAAAGCAGCCATACCAGTCGAACTTTGCAGAAAAGGAAATAAGAACAGAGAGAAAATTTATCAAGCCAGACTTCACTAAGGAAAATGAGAGGACTGGAAGGAAAGACCAAAGTCGTAATGGGGCTACTGATAGGCTTTGTTTTTTCTGCAATCGGCCAGGACATTCCTATAATTCTTGCCGATTTAGAATGAATAGGCCTACTTCACAGAAAGCAGCAGGAATGCACACTTCCTGGAAGCCTAGAAATGCACAGAAACAAAAAGCTGAAAACAGGGATAAACCAACATCTTCTGCAGTTGATAAGAAAACGCATAGAACGACAGCAACTTCTACTGATCCAGAAAGGACGCTGGTCAAGGAAGGATGTGATGAAAACGCTGGTCAGGCGTTGAAAAATCTTTCGGATGGTGAAGATGTCGAACTAAGATGTGGTTGCAAAGCGCACGTCATAGCTGAAGCAAGTAGACTGGGAAAATACGGAACTGATATGAAAACGACGATAGGTTATGTAGGAGATCAGCAGGTCGAAGTGCTTCGAGACACCGGATGTTCGTCAGTTGTTGTAGCCAAGAAGCTGGTGAAAAAGAATCAGATGACTGGGAAGCATGAATTGTGCATTCTGATTGACAAAACTATGAGGAAAGTGTCAACCGCTATCATTGAAGTCAGAACGGACTACTTCACAGGAAAAGTGAAAGCGCTCTGCATGAAGGAAACACTATACGACCTCGTAATTGGAAATATATCTGGAGCGGAACTACGGCCCAGATCCTTTGACAAGAGCACTGAAGTGCATGAACAAGACTTGTTAATTGACGCAGGGAAAGATGAGATGAGTGCCGAAGAGCAGTTAAATGTGACGTCAGCCGTGGAGACTCGAAATATGAAAGAGAAAGCGAAAGCATTGCCAAAGCAGTTAAGAGTCCCAGAATTTCAGAATGAAGTCACATTGGAAACGCTGAAGAAGGAGCAGGCTGAAGACAGTTCGTTGAAGAAATGCTGGGAGTATTCAGCACAGAAAGAAACACCTGTCAAGAACGATGTTGATCGCGTCGTACGCTTTGATGTGGAACGAGGGTTGCTGTACCGCAAGTTTCGATCACCACATCATAACTTTGGCGATGAAGTGAATCAGCTGGTAATTCCATCCAAGTTGAGAACCAGAGTAATGGAAATAGCCCATAGCTCAATTCTTGGAGGACACTCGGGCATTCACAAAACTCAAGAGAGAATTCTATCGCAATTCTTTTGGCCAGGATGCTACAGTGATATTGGAAGGTACTGTCGATCCTGCGACATTTGTCAAAGAACCTTGCCGAAGGGGCGAGTTCAGAAAGTGCCGTTGATTAAAATGCCGATAATCGACACGGTCTTTAAGAGATGCGTGGTCGACTTGATTGGACCACTTCCATGCTCAGAGCGAGGACACCGATACATCTTAACATTGGTGGATTGTGCAAGCCGCTATCCTGAGTGTATCGCGCTTAAGCAAATTGACACATGTTCTGTTGCAGAAGCATTGCTTAGCATCTTTTCAAGGATGGGTGCTCCATTGGAGTTGCTGAGTGATAATGGATCACAGTTCACAGGAGCAATGATGAAGGAAGTAGGTCGACTTCTGTCGATAAAGCAACTATTCAGCACTCCATATCACAGTCAGAACTGTGGATTGGTTGAACGATATAACGGAGTCATTAAACAAATGCTTCGGAAGATGTGTGCAGAGAAAGTGAAAGATTGGGATCGATACTTAGATCCGTTGATGTTCGCATATCGTGAGGTCAGTAATGAAAGTACGGGATTCAGTCCATTTGAGATGATTTACGGAAGGCATGTGCGAGGGTCCATGGCTATCTTGAAAGAACTGTGGACTAAAGACATTGCAGAACCAGAGGCGAAAACGACTTATGAGTATGTTGTCGATCTGAGGAATCGTCTTCAAGAGACTTGTCATTTGGCCCAAGAAAATCTTCAAAGAGCCGCTGATAAATATAAGCGCAATTTTGACAAGCATGCAAAGCCTCGAAAGTTTGATGCAGGTGACAAAGTACTGCTACTTTTGCCTACAGAAAGCAACAAACTGCAGATGCAATGGAAAGGTCCATTTCAAGTACTGAAACGGTTTGGAGAAGCTGATTATGTAATCCAGTTTCCTCACCGAACAAAGACGTTCCATGCGAACATGCTGAAACGCTATTATGAGCGTCAAACAGAGAGCGAGATTAGATCGAGCGAGGAAGCCGTGAATGACGGGACGCAAGCTGTAGGAGCAGCTGTTGTCGTCGAAGAATTGTCTGATGCAGAGATGAGGATGACAGGGGAAGGAAATCTGCCACTCTTTAACAACCTGCAAAGAGAAACTTACAAAGATGTGGAGATAGGCCAGGCTCTGTCAACAGATCAGAAGAAGGAGGTCGAAAACCTCTTGGAAGAATTCCAAGACATCTTCAGTGATGTGCCAGGAAGGACCAACCTAGTTAGACATCGGATACAGCTAACGTCGAATGTTCCAGTGTGGAAGAGACCATATCCTGTGCCTTATGCTATGAGGCAAGAGCTGGACAATGAAATCGATGACATGATCAGGTTAGGAGTAATTGAACCTTCCACAGCAGCATATGCCTCTCCTATGTTGCTAGTAAGAAAGTCAGACGGATCCAATCGTCCTTGTGTGGACTTCAGGGACTTGAATCGTATCACGGTGTTTGACGCTGAGCCGATGCCACAGGCCGATGAGATTTTTGCCAAGTTAGCAGGCAACAATTTCTTCTCAAAGTTTGATCTTTCAAAAGGTTACTGGGGAATCGAAGTCGAACCAGAATCCAGGGACTGCACGTCGTTCATAACGCACCGTGGACTCTATCGATTTGTCACTATGCCATTTGGTTTGGTAACGGCGCCTTCAACGTTTTCTAGAGCCATGCGAAAGCTCTTGGATCAAAGTAAAAATCTGGACAACTATCTTGATGATGTCCTATGCCACACTGTTGGATGGCCAGATCATCTGAGTTCTCTGAAGGACTTCTTTACAAGAGTACGAAGGGCCGGTCTAACACTTAGACCAACCAAATGTCAAATTGGAGAACAGGGCATCGACTTCTTAGGACATAAGATAAGTGATGGAATGATTCAGCCAAAAGCAGAGAAAATAGAGAAAATCGCTGAAGCTTCACGACCAGAAACCAAGAAACAGATTCGCTCGTATTTGGGACTACTTGGATATTATCAAAAGTTCATTCCGAACTTTGCCAGCATCGCCGCTCCGCTAACTGATCTGACGAGGAAGAATCAGCCGAACAAAGTCAGCTGGGGTGACGCGCAAGAATTAGCTTTCCAGGAGCTAAAGCAGCATCTGATGAATTATCCAATCCTGAGATTGCTGGACTGGAGCGCAGAGTTCATTTTGCAGACGGACGCTTCGAATTATGGGGCAGGCGCTGTTCTACTACAGGAAGTAGATGGCGTTAAGCATCCCATTGCATACGCTAGTAGAAAGTTTCTACCAAGAGAAACCCGATATTCAACGATTGAGAGAGAAGGACTTGCAATAGTATGGGCGCTACAGAAGTTCCAGGTGTACTTGTTTGGAAAACACTTCTGGCTAGAGACGGATCACCAGCCTCTGATCCATATTCAAAGAGCAAATCCAGTGAATGGGAGATTAATGCGCTGGGCTTTAATTTTGCAGCCTTATTGTTTTACTATACGCTCCATAAAAGGGTCTGAAAATGTGGGAGCCGATTTCTTAAGCCGCCATCTGTAGGTCTTGATAGGAACTAGGATAAGTAAACCTAGATATTGACAGGGCAATCGTTTTTAATTTAGTTGTAAAGAAAAGCTAAGTTAGTTTTCTCTTAAGTGTGGGGCCATTGTCACGAGTTGCCCTTGTGAATATCTTTAGGCCATTATTGTATGCTTATATAATTGTATCTATGTTGTGCTATGTCTTAGGCCTATATAATTATTATATGCTTAAAGGAACATTGTGACAATATTATAATATATACTTAGTGCCACATAGCTATATATATATTAATGTATCGATGGTCGTCGATGGTCGTTGGGTCCAAGAAGGTGTGCCGGGGGTAAAGGTCATCTGTCTGGAGGCGGATAGGCTATATAGGCAAGAGTACAGACTGTCTGGGGATCAATCGTGGTCAATCGTCGTGGATCAATCGTCGTCAATCGTCGTGAGTCGTCAGAAGTCAATCGTCGGAAGTGAATCGTCGGAAGTCAACCGTCGGAGTCCAGTGGTCGGAAGGCGAATACGGAGCACAACGGTGCTACCAGGCGGGTTTACGGGGCACAACGGTGATACCAGGCGGGTTTACGGGGCACAACGGTGCTACCAGGCGGGTTTACGGGGCACAACGGTGCTACCAGGCGGGTTTACGGGGCACAACCGTGCTGCCAGGAGAATACGAAGCACAACGGTGCTACGGTGCTATCAGACGAGGACGGAGACATCTTCTCCGCCACGTCTACGACAGGAGGTGGGCGGTGTCCGAGAGCGGAAACTTCTCCGCCACTTCTACGACAGGAGGTGGGTGGTGCCGGAAGGCACTCCTCTACAAGACGCGGTCAGCGGTCGTGACTGGAACGCCAGCAGGACTGCAACTCTGGACGCTGGGTTCTTCTTCCATCCTGGAACGAGGAAACGGACGAAGTCGACTTCAGAACGGAGCAACCGAACCAGACCAGTGAGCCGACAGAAGCCCTTCGCTGTGAAACCCGTTGGACTTCTTCACACCTACAGAAACTGTCGCCATGCGAACGGTAACGTGAGTCATCGACCAGTTGTTGGGTGGGGTCTGGGGGAGGGCACGACCATCGATTAGGGCGCTATAGGTTTAAGTCTATCGACGATATTATTTGCTTTATATGTATTATGTCTTTCAGTTTAATTTCAGTTGTCTTTTTACCTTAATAATTTCTAAACGAGTTCTGTGCTTTGTTCTATAGTCTAGTACTTCGATATTAGTCTTAAACACCCTGGTCCGTAATAGGCTAGGGCCTAACTCACCATTAAAGATAACTCATGACAATCACGAACCTCAATAATCCAGCATAGGGCTTTTGCTATCATAGGTTCACCTTTCCTCTGGAATTCGTGGCAGGATTCTGTTAGGAAATTCACCTGCATCTTTTCGCTGCTTGGAGATCTTTCTCTTTTCATGGACCTGTCACGCTGAGAGCGCTTCTGAATAGCTCTGCTGTGAGAATAGCCTTACAAATGTCACAATAGATTAGATTAGATATTTTTCTATGAAAGATTCGGCGTATGCGCAGTGTCGAGAACGCTGAGAGCAGCCCATGCCTGGTGTCAGACTGGTGACAACTGATCTGTTGAGCTAACTTTTTTAGTCGAGTAAGACCTACTTTTTTCGTTCAAGCATGGGCGGAGTTTGGTTTCCGTTCTTGGAGGGCTAAATTTGTTGGAGCTGAGGCTCGATCCAGAACGAGCGGCGCCGACAAATGTTTTCTCGGCCCCAACAAGTTGATGACCTTTTTTTAGTCATTCGGAAGTTTCGCGTTCGTAAACAGAACCATTTTCCCCGAACAAATTTATGAGCTTGCGCCTTCTTGGGGGATGGGGGGCTAAGCCCAAGAAAAGATACCATTTACATGGTAAAAAAATTAATCTGGGTCTTCTTGGGGGTTTAGCCCTCCTAGCCCCTGATAAACTCCGCCCATGCGTTCAAGTCTTTGCATGTTACAATGATCGATCTGCGTTGCTGATGGATTGAGATGAACGCAATGTCATTGTGTCATGCAAATATTTGCGATTTATAATCTTTCTATTGAACATCTCACCGAACGTCGTATACAATTATTAGCCTAATTAATATTTTTTATATTTATCAACTTTAAGACTGTGTCTCGTTTGAATTGCAGTAGGCTATATAGCAGTATACGCTACAGATAGTATATCTGTAGGCCAGATAGCAGTGCGAGCTCCGACAGTTCGATAGATTCAAAAGTCGTTTGATAATGATATTGTAAATGATTTAATTTTGCAATAAAACACTGCTGAAATTTAATAGTCGTCGAATCTGGTATAAAATTATATGAGGTGTCTCACGAAGTAGCGCTACTGAATGACCACGGCTGTGAGCGGCGCTATAGAAATTACTAATTACATTACATTAGCGTACTCTGATTTCCTTAATTGGCGGAACGTGTTCTTATAGTACACTTGAATTCAAAAGTTTCAATTGTGGAGCAAATTTAAAATACCTATTGATTTTGCTGCCTCTTTCAAGTTAGCTGGATTGTGGAGTGGGGGTAAGAGGCCGCCAAATGTATGCTTTTCCTGGGTCACCATATACTTAAGATAGTACCGGCCGTGAGTAGTATAGGCCTAAGACCAATTAATGCTCGTTTCAGTCTCGGTACCATGCAGCGTATAGGCCTAATTATCAATGACAACACCTCTATCAGTATTTTATGTAGCTTTGGCATTAGTTTGACACGGAACATAGACCTGTATATGTATAGCCTATATGTAATTATATATATAATTATATATATATAATTTTATATTATATGTCTACATGTATGTAACCATATATATAGGCCTATTTACTGATCTTAGCGCCGTATATATAGATTTATGGTTACGGTTATGAGAACGATTTGGCCACTTGACTGAAGTGTACCAAGCGTCGTGAACTTTCCTCTTGTCTTCAGTGGTAACGGTATAAACACTGCAGTAGGGCGCGGCGCTGCAATTCATCACATGCATCTGATGAAGGCCAACTTGTCCATGTTTACAGCAGAACCAAACAGTTCCGCTTTCGTGTATAAACAAGCATCAACGACTTCGCATTTGTCACTGGATTTAAAGTTTCTCGATGGAAGCAATTCGTGTCTCCTTGTAAGGAGATCACAGTTTTGTCTATATATTATGGCCTCTATAGTTATTTTGTAAGGCCTATCTTGCTGTTACACAAGCATTTGTTCACGGTCCACCCAGTGCAGCCTCCTCGCTGCAGTGTCCGCGCTGTAGTCGGGAGCGCTTCTGAGTAGGGAGCTTGAAGAGGCGCTATTGAAATGGAGAAATAAACAGAATAACTGTTTAAAAAATGATTATTATTATTATTATCAGTCTGATCAATGCACATTTGTTCTGCAATGGTTTCTTGTGCTTGTGGTGACGTCTGTTTTATAGACTTCAATGAAGAATAAAAACCATCGACTTGATTTAAGAGAGAAGATAAGAAGACTAGCAAGTAAAACAAACGAGCGTGCAAACTACCCCCCCCCCTCCGAGTTTACCGGCTTTTCTATCGATTCATATAAATCGTATGAACTCATCAACGTTTTTGGAACAGATGCGATTAGATTTCCACTGTTCCTGATCCCTATTTTTTCGTCTAGAGGTTAGCGGGTTCTTCTGGCACGAACATGCATGTGCACATCCGTTCTCACATGCTGAGTAAACCATTGGAAATACTTAGATGCCGTAGCGGCGCCAGGATTTCAGTTTTGGGGGGTCAGAAATTCAGAATTCTCACGGAGGAAATTTTCCAATTTCGATTCGCACAAATTTCTGACGACCTATTTTTAGTCTTTTGGTCTAAATCTCATGCATATCAGTTCAGTTTTTAGGGGGGGGGCTAATCATGGAAATATTTCATTTTTACATGTAAAAACCGGATAGCCTTTTTAGGGGGGCTTAGCCCCCCTGGCGCCGATACTGCTTAGATGAATTGAACTACGTCTAGCGCAGTGGCGGCGGCAGGTCTAAAATTTCGGCAGGTCGCGTCGGGGTCATGGGAATTATTTGGCAGGTCGAAGAAATTGATGATTCTTGTTACATGTTTAACGACATTGCCATCTCAAAGACGATTAGTGTCGCCCTCCTCTTTTATCCAGTATTGGGACTGGCACTGGCAGAGAACAACCAGTGGCAAAATTGATGATTGAATTTGAAGCACTTAATATGTAGGCCATCTTTTTTAAGTTCTCTGCCCCTCGGCAAGTTTCAACTTCCAATGACGTCATTCTTCTTTTCTCTTCAGCTCGTTGTATCCGACGGTCATCATCATCCATCCCAGCATCTTCTGTCTCGGTCTTCCTCTCTTTCTCTTTCCTCCAATCTTTCTTTAATTATATTTCTCAAGAGGAAATCGCCTCTTAATTGTTCCAATCCAGTTCTTTTGCCTTTCTCTTAAAGTTGTCATCAGTGATCTTTTTCTCCTACTCTTTGCAGCAGCACCTCTTCACTCGTCACTCGTTCCGTTCAGCTCACTTTTCCATCCTTGTCCATAATCCTCAAAAGCTTCCAATCTTTCGATATCCTCTTTCCTGATTGTCCACGTCTCTGGCCCATACAGTACCACACTCTATACGGGTACTTTGACAAGTCTTCTTTAGATCTTTGTTCGACCCTCCTCTCATTGACTCTCCTCTTTTCGTGAACGCATCTTTTCCCAATAGGCCTACTATTCTTCGTTTTATGTCACCACTCACCTTGGCATCTTGCATCCGCTGTTATCATACTTCCCAAGTAGCAGAAACTCTTGATCTGTTTCACTTCCTCTCCATTTATTGTTATTTTCACTGCTATTATCTCCAAATCTCTCCACTTATCTTCATATATTTAAGTTCATGTTGTATTTTAGCACAGCATAGATAAAGCGTATCTATTCTGTGATTTTAGAGAGCCTAAGTGAGGTCCTGTCTAGTTGATCCATCAATTTCAGCAGCACTTCGGGCCCTCCTGTTTAGTCGCCAGCATTACTTGGTCATCGGCAAATCTTATTGCTCCTGTTCTCTTACAGTGTATGAGTATTCCACCCACTTTTTTATACTTTTTACCCTCTCCTGTCTGTTCCTTTGCCTCTTGTATTAGTTCTTCTATGTATATGTCAACTAGGCGTGCACCTTTGCCTCACCCCCTACCAAAAACTCCCTCCCTTGAGAGCACTCGCACCCTATTCTTATCCGTAGGCTACTGTTTGATTAATATTTAGGTTTCTTATAAACCTCCTGCCCCATTGGCCTAGATCTCTACATTTACCTACTATAGATAAGATCAGACGGAAAAAGTCAGTAAGCTGAATCTAATAATTGCACGACAACACAAGTGATCTTGCCGGCGAGGAAAATTTTGATTTTTCATTTAAAACTCTTAAATAACTATAATGTAAAAAGATATTAAAAAGTCCAATTTTTTTAGGCAGGTCATTAGGCAGGTCGTGAGCAAAATAGGCAGGTCAAATGACCTGCCGCGACCTGCCGTAGCGCCGCCACTGGTCTAGCGCCACGATTATCGCGATGCTTCTAGCCAATGCAGTCTATATAATTATAGTTGTGTTGACGAAAACTGTTTCTCAGCCTCCAGGTCCTGTTAACTTCCACATCCATGCATGGAGTGCTGTGCCTGGTCTTGTTTCTCCTCTGGTCATGCAGAAACAAAGGAACTCTTCCTTTCCTCCACATCTGAACATCTCTCCTCTGGGAGGAGGAGGGGGTTCGGATGTGGTTCAGTTCGTCCACATCGTCTCTTCTGCAGTCAACAGGACTCAGTATATATTGCATGCATTCATTATCATTATATGCATTTATGCATGGCTAAATCTGAACCATGCACGGAAGAGGGAGATAAGAGACCTGATAAGTCGCCTTTCATGCCAACCGAGCAAGAACTGAAAAATGGAAAGCTCTACTTACTCCACCCGGGTTAAAGTCCGGATCATTGAATGGTAGTATGGTGCGAGAGGATGCATGCCGGAGATGTTTTTGTCTGTGCAAGAAGCTGCACATCAAAAGCGCAGGACAGAATGGTGAAGAACTTTTCCAGAAATGAGCGGCTGTAGCGTGCCGGAGCATCGCCTATAGGCCATAGAATGATGAAGTCAAGTCAGATATAGCCTAGACAGATGTCTCTTTCCTAATCAGTAATGGTACCCGGTAGCCCTATTGTATAGTAAAGAAGATATACTTAGCTTTGGTTGCGTCTGTAGCGATTTAATTATTGGTCTAATGCTGTCGTACAACTATAGGCTATATACAAAGACTTAACTGGTATGCGTATAAATGTGCGAGCGCGCGTGTGTGGGCGTCTGTAAAGGGAAAATCATAGATCGGTGTTGTATAACTGCATTGGCAAAGATCCTATAGAATAAAATAATCGGCAAGATCGGTATCTCCTCCTTCTAAGATGGCGTCTATGCCTACACAGAAGCGATGATTTATGTACGACCGATGACGTCATTTCTGTATGTACAGCCAAGAAATCATAGGCAGACGACGAGTACACGGACCGTTCGCTCCAGGGCGGGAGAGGATAAGATCTACTCTTCCTACTCTTCCTTCTCCGTCTTCTCCTCTTCCTGCTCTTTCGCCGGACTTATCCTTGCCAGTTCGTGCGTCTGTATAGTCCAATAACCTTTGTGGATAATGGTTGGAGTATATGGCGGAGAGGAAGTCTAGTAGTACAGGATGACGAGAAAGAAGACAAGGAGGAATGAGAAGAGAAGAAAAGGAGGAAGAAGAGAAATGAGAATAGACGTAAGGTTAGCATGCAAGCTAAAATACAAACAGAATTCGTTGTAAAACACGCAATGAGAGAGATGTATTAAAGATATCTATAGCGAATGGTAGAAAGAAGAGACAGAGTGATTCACAAAGACAGAGATAGATAGACAGACGGACAAAGATACCAGTTCAGTTCGTAAATTACAAGATCACATATATGTCATCATCATCAACAACCGAGGGACCAATGCCCGTAGGTGCTCGATGCCGTTCTCGTTATTCCACGCCAGGTTTGTCTGTCCAAGGCAGCGTGTGTTAGGTCCTGTAATGGTGCTCCACACCATTCTGATATGTTATCCAGCCATTCCTTGTGTGGTCGTCCTTTCCTGTTGGATCCCTCCATTCTTCCAAGCACAACTGTCTTGATCTTTCTGCTGCCGTCCATCCTGCATATGTGGCCGAAGAGATCTAGCTTCCTGGTTATTATTTTCTGCATAAGGTTGTCTGTGTGGTCTATTCGCCTATACAGTTCTGCGTTTGTTACTTTCTGCATCCATCCAATTCGCAAGATCTTTCTGTAGCACCTTCTCTCGAAAGCGAGTATTCTTCCTTCTGACTCCTTTGTTATTGTCCACGCTTCACACCCGTAAAGCATGCTGCTGAATACGCAGGTTCTTAGCACTTCCAGTTTTAATTTCAGTTGTATAGATTTGCTCTTCCAGACTTTGTCCATTGCACTCAATGCTGCTGATGCTTTCCCAATCCTTACCCGTAGTTCTGCCTTGCTATCTAGGTCGTATGTGTTGACGCACCCTAAGTAGGTAAAATTTTCTACATTTTCCAGTTTGTTTCCATCTATTTCCATTTTTCTGGGCAGATCTTTTGTTCCAAACACCATTGTCTTACACTTCTCAAAATTCATCTTGAGCCCATATCTTTTCCCTTCATCGTTTAACTCCTGCACTGTGTGTTCTAGTCTCTGTTCGTCGTCATCTATCAAATCGATGTCGTCCGCAAAGCAAAGGTTGTTTATTTTTGTTCCACTGACTGTTACTCCACCTTCATTCTCATTTTCCCTGATCTTGTCCAGCACTCTCTCCAAGAGTGTGATAAAGATGTCCGGTGACAGTGGGTCGCCCTGCCTTGTGCCTCTATTGGTGCAAAACCAGGGCCCGTTTTCTCCACACACTCTAACTGATGCTTTTGCGTTGCTGTTGACCTCCTTTATTATTCGTACTAGCTTGCTATCTACTCCATACGATTTTAAGACTGCCCACGTGACGTTTTGGTCAATGCTGTCAAATGCCTTCTGAAAGTCGATGAAACAATTGTATATTTTTTTGTCCTTCCTTCTGGCCTTCTCTCCTATTAGCCTCAGTGTTAGTATTTGCTGCACTGTATTTCTACCCTTCCTGAATCCTGCCTGTTCATCTGCCCGGTATTCCTCAGTTTGTGCTCTAAGTCTCTCTGTTAAGACTGACATTAGTACCTTCCCCAGATGGCTCATGAGTGCAATCGTCCTGTAGTTGCTGCATTCTTGTGCATTACCCTTTTTATGCATCACAATTATAGTAGATTTTTTCCACTCTTCCGGTGTGTGACCCTCATCATATGCTACCTTGCAGATCTGGTGCAGCTCCTTTAGCACCATTTTTCCTCCATATTTTATCATTTCTCCCACTATGCCATCTGGACCGGGACTTTTGTTGTTTTTCATGCGTTTTATGGCTCTTTCGACTTCTTCTTCCAGTATGTCGGCGCTTTTGTCCTCTGTTGGTGGAGTTATTTTTGTTAATTCTTCAATTACTTGGTTTACGACCTCCTGGCTTAGTTGTGTTTGGTACAGACTACTGCAGTATTCTGTCCATCTCTGTACTATTTCCTCTGTGTTCGTCAGGGCTCTGCCATTGCCGTCCCTGATTGATGCCGTTTTTTTTTTTATATGTATACGCACTTAACGCAAATTTACTACATAACTTGCTCTCCCCTCAGCCTCTGCTGTTCTCACCTCATATATGTTCTCTTCTCTTTTGTTCTCTTCCCTTGTGTTCTCTTCCTTTACATTCTCTAATTCTATTTTATTTATTTCTCTTTTTCTTCATACCTTCCTCTATTATCTTGCCCAGTTATATACATTCAATTCAATTAAGCTTATATTATCTTTTCCCATATCCTCTTTTCCCATATTCTCTTTGCTCTTCTTTTCTCTCCTATTCTGCGAATCTTCTATTGCCTTCTCTCTTCTGCTTTCTTCTCTTCTCATATGTTCTCGCTCCTATCTTATTTTCTTCCTCTTCTAAGCTCTTTCCTTCTAATTCATTTGCTCCTTTATATTATATAGGCTATATCAGCCATGCGTTTGCTCCATTCTCCCGTCTTCTACTTTCTTCTGCATAATCTCCTCTATTCGCTTCTTCTGTTCTCATCCGTTTATCAGCCAGCATGTGCTTTGATGAGCCACGTTTTCTCTTCTCTCTTCATTCTCCTCTTTCGTCTGCTCAACTCTCTTCCAGTATTGGCCTAACTGTTTCTCTTGTCCAAAGCAGCATCTTGTTGGTCTGTAGATCTATTTACTAGTCTCTCTCTCTCTCTCTCTCTCTCTCTCTCTCTCTCTCTCTCTCTCTCTCTCTCTCTCTCTCTCTCTATATATATATATATATATATATATATATATATATATCTTCTTTCCCTTCAGGCTAGGATTATTCCCTCTGGCGAGGGGTCAGCCACTCGGATCCTTCTCCTCCACTTGTCTCTGATTCCGGTGTCTTCTTTCTTCAATTTGAGCAGCTTCAGGTCTTGTTGTATCACGTCCTCCCATCTTTTCTTCTGTCGTCCCCGACTGCGTCGACCATATAGGCCTACTTCCGCTTGCATGATTATATATATATATATATGTTATCGGTAGTCTATATAGATATCTTGTTTGTTCGTCATCGTTCTTTGTCGTAATATCATAGGCCAATTAATGGAAGAAATAGAAACATCAGAGATGAGACAGCGTTATAAAGAGACAAACAGACAGAGAGAAAAACTTTTGGACCATGCATACGGTAATCTAATTTCTCGTTGCATCTGAAATTGCAGCTCTGAATTAGTTTTGATTGCCCGTTGCATTATACATTATACACGTAGCATATAGTCTACTCTTTTTATTACATGAAAAATTGACACGTGTGCGAAAATACACAGTATTACACACACACACACACACACCTACACACACACACACACATACACACACAGGCACACACACACAATCACACACAAACACAGACTTTTAAAAAGTCATTTGGTCGAAATCTCGTAAAAATATACCATTTTCCCTGCCAAAATGGCTGATGACCTTTTTAAAATCTTTCCTATTTGACCAGAATTTACTAATAATTTAACACGTGTGCTAACAGTGTAGAAATTTACGATGGTACATGTATTATGAATATTTCATGAAAGTTGGAGATATAAGCATCTCTGTCTCCCCCACCACGAACATTGGGGGACCGTCCCCTGTCCCTTCCCCCTAAGTCTCCGCCCATGCGCGCCCACACGCACACACACAGTCACACACACACACACACACACACACAAACACACCCACGCGTCAATGCGTAAAACCACGCAAACAGATGTCCTATATATACCGGTCGGCTATATATACGTGCACGTGTGTTCTTAGACTTTATTAGATGCTCCGTCTCCAGGACCTTCTATTAATATTTACAATGTAAGCTTCAGTTAAAAAGTGGTCTGTAGCCTAAATGAACTACTTACTGGCTGTGCTGAGAAATATAAACCATCGTAGCCGTCATAGCAGTCGGCCTACTTCGTATGCATGCTTAGAGTTTCCAATGTAAGCTCTGGAGTTCAGCATACATGATGATACATCTAGCATAATATAATAATGTGGCTAGAAGCAGTGTGCGGGCAGGATAGATTAATGCATGTAAAAGACGAACAATATGAAGCACAGCCAACGAATAGCATTTAACACATAGGGGCCCATAGGACCTCCATCGAATAATGGATCACACGTTTGAAAATAACGGTCTTACATATATCTCAGGGGAAAAACCATAGGATGGTAGGCGGTAGGGAATGTAATCCCGGGGCACTTGCTCAATCCCGGGATTCCGGGATTATAAATGAGCCAATCCCGGGATCCCGGGATTGGCTTATAATAGCAATTTAAAAAAATTCTTAGACATAATATAATAGTAGGCCAAATACAGTACAGCTTTCTCTTTGCTTTAGGCACTTCAACCGCGATCAATTATGACTCACGACAAGGGCTTTAGTCATTGGTCCCTGGCAACAGCGGGTTTGTTTGAAACTTGATAGTGATAGGCCTACGACCAGTGGCTTCTATCCCCACTAAACAAACAAGTTAGACCCCTCTCCTCCCCACCCTGGCCTGCCCTCTCATGTCTCTCCTTTGACCTAGATTGCCGTGAGTTGAGCCCAGATTCAGATTCCCCGTCTTTAACTGGGCTTAAGTTGCGATCACTCTGAATATGGTAATTAACCTCTGCATACGATGACCCGGAATTAGGTCAAACGATATGAGGTGACAAATGCACCGACTGACCACAGCGCGAGGAACACAACAGGTAGCAGCCTAGCCTAGCCGCAGTCCTCTGATATTAAGGCAGCAAGAAAACCCAGAGGGGTGACTGGAGGTGACTCTGTGTGCTGTCCAGGTCCTTTCCACTCACCAACCGGCGCAATTATACGGGCGAGGTGTCATCAACACACGTCAATTGGAGTTAGGCGCTATGACGTCGCAGGCCTAGTCGGTCAGCTCTGCTAGCGTCTAACATCTGTTTATCTTCTATAAGTCAACTGAATGTGTCTGGATGATTATTGTGGGTCTGTAGCCTGTATACATGAACCAGGCAAGGAATGGGAGGGAGCAAACCTAAATCTCCTGCCTGATCACTCAGAAACGCCTACCTCCAGTCACCCCTCTGGGTTTTCTGCTGGCCGCCAGCTTACCTTCATTAGGGTGTCTGCTTATCCATCGTTTTGGCGTCTATTGACCGTAGATTGTTGCAAAATTGGTCAAGTAATTTAGTAAAAATCCGAATTTTCGGAAATCCCAAAAAACGGGATTCCATGTGTATCAATCCCGGGATTACGGGATTGTAAAATGTCCGGGATTCCCGGGATCCCGAATATCGGGATCCCGGGATTACATTCCCTAGTAGGCGGCATCATAGGCCTAACCAATATAATTGTAGTCTATCATGTGGAGCAAGCTAATCAATTTCTTGTTTATGTCTTCCAGTTGTCCATTGTCTAATTTCTGGTTCTCTTAATTTTTTATCGCAATAATTGAGTGGGGGGTAATGGTGATGTGCGAAAGATCCACAACCGTTTCCTTTCTTTCCATTCGGTGCACGTCTCTTCTTTCCTTCTCTTCCATTTAATTTCATCCCATTCCATCATCTCTCTTCTTTCTTTCTTTTTTAAACATCTTTTTTAAGTCCCGGACTATTTTTCACGCTTTGATCTGTATAGGTCAACACCTGTTCATTAAAATCTCATCTCCGCCATCATGATCTCTGTCTCAGCCTTCCATTCATAGAGTGAATTCAATTAAGCCTACATGTCCAATGTGCGACGCCGTATGCGTGTAGGTGACTGGGTATATATGTGCATGTGAGTGTGTGTGTGTGTGTGTGTGCGTGAGTGTGTGTTGTGTGTGTGTGCGCGCGTGAGTGTATAGATGTGCGTGAGTGTGTGCGTACGTGAGTGTACGTGTGTGCGTGAGTGTGTGTGCGCGCATGTGTGTTGATGCAATTACACTCTGATCTTTGATTAGATATTATTGGAGAACTTCCTGCCATGTGTAATTAATTAAATCTTACAACGATTCTGCCATTTAGGACAAAACGAATATTATGAACAGTGTCCAGCCATAGACCTAGATCTATATATTCCGTTTTAAGTGAATTTCGAGTGTTGCAACTCATTGTCGAGGGCCTGTCAGCAGCTAAGAACCTAAGAGGGCTGACACGAGGCTGCTGTTCAGTGGCTGGACGCACTCTGCATATTAAGCTAAATAAATAGCGGATTTAGGAAACCCATTGTCATTTTCATAGGCACCACAGGAAGATGGGAATTAGATCAGCCTTTCAAAATTTTCTTAGAATTGCAGCTTGTGATCAGGGGCGGATCCAGAGGAGGACAAATCCGGCCATGCTCCCCCAAAGGCCCCTCCCCATGAGGTTCGCACACGCTTTCAACATATAGTGAGTAGAGGTGACAGAGGAGAGAGAGAGAGAGAGAGAGAGAGAGAGAGAGAGAGAGAGAGAGAGAGAGAGAGAGAGACAGAGACAGAGACAGAGACAGAGACAGAGAGAGAGAGAGAGAGAGAGAGAGAGAGAGAGAGAGAGAGAGAGAGAGAGAGAGAGAGAGAGAGAGAGAGAGAGAGAGAGAGAGAGAGAGAGTAAAAGGAAGAAAAAAGTGCGGTAGCATTTGACTAAAAAAAAGGTCATCAACTATTTTGGCGGATAAAATGGTATATTTGACTATAAAAAGGTCGTCAGATTTGAGGGCGAAAATTTTTTCACACCCAACATTTTACGACCAAAGACCACAACGGAAATTTCTTTAAGACACACAAGACCAAAACTTTTGGCCCCACCACATTCGAAAATGTATGTGTCCGCCCCCGCTTGGGATAGGCCTACACGTTGAATATAATAAGGATTTAATATTGAATTATTGAAGATCTACATCTCGGAAATAATTATTCAGAGCCACACAAAGCTTACTCAATGGCGCTATTTGAAGCTAAGTCTGTATCAAGGACAGGGCTTAAAGTGTGCCTGAACGGTCATGGACGGCGTCCATGCACTTATTTTTAAATTTGAACGCCGTCCTGTCACTTATTGGCCAGCACTGACTGGAAGGTATACGGGGGCGGCGGGGCGTCCATGCACTTCTTTTGGAAAGGTAAGGGGCGTCCAGGCACTTCTTTTTCCACACTTTAAGCACTGATCAAGGATGAGAACTCGATCTCCAGTTCTACAGTTTCGTAATCCGTCGTTTTATTTCCAAACTTAACAGAACGAAGACTTTTTCATCGGCTTCATAGATGCTTAATTTCAGGGGTTCTATGGCTAGAATATACGGCATATAAAATTCGGCACATGCTGTACGTAGCCAGCACATGATCCTAGTAATAAATGAGAGAAGGCGCTGGAATGCATGCAGACGAACTCGAACTTCGTTCAGCCAATCACAACCGACCCTGGTGATGTACACATTCACAATGCAGCTATAGCAATGACGTCAGAGTCTACCAGCCCGCACTCTCTATATATGATTAATATGGGTTCGTTTTCAGCTTATATATAATATATACACACACTCATACACACGCAATTATAGCCCGTATATGGGTGTTGCTAATTATATTTTCGGTTATCCTGTGATTAGATTTTCTAGTGCAAGATTATGGCCATGTTGCCCCGATGCAATCCCGTTTTCAACTTTTCTACTCCAATTACTTGTTTTAGCCAGCTGTTAAGTTGCGTTTATCGGATACGTAACGCGCACGATAGCAGGCTATATATATATATATATATATATATATATATATATATATATATATGACTTATCAGTGCTAGGCTACTCACTGTACTCAGTTGTATATTCTTGCATTACAGCGAACCATGTACTATATACGTTCTATGCCATGGTGAGATGACATTCACTTGAATTGCAATAAAAGAGGAAGCACATTGGATATAATAAGCCAAAGTTATGGTGCAATGCAAACTTAACCTACATCACGATATAGAAGGAAAGTCGCGAGTAACTACGTCAGTGGCAATTCACAGTATAGGCCTACTTAATATGCAAGGCTTCCTTCCAGTCAAGAGGTCACTGCTCGTCAGGGCTTAAAGTGTGCCAGGACGGTCATGGACGGCGTCCATGCACTTGTTTTAAGATCTTTATGCCGTCCAGCCACTTCTTGGCGAGCACAGACTAGAAAGGTAAGGGGCGTCCAGGCACTTCTTTTGGAGAGTTAAGGGGCGTCCAGGGACTTATTTTCCCCCACTTTTGGCACTGCTGCTCGTACTCCTGCGGTGCCAGTCACATGCCTTGAGAAAGGAGGAGGGCGACAATAATCATTGTTGATATGACACATCATGTCGTTAAGCAGCAACAAGGTTCAGTCACGATCGACAAACTTCTTCGAATCTCGACGAATGTGTTGATCAAACAGTTTCAAATAATTATAACAGATTTGAGTTTGTGACAGATTGGTTTACCTCAGACTACGGAAATGATGCGTAGATGCCATTTCTTTATGTCCTTAGGGACGTGATTAGTTTATGCCTGGACTGGAAGGTGATGACGGTAGAGGTTTAGTCGGAAATGAAATTGAGGCGATGACAGCAAGGTGCATGATGGGAAAGATAAGCTTCATCGGAATCCTTCGCTCTAGTGATATCATAAACAATTGCATTATAATACCACAGAATGCATTGCATTGCATCAACATATTACATCGCTTAAGACTTGCATCAGATTAAAATAATTGGTTTCGTGGCTTTCCTGCATTAAGTTAAAATTCCCTTCGCTATAGCAATACGTGATGTGTCAAACTGACAGATCTATCTTGTTATCATCTGTGCTGCCTACACTCGTGACCTCAGAGGGTCAGAGGCCGCATCGCTGATATCTTTAACCCCAACAGACCCAGCTGGTGATGTATTGCCTCTCCTTTGTCCGGCTCTCTCTCCCTCTCTCGCTCTCCGTCTCTCTTTCTCTGTGTCTCTCTGTCTGTTTCTCCTCTATCTCTCTTTGTCTCTGTGTCTGTGTCTGTCTCTCTCGCTCTCTTTTTGTCTCTCTTTCACTCTCTCACACACACTCCCTCTCTGTTTGTCTGTCTCTCTCTGCCTCTGTCTTTGTCTTTGTCTCTCTCGCTCTCTCATACACACACTCTCCCTCCCTCTCTGTCTGTCTGTCTGTTTGTCTGTCTGTCTCTCTCTCTGTCTCTCTCTCTCTGACGCAGCATCAAATCCCGCTGAGCGGGAAGAGTAGAAATGGAGGGAGTCCGCTAATTGCAGATCAGAATGAATCCATCAGGAGATGGCGAGAGGGTGGAGGGGTTGAGGCATAGGCAGACGGACGGACAGACAGACATGCAGACAGACGGACTGGAAGGTAAGGAGATTCATACGGCGTAATGAGTATTTTGTCTGACGTGTTTATTGGCCTTCAGGACTAAGACGAGGATAGACGGACGCACGGACGCACAGACGCACGAAGCTATACAGACGGAAATGACTCAGATAGGACATGAGAAGTAGAGATGATGATTATGGCTTCATTGGGTCATGGGATTTCTTTGATGCTTTGTTAAATGGCGTGATTATATCGTTGGGCGATTTATGTGTCAGCCAGAAGTTGAAGGATAAAGCGAGACGGTTGCATGCTGCATGGACTAAAGAGCTATTCAAGGTACATGGAAATGTAGACCATGTGGAAGACCTTCGGTGTGAGCAAATCTGATTAATGCATCCACTGCGCGCTGTTGATGGGAAGATCAGACGGTTACGACGAGGTAGAGGGATGGCAATATCAACCTTCATACAACAAGGCTAAGAAAAAACGAAGTTGCTTAGGCTTCTTAAAATTAAATCTACGAGTAAAGCTTCCAATCCATAACAGGGCGTAGAGATGAGCTCATCACTTCTCGGCCCTTGAGCCTACAATGGATGATTGGCGCCCTTTTAGCAGCCTGGCTGTGTTACGGCGCCATAGAAATTGTCTCATTACATTACATTGCAGAGGCGTAATGGATTTGGTATGCTTGGTGAGTTTAGGAATGGGTGCACAAACGACGTTCCTCCGCTCATTAGGTTATTAGGCTACATATCGTGCATGGAGTCGAACCCGCAACCGCTTGATCATTCAACAGGACTGTTAGGATATACGACAATGTCCCACTTGCACTTCACGACTATAATTTATACTGTAGTAAAATACATGTACTTGTGAATTTGCAGCTAATTATATTATACCTGTCCGTCTGTATGGAATGAAAACACGATGACCTTCGCTGAGAATACCTATAGGCCTAATACTTAACCGATCTTTCAACGTATCTCGGTATCTGCACGTTACGTTTGATATTCTTAACGAGGTTAAGAAGGATTTTATCTTGGTAAAGTCTATATTACAATTTACAACCCAAGCGTCATATAAATCACCGTATGATCCCCCCCCCCCGGTTACTTTTTCTGCAATTCTCATCTTGGGTTTCCCTTTTTGTACTCCTGCAGAAACCTAGGCCTAGAAGGCACGATTAGATCTATTGCAAGCTCTGATGTTGTCTTGACTATGATTTGGACCAATAAAAAACTGATTGATTGATTGAATTCTCGGGCTTGGCCTTGCAATGCAAACCTATCTGCAACGTGATTCATTTCAGCTTCGCTGCCACCTATCCGACCGAGCAGGGATGCCACTCATAGCTTTTTCCACCTAGACATAGGTTTTTTGGTCCTGTCTATGTTTCTAGGTGTTTGTCAGGATCTAGGTTTTTTCCTCACTGCGGATTTCCAACTTTTTTACACAAAAGTTGATTTTTTAAGGTGAAAATGCACAAAATACTTGACAATAGGCGAATATTTTGTGATTTTGGATCAACTATTTTAGATTTTGGAGCGAAAAACTAAAAAAGTCATGAGAAATTTTAGCGCGAAAAAGAATCAAATTTTGGTCGCAAGCCGAAAAATCCATGTATTTTTCAGAGAAATTCTCAATCTAGCCTTTTCTAGACTTCTTCGGCCGGATCTGATCTTTTTAAAAATTCAGACTGCATGACATCCCTGCGACCGAGGACTTTCGCACGCTAAAGGTCAACTTCATGATGGCTGATTGTAAATCACGCTATGCATGGATTAGTGCATGCGGGCCACTGATAGTAGCAGAGAAAAAATCTATGGCAATCTTCGCTGCATGACGAACAATGTAATCTATGACTTATTCTCTTAATCACAGATTTGTCACGATTTTCTCAAAAACTGGATAAATCGCTCCAAGACTTCTGGTCGATGTTGATAATACAATTATAATAGTATGACAGGACCAAAAACAAGACAGTCAGACAGTCAGGCAGAAAGACAGATTGTAGAAAAGAACAACAGAGGGACGGATGTACGAACGGACAAACGGATGAGGATGGAAGAGATGAACGGATGGAAGAGATTAAAGGATGGAAGAGATTAAAGGATGGAAGAGATTAACGGATGGAATTAAGAGATTAAATGATGGAAGAGATTAATCATTAAAGGATGGAAGAGATTAAAGGATGGAAGAGATTGAAGGATGGAGGAGATTAACGGGTGGGAGAGATTAAAGGATGGAAGAGATAAACGGATGGAAGAGATTAACGGAAGGAAAAGATTTAATATAAATTAATATAATATTATAGGCCTATATATCTAAAATAATGTTATATTGAATATAAAATTATGTGGTCATAAGCCAAAGCGTACTCGGAAGGTGTGTGTGTTTGTGTGTTTGTGCGTTTGTGCGTGTGTGTCGTTCTGCACTTTATGCACTTTATCTCTTATTTGGACATCTACATGTAGCCTATGTTAATTTTTTGACTTGCGTAAGCCTATATATAGTAGATGTTCTGAGACTGTGAAGCGCATCTCGTTGCTGCATTCGCCCACATTTTATGTATGCAGATTATGAAAAATAAAAGTTAATAATCATTTTATGTATGGAAAGACAGACAGATACACGGGCAGGCACACAGACACACAGACAGACAGACAGCACGCGGACGGACAGACAGACAGACAGATTGACTGATTGATTGACTGAGTGAGTGAGTGACTGACTGACTGACTGGCTGGCTGGCTGACTGACTGACTGGCTGGCTGACTGACTGACTGACTGACTGACTGACTACCTGACTGATTGACTGACTGACTGGCTGGCTGGCTGACTGACTGACTGCAGGACTGACGCTGCAAGTGTCGGTTGTTTGTAAAAATGAGAAGCGAAATTCCAAAACTCTTCATGTAGTTTAAAGCTTAGAAATTGAACTTGGTGAGATTTGCAATTTTGTTCTTCAAATTAATATGCGTGCACGGGTATGCTATATGCTATGCGTCGCATTGGAGGTGATTTCCTACAATAAACTATTCACAAGATCGAATATAGACACAGTTGATGAGCTCAGACATGCAGTAACTGCACCTAAGAAAAGTGAATCTATACGAACGTTAGCAATCGACTGTGAGGCAGCAAACGCCTCAGTGTATTCCAAGGACGTACTCAAATAAGTGGCAACACTTTACTATGGAGAGTATACGAGGATCGTGCGAGGATCGAGTGAGACGGGTCTCACGATTAGCCTTTAAGGCCACACAGGCAGAACAAGCTGAAGAGAGGAGGACTATAGGTTCGTTGTTGTTGTTGTACTGAAATGCTGCAGAGAGACTGTGAAAATGATTGATGAGAAGGGAAAACAACAGAAGGAGAGATGGAAGGCAGGAGAGACAGGTAGATCAACATACAGACAGACAGACAGATAGAATGAAGACGCATACAGACAACATAAAAGTCTTTGAGCAATCAGCCAAGATAACGTAGAAATTGTGCCATATAGTCCAGACCTCCTCCCTGAGGCTCCCTCCCTCTTTCCCTGTCTTTCTCCACCATGCTTTCAAGCCGTGACCACCGCCACCAACAGCTGCAACCTACCGCCGATCTTCCAGCCAGCTGGTCGCAACCCATCCGACTTCCGCTCTTCCATACCCTTCCCTCCACGTCTGCTCCAGTTCTCGTTAATCTTTCAGTCTTTCATCTATCCCCTGGATTTAAATCTATACACGTATACAACCTAATGCATTGTCATTATATAAATTATATACTGCAGCTGCAATGCGTATAGTCTGCAAAAAGATAAGACCCTGACGGTTCTCAGTATAGACAAACTCAAGACCTCTGTGTTCTGACTCACTTGGCTTTGGTCATGCATGCATTTATATGTTTATATATATAATATATATATATTTATTATATATATATTTACATTCACCCGCACATACTATACATGTATACATAATTATACGCACATAGACGTGTATATATACAATATATATATATATATGAGTACTGTATGCATGCGGTCATGCATATATGACTATAGGCTTCTGTACGTAGGCAGCTGCGCTGTGTGTTGCTGCAGCTGCATGTTCTGCGTCAGAGATGCTACGGTCTTGAAGGTCTACGTGGCCTTCGTCTCGTAGTAGACACACCTACTACAGCAGCAGCAGCAGCAGCAGCAGCAGCAGCAGCAGCATGAGCAGCACATGCATGCAGTATAAGAAGAGGTTGATTACTCGATTGCTTGAGGAACTTCTTCTGCAGTCGAATGAGGAGCAACTGGTCTTAGTCTTATACAGCTGCAACGGAATCTCGTGTGTATAAGCTACGGTCTTTGCTCTCGTGTTCGGCAATAATATTGCAGTTAACTGAATTTAAATTGGAGTTATAGTGAACTTTAATTTTAAACGTTTCTGTAAAGGACTTTGACGGAAAATTTGTCTAACAATCGACTGAGTGAGGAGGCAGTTTGCGTAAGTTTATGTTTTTTGTCTTAGTGTATCTGCATCTGTCTCTGTCTCTGTCTCTGTCTCTCGCTCTGTCTATCTGTTTCTGTCTCTGTATCTATCTATCTCTTTTTCTCTCTCTCTCTCCTCACTCTCTCTCTCTCTCTCTCTCTCTCTCTCTCTCTCTCTCTCTCTCTCTCTCTCTCTCTCTCTCTCTCTCTCTCTCTCTCTCTCTCTGTCTCTCTCTCTCTCTTTCTCTCTCTCTCTCTCTCTCTCTCTCTCTCTCTCTCTCTCTCTCTCTCTCTCTCTCTCTCTCTCTCTCTCTCTCTCTCTCTCTCTCTCTCTCTCTCTATCTATCTCTCTCTCTCTCTTTCTCTCTCTCGTCTCAAATCGTCTGTCTCTCGCTCTGTCTCTGTGTCCTTGTCTCTATTTCTGTTTCTGTATCTATCGATGTGTCTATGTATCTTTGCTTCTATAGGCCGCCTCTTCATATTTATGTCCCTGTCTCTGCCTTTCTCTGTATCTTTCTCTTTTCTGTCTCCGTCTATATATGTGCCTGTGTGTATGCCTGTGTCTTCTTGTTTCCATATGTCTCTTGCTATCAAAAGTGGGTTCATGTTTCTCTCTATCTCTCTGTTTGCCTCTAAGGTATTTAAAAAAAAGCGCTTTCGTTCTCCCGTCGTTTTCTGCATCTGTTTGTATGTTTGTTTGCCTGCCCCCTTCTCTGTATGATATTGTGTTATTGTATATCTGCATATTTCTTCAATTCCGTGTGCGTTTAGGCAGAAGCTAGCGGTAAACAAAGTTGCTTTCAATCTTACTTGCTTCTTTCTTGTTAGGCCTATACCAATGGAATGCGTGGCCTACAAGGTCGAAGGTGTTTCTGGGTATTCTGGGTACTTTCGACTGAGGCGCAAACACGATGCTAACGATAACTCAACAACATAACAACTATCACATTTTATGTCATTGTATGTATATATAGGCACATCGTGTGAGTGCTGTCCAAATGCTCTGTCTGGCTGTCTCTCTCTTTGTTTGTGTGTCTCTCTCTGTCTCTCCTTTGATTCTCGTGAGTTGTGCTGTGTCACTGTGTGCATCTATAGTTCACTTTGTTTTAAATTGTTCACAGCATGAACTTCATAGCCTATTGTTTATCGTTGACGATTGGAAAGGTGGGATAGCAAGAATACAGCTACTATTACACAAGCTCTCAATCGTATACAACACTGGGGCTTAATGATTAATTTCTATTCTGTTAAAGTTTAAAGTAGTAATAGTTGTATTCAGTGTGACAAATGTAACCAGCGCAGGTTGTAGCGACAGCGAGGAGTCTATATGTCATAGAGACCGTCAGGTCATCCTAGTGCACAACTTCGCGCAAGATTAAATTGAATAATTTTTATTCAAGATTTTACAAGTGATAAACTAGTCGAATGATGAATTTGTCTAGACCAT
>OX457040.1:28794099-28796599 GCA_949752735.1 Lumbricus terrestris
TTAGTATTTACATTATACGGTATACGATTTTCATAGTAGGAATAAACAACACACACTCACACACACACACACACACACACACACACACATATATATATATATATATATATATATATATATATATATATATATATATATATATATATAGTCACATACCATAAATTGATGACCGGAAGTAAAAAGCAACAAAAAGGTCATCAGAAATTTGAAAAAGGAAACTTCAGCAAGGAGGATGGGAAGGGAAAGCAGACCGACGTTGTGCAGTTCTAAAAATTCCTTTAAAAAGCTCTGCCATTCAGTCAGTCGCCAGTTCGTTCATAGATAGGGCCTATAAATCATTTATCTGTTAAGTCGTCAGCCAATAAATTAGACAGCTATTAAACCGATCCAGGAAACAATCAGTCGTCAATTAATTTTTTACTTCTAAATCGCATGTTGCGATCAAGATAGAGTTACATTAAAGGAGAGTTTCTTTCTGTCTGTCCAGATTAACATAGACTCGGTGACGCGTGATGTGACCTGCGCTCGGATGTCCCAGCCGGACGGGTCGACCTTCGACGCTGCCCAGAAGAGAATCCAGGCCCTGATGGACAAGGACTCCTACCCTCGATTCATCGAGTCCGCCCTCTACCAACAGCTCGTCTCCGGACAGAGTCCTCTTCTTTCGTAAACCCTCCGGGCTGAGTGTACACGTCACCATCCGTAGGATACGTCATTCTGCAGCCTATATATTATATATGCACATACAAGGCCGTAGCTAGGGGGGTGTTTAGGGTGTTTGAACACCCCCCGAAATGGAAAATGTGAAAAATAATATCATGCATTTGCGAACATATGACGTAAAAACCATGAAATAAAACCATGAAAACACCCCCCGAAATGGAAAAATGTAGTTTTTGGGAAGGGAAATTGGCAAAACACCCCCCGAAATAAAATCCTGGCTACGGCCTTGTGCACATAGATTACATATATTATATATATATAATATATGTATATACATGCAAAGATTCTGCAGGATTACGTCATTCCTGAAGGACGAGTCACTTCTGTATGACGCTCGATTCATGCAGCAGGTCATACTGTAACTCTTGCATATTATTTTCTTCGGCAGGATATATTATTATTATTATTTCGCCATTTCGTCATCGATGCAGGATAATTGCGTTACGTCTTTACAGCAGATAGAATCATTTAATTGTCGATGATGCGCATTATGATTTGCAAATAATTTCGGCAGGACTGAGATTCATTGTGTCAGGTTGATTGTCTTTATTAAATTGCTGTTTTATGAGCTAAATGAGTTACAAGAATGCATTGTAGATGCCTACAGGGAAATATGTTTAGTGTATTTAACTACTGTGTGAACTGATAATTTTTCGGTAGAAATACTTATGCAGATGTAGATAATAGGCCTACACACACACGCACACACACACACACACACACCTACACACGCACACACACACTCACACACACACACACACACGCACACACATACACACACACTTACGTCTCTAGACATGCAAAATGAGTTTATGAATGGTCTAAACTGTTATTTTACGAAGTAGCGATGAACTGTAGGCTATCTGAAGAATTTATTTCCGAACTGGCAGAACGTAGTTGCAGCATCGGAGACCGTGAGTGTCGGTTAGGGTCAGGTTAAGCGTCGTGGGGGTCGGTTAGGGTTAGTGTCGTCATTAGATAGGCTTGCTGTCGAAAGATACTGCATATGCTTCGGTCCCCGATACTGCAATTACGCCACTGACAGCCATTAGATATATAGGCCTAATTACGTTTCGCCATTTTGACTGTATATATTTATATGCCTATACTGGAGAAAGCTTTAAATTTTACAGTGTAGAAGGAGTATATTAGGTTAAAATTAATGTGAACAGCTCGATGTATCATTTGAATATTGTTGTGCAAGACTCTTGACGGCCTGGTGCCGTCTATTTCTAGAAACTATTCTGTTTTGGGAAACAAGTTTGTAATTATTACTTTTGCACAAATATTAAACGTCTGTGTTGTTTTCAAAACGTTTTTAGCTCACGAATGCCTTTCTATACTGAAGCTTTACCTAATGTGCTACCTGGCGGTTTATAGATAGGTCTAGACCTACCTCATTAATTCTTCTTATGATTGATCATATATATACCGGGCAAGTGTTTTTTCCTATAGATGAGTCTACGCTTCGGACGTCTGGGCCAACAGCGCAGATGAAAATGAAGAGAAGGAGGAGTAGGAAGACGATGAGGAGGAGGAAGAGGAGGAGGAAGAGTAGGAGGAGTAGGAAGAGGAGGAGGAAGAGGAGGAGGAAGAGGAGGAGGAAGAGGAGGAGGATAAGGAGAAGGAGGAGGAAGAGTAGGAGGAGGAAGAGGAGGAGGAGGAGGAGTAGGAAGAGGAAGAGGAGGAGGAGGAGGAAGAATAGGAGGAGGAAGAGTAGGAGGAGGAGGAGGAGGAGAGAGAGAGAGTAGGAGATGCCTATAGATCTGTTTTATGT
>OX457040.1:28801599-28941599 GCA_949752735.1 Lumbricus terrestris
ACTTAAATAAGAAAAACAAAACAATTGCTTGTAATAACAATTGTTTTTCTTACTTTATTCCCTTGTTACTTCATTCCCTTTTTATTTACTGTAATAGGCCTACGGTTGGGTCAATTGGTGTCAGAAAGGGCATCCGGCCAGGCAAAAAACACCCATCATAAATTCCTGGCTACGCCACTGTGCACTTGTTATAGCGCCCCTTCAAGATTACTACTCAGAATTGCTCCCAACTACAGCGCGCACATTGAATAGAAGTTTCACGCCGAAGCGCTGAGCAATTATTGCGAATGAAGGACTTGTCTAAGGTCCCGACGGATTGTGGATGCAGTATTGAAGTCGAGCATAGGACGGATTCTGCAAAGTCGCGGATACGCAGGAAGCAAGAGCGGGAAAGGCGTGTGATGTGATCTATATAGCCTAAGAAACTGAAGAATTGAATATCCGAAAAATCACACCCATAGGTTGTGGGCAGAAGAATTCGCAGTGAATATGTGGATGGATTCAATACATGTGAGTCAAGGTTGAGGTGAATAGGGAGCAAGGCCGTAGCCAAGATTTGATTTCGGGGGGTGTTTCACCAATTCCCCTTAAAAAAACTGATGACATTTTTAGTCATCCGGCCGAAATCTCCAAAAAAGGTCATTAATTTCCCTTCAAGAAAAACTGATGACTTTTTTATTTTATATTTTTTTTAGTCATCCGGCCGAAATCTTCACAAAATGTCACCAATTAATTAGTTCTGTGTTTCACATTTTCCATTTCGGGGGGTGTTCAAACACCCAAAACACCCCTAGCTACGGCCTTGAAAGGGAGGGCTCTGGAATTTTCTTCAGTTGGTCACACGGCAGCCTATGATTATGAATATAGTTTTACATTCTGTTAATTAATTTGTTCTATCGATATAGATTTAACTATTTAGATCGTGAAAGACGATAAACTGGCTTATAAATTTTGTTTGAACATTTTTTTCTTTGTTTCGACCGCTTTCTTCATCTTGAATTGCAAACAAGTTTCCTGCCGTTGTCACAAGTTCACACAACCAATAGGATAGGCCTACTTAATTTACTTTTGCACATGCATGAACATGCGCCTTCGCCTAAAGTTTAGGCCTAGAGTAGTAGGCTGCACACACACACACACACACACACACACACACACACACACACACACACACACACACACACACACACACACACACACACACCTACACACACACACACACGCAAGCGCAACCGAACATATATTTATATTAATGCGAAACTTTATGCACACATTGAACGGTGGTATTTTGATCAACAGTTAATCAGGCGAAATGTTGGGTTTACGTGCATATCATGAAGACAAATTGTGTGCATGCGTATAAGTCTATATTTTTTATTCATGAAACGCACTGCGTTTTTCAGATGCACGAAGACATACAGTCAAAGAGACAAACAAGCAGGCAGATAAACAGACAGGCACATAAGACAGACAGAGATATCGAAGGACAGACAGAGAGACCGAAGGACCAGTTCTGCATGTCTGTATGTTATTAGGTGCGCACGTGTATCGGGTCGACCTCAACTGGCAAATTCATAACTGATATAAATTGCCGTATGATTAAAACAACATGTGTTTGACAGAAATTTTTCAACACGACGTGTTTATGCAATTCGTGCAGATTAAAAGGAATTTATATATGCCTACTATAATAAGCTATCGCTGTTTATATGTTCATATATATATATATATATAGCCTATATAGCCTAGGCCTATTAATATTAAAGAATATTATATATATAATATATAGACCGTAATTTTTTAATTTTATACTTTTACATAGTTTAGGAGGACCTAAATGAAGTTTATTTTCACTTATTACATCTCAATACTCAATTGCAATGGTAGCCTATATAGGTTATTTTAGTGAACTGTGGCTCATGATTTTATTTCTTTGTATTTAATTCAGATTTTTATATGTAAAATTGTTGTATTTTGTTTTAGCATACTTAAACTGTATAGGTCTGACGTGCACAGGTCTTAATTTATATTAATGTTTTGTATGACAGTAGTGATTGTTTACAGTTAGGCAAAAAGACAAATGCACAGACACTGCAGTGGCAGCAGAAACAGAGAGAAAGACAAAATATCGAGACAGACAAACAGTGACAGACAGTAGGAGAAAGCGATAGATAGACACAGACAGAGACATAAAAAGATTGCCCTATGGAGTGAGACGAAAGGGCAAGGAGTGATAGGCAGAGTTACAATCAGAGGGGAACAGAGACAGGAAGTAAGTAAGTAAAATATGTCCAATCATTTGCCAATATTGCACATGCCTGTCGACTAAACGGGGATTTTTAGACGACAGAGACAGAAGCAGACAGACAGACGGACAGACAGACAGACAGAGAAAGACATGAAGACAGACATTCCTCTGACGTTGTCGGTTCTGAGGTTTCGCACAGCGCATGTCACTGGGGTCATGAAGTGCGCCAATGGAGTGTGCACACCGTGCCGCCTCAAAGCATTTACGTGCATACACGCCTAATGTACACACGCACGGGGACATTATATCTGTCGTATTTAAGGGCTGAGTTGAACTGCCTTAAGCCTCACTAATTCTATACACCTTGACAGGTGGTGGGCATGGCGGCACTTCTAGCGGCCCTGTCTCTTGTTATAGCCTCGGTTGGAACCCGTCATATTGCACGCTCTCTCGATCTCTGTAGGACATATTGTATACCCGACGCCAGATCCATTCGTTCTCTACGACGAAGGCTTATCTACTCAGCAGGTATACCCACAGATCGACTGGTTCTCTGCTCTACAGCGTGAGTACTCCATCTTATAATTATCTCAATTTGGGTGATCGAGTCATTGTGAGAACTGTAGAAAAATAACTGCAGAGGTTGGACTATGATCCACTTGGAATTGAGGTGTGAATAACATACTTTACTATGGGACCCTAAGAAAGACTGGGGGGTTGAAACCCACCCAGCCCTCCGGCAATTTTCACCGTGGTGTGACTTCTGTAGCGCATGTATTCTGCTCTTGTTCGGCTACGTGAAATGGCGACCTGATCACGGTCGTAGCCAATACTCAAAATGAAGTCTAAATCGAAGTTCGCTTTAGAGCGTTGCTATATAGTGCTGATGCTTCACGCTTGAAGTTCAAACGCAGAGTCCCAGTTTATTCACGAGCGCTGTGTCGTATCAGAGATCGATGTTCAGTGGATGTCCAAATCCGGTTGCCTTGGAGACCAGAGAGAGGCAGAGGTGCTGACGTCAGTGCAAATCTTCGATGCAGGATGACTGTTGACTATAGGCCTATTAATAAAGGCAAAAATGATGGCGTTGCATACGTCTCCAGGTGATCTTCTCGAAAGCATCATCACTGGAACCATGGAAACACACACGTTCCATTAAAGCTCTTCTGTGGCGTTCCCACTGCTTACCCATTCTATACGTTCCCACTGCTCACCAAAACCACTTTAACCACTGAGACTAATGAGCTATAGGAAGACATCCCATAATTGTATACATGTAGGCTTAGTATTGAGTGTTGGGACATTTCTCTGGCGTTATCTTGGTGATCACCCTATTTCTAATAAAGTGGATGCTTCCTATTGAGCCGTTTTCTAAATTGTTTTCTAAATAAATTATTGTTGCAGCATTGACGACATCGTCATAGTGATGGACGAAACGGATGAAGTCGCTCCATCGTCAAAACGAGATTTCGCGGTAGAGGGAACGCGCCATTACCATGGAAACATTGCTGAATTATGGTGAGGTGCTTATGATGCGTTTAAGTGTGAATATTTAGTTAGGTGCATCTTCTAGGAACCCAGTAGCGGCGCTAGGGGTGGGAGGGGTTAGGGGGGCTAGGCTCTCCTAAAAAGTCATCCATTTTTTCCCATGTAAAAATGAAATATTTGGACGATTTACCCCCTTTAGCCCCCCCTCCAAACACTAAGCGTAAGGCAGAAGATTTCGACCAAATGACTAAAAAAAAGGTCGTCAGAAGTTTTGACGACAGAAAATGGAAAATTTTAGACTGAAATCCTGGCGCCGATACTGTTGGAACCTAGACTTTAATTTTTTTGGGGGGGACGTTTCTTTTGGCTTTCATGGAGATCCATCACTGCCCACGCCACTCTGATTAACTTCATAGCAAATGATTATGTTGAAACAATTAGCCTGCAGTGCAAATTAAACTAATTAATACAGAAGTCTCTCTGATGAACTAATCTCAGGTTCTTAGCGTCATTCAATGTCATTCGGAATGTTTGTGCAATCCTACATAGGCTTATTTATCCCTTTGGCATATATTTTGCTATCTGTCGATGAGGGTGAGAATTTGTCTGTCTCCCGTGAATTCTTAACCCACCGATTGCGTGCCATGGATATATAAAGAGATCATGTCGTCTTGTCTCGACCTTTTAACCCCCCTCCCATCCAATCGAATGACCCGGCATATATTGTGTTGCTTCCGACAGGTGGTTTTATTGTGCCAACATTCACCTGCTTACACCATTGAGTAACTCCTGTCGAATCGCCTTTTCTTGAAAGCCAACCAAGTAGCATAGGCCTACCTAGATAAAAAAAAACGCCAGAGCCACGTGGAACTGGAAGCATTTAGGAAATACACCCCCTGCCGATGCAATTCCATTTTCCTACACTGATCTTGGAGAAATGTGTCCCATTCAACACAGGCATCGATTTGTATCAGGTCGGTGGGATCTTGTGGTTTCTGTTCTCTTAGCGAGGGCTTATACGAATCATAGAAAATGACGGATATGACCATTAATGACGTGCTTTGATTATGTGGCGTCGATTACGTTGCTCTGCATGCAAGCCACGCCTTCTCCCAAGTCTTCTCCTCAAAATTATCCTGTATATAATCTTGTTTCCTGCTCTTTATCCGTTGCTTCAACGTCACTGGACAGCTCGACATAGTAGGCTAGTAAGGCTATACATGTACGCTCTGTATAGTTATAACGTCGGTGATTTGTATCACGGAGATCGGGACCCTCTTCACACTCACTTACTGAAGACGCCTGAAAAACAATCTTTTCTTTATCCAGCGTTTCTCATGTGTGATCCAGGATTTTAAGTCGCCTTTTGATGCACTTCTCCCTGTCAGAACTGGACGACTCTTAGCCAACGCCAACCCAGTTTGTAACAACTCTTCGCAGCATTTTAAACCTCTTGCTGCTTACGACAATTATTGTATCATATGAAAGATGATTAGAGTCTCTCCCTCCTTCTTTCTCTAGGCTTGGTACTGGCACTGCCAAATTACGAGCAACAGCAGCAGAGTTAGGTTCTGAGACATCATTTGCACCTCTGGAAATTGGCAATGACCACAATAATGATGATTTATAAGAAGAATAACCAACTTCCTAATATCAGCTGAATGATAATGCAGACCTATAACTCCCCCACTATCATTGCATCACATGCCCCTATAAAAAAGCAGTATCTTGATCCTATATTCACCTAATTTATTTGCAAGAATTTGTATTGGTTTTCACACGCCAGCTCGTCATCTTCTGTACGGACAAAAGACGACCTAATCGTATATTCAAGTTGCGTGACAGGTTCTACAGCTCACGCCATTTATTTTTTTGTCTGTTGCTTACAAAATGTTGATTTGAGTCGTGCAGAAAGTCAGCGATGCGTGATGATCCTGAGTGTGTCTGTGCAGATCTTGGATGCACGTAAATGCACACTTAATGAAAATAATGTAATCCGTCATGCAGACACCAGCCTGCCGAAGACCCGAAGCTAATAACCTACGAATTCTACTAGTTTTGTCATTAGAATTGGCACTAAAAATGGGCCTACTACTGAAACTACTAATACTCGTCATAGCATATAAGGACTGTTTAGAAATTACTGCTAACTAGCACCACGTTATAGCAGATAGGCCGCTGATTAGTAACTGCTTAGCCCAATACAATTCGTGTATCAGCCGACTTCCTTTGTCGTTATATTAGGATGTCTGTTTAAGGCAATTTTCTCATTTATCCAAAAACGTAAAGGTGTCCAATAGTGATAGAAAATCAAGTTAGGCAAAAACCGGAAACATCCAATGGAATAAACAAAAACGCAGGATCATGTGCTTCAATTTTGCATATCGTGAATCTTAGGTGCGGTATAGGGCCTATAGGCTACTTGAAATTTGTGACAATCAAAAATAAGGCTATTTTAAGTTCGGACTCTGCATTTAGAAATAAGGGATTCCACTTAGATGGAGAGTCCGACCCGAAGCCGTCTTCAGGGGAGGAGGGAGCCGAGAGATTATAGTTGAGTCAGGAAGTCTGTGTTTGAAGGGGATACTCTACACGTTTTCCGTGGCTGCCTGCTCAGCAAATGATATGTTTGAAAATTTGAACTGAGGCTCATAATGCTTTGGGTCAATATGAACATTGAACTTTGGTCAACCACGATATTTAAAAGCAATGAACTCGCAGATTTTTGAAATCTCTCCATGTACCATTTTACCGGTATCTGTCCCACTTTTGTTCAGTCGTTTATATGTAGTTTTACTCACAACTAAGACTTGGGCCTACCTCTAAGTCTTACCCTCAAGACTTACCTTCAAGACTTACCTTCAAGACTTACCTTCAAGACTTACCTTCAAGACTAACCTTTAAGACTTACCTTTAAGTCTTACCTATTTGCTCATTTTCAATAGTCTTGCAGACTGGATTGATGTTATGCGGTTTAGTTTGAAAAACTTTGAATGCATCATTCGGTTGATGTCGCGGTAGATGTAATCGGTTCCGAGTTCTCTGTTCGAAACTAAAGGAACAAGGAACCTCTGATATACGCGGTCCCAGGCAAGAAACGGAATGACCCAGACAACAACAGAGTTAGATCTACTAACTGTCCCTGTCGTGACCGTCTCATTTCAAAAGTGGTTCGTTACAGGATGATTGCACTACGGATCAAACGCCCATGACCGACCGATGTCTGAACCTCTCAACTTCAGCGTGGCCAGTTCAGAGTAAGCCAACAAGTATAGCCTGATACAGGGCTTTTTAACGTGCAGTTGTACACAAAATGTGCAGTTCTAAATGGATCTGTGCAGCTGTAGAAGCACTTCTGTCACAAGTTCTGTGCAGTTAAACTAGCAAAAAGGTCATTGTCGTTCGATTGGAAGTAATTTACCATGGAGGATGGGAAGGGAAAGAAGGGGTTGTGCAGTTCTAAAAATTCCTTAAAAGCAGCCCTGGCCTGATAGCCCACCATTGAAAATATGTGATGAAACATGTTAGTGGTCATTATAGGCGTAAAAGTGTTTACCGTTAAGAGTGCATCTTACGGAATCTGAACTTGGTGTAATTACTATGTTCGGTAAATAGCAGACACAGATACACAGTACCATCCGCCACAAATTTTCACGACCTTTTTTTCTTTCGGCAGAAATCTCGCGGAAATGTTCCATTTTCATCCGCCAAAACTTCAGTTTTACATGCAAAAAACCGGCTGGTCTTTTTAGGGGGCTTAGCCCCCGAATGTCCTTGTTTAAGGGGGCTTAGTCCCCCTAGCCCCCCCTGTCGCCGCCATTGGGATCACATGGATCGATACTTCACCTGCCTCACGTTTGGTCCTTGCTCCACGCTTTTCATATGTAAAGTGGCTTCTGATTTAGTAGACTCATAATAATATTAGGTCACTATTTTAACTTCCTATATCAGTGCGCATGAAGCCAGCCTTTGAAAGTGTCCTTTTATAGACACTATGCAGCTGAGCCTACATTAGTTTTTTGAAAAACTAGGTTTACGCGTGGGAACACGTGACCTCTCGACCTTTGTGTCAATCAACCTCATTGTGCATAGGCCTATTATATATATATATATTATATATATATAATGTGTTTTGCTCTTTTCGTTCAATTCTTGTTTGGCGAGCCTTCATACAACTTCTATGTAGCAAGACAGCGGATTCAGCTGACTCAGCGACTAACTTAGTCCACCACAAGCTGTTTGTAGGCATAAGCCTGTTGTTGATGCTCTAAGCAGTGATTTCCTAATGAGATCAATGAATTGGATTTGCTTGCATTAGACCAGATTATATATGATTGGACGGGATTGAGTGGATTAGATAAGATTAGATTAATGTAGATTGGAATGTCCCTCTTATATAAGCCTAGACCTATACTTAACTTCCTTATTTCGAACAGATATCCGCTTATAATAGTCCAATTCAAATTTATATAGGCTAGCCGCTAGCACCTTAGTTTTCGCATAATGAACTTCTGGAATGAATATGGAATAATTCCAATTTGGTCTGAATTGAATTTTGATCGGAATCACAATCGTAATGAAATCACCGACTCCAAAGGTTTACTTTTCAAGCAAAGCGCTGAGCATCAGCTTAATCGTGAGGCTCGTGAGGCTCGTGAGCGTTGTGTCTTGTCAGGTCAGAAAGGTTGTCCATAGATACCAAGACTGTCAAGTGATGATTCAAAGATCTGATTGAATTCGGATTAGATTGATTTCGGATTGGATCTGGGTGAGGCCTGTTTTGACTTGCCCGTAAGACGGTAAGAAAACACCATGTGAAATCTGATGTATGCTATGCAATCGAACAATACACATATATCGGCTTATAACCTAGTGAAGGACGGACTAAATGACTATAGATGTGTCTATAGACCTATAGTATATGCAATAGGCTCCTAAGCCTGCAAATATACTGTGAACATAGTGTGAAAGCGGTCATCACCCTCGTAATGTTCGCTTCGGCTCCTTTGTTTTGTCGTGACTTTTCTGTGAACTTGAACCCTCGGTGCATTGGAGGATTGCCCCCCTAGACGACGGTGACGGTGACAAGTGGTTTGCCTACCTACGACACCGATATCATCATCAACGGATTAAGACCCGCACCGTCTATAATATATAAGCATATCGGTCCATTGAACTAATTGTCGTGTTCGGCAAATATTGGTCTCGCAGTGGGCGTACTATATATACATACTATATACGTATATAATACATATATATATATATATATATATATCGAAGAACGCTTTCGCACTTGTACCCCTACGAGTCCATGACGCGTTCTCTAGCTCGATCGCTCGCTCTCGCAAATGTTGGCTATAAAAAGCTGAAGTTTCTCTGCAGTGGCTTTCCCACGCTATAAGCAAAGCCTCGGTCGGCTTTTGTTGGCGACGGCGGGCGGACCGTGCCTGCAGCACGCAGATGAAGATTTTCTAATCACTTTTGTGCACCACAGACTAAGGACACGCTAGACGGACTCTGTTGTCGCTTGTTTGTGAGGGGCTGCTTCTTCTTCTTCATGACGACTTGTGCAAGTCTGCTTTAGATCCACGTTTCCCCCGTGCGTGCGTGCGTGCGTGCGTGCGTGCGTGCGTGCGAGCGTGCGACCATGCATGCATGTGTGAGTGAACGAGCTAACAACTAACAATATAATAATAATAGGCGGTAAGCAACGCTGCTTTTCAAAAACATTCGCATGCAGTTCTGCAACGAATGTTGAGTGAACGGGTTGTACGCGGTCTGAGGTATGATCGGTTTATCGTATGATTTAAAACGATGCTGTTAAACGAAATTCATTTTTTGAAATCTCAGTTAACGTTTAACTTAGCTTACCGCAAGACACTGTAGGCCTACTAGATAGCACTTAGGCCTAATATGCTAGGCCTATAGCGTTGTAGACCTTATTGTTTATTTGAAATGTGTGATGATGTGTATGGCATATATAAGAGAAACCGAACGTGTGCTAGCGAGCTATGTCTATCTGATGAGAATTGCTGTTACCACGATTATCCTAATAAATATACACGTGTATCCATAATTATGTGCACGAGACAGGGGTACAGAGGGGCAATTGCCCCCCCCCCCAAATTCGGGCAAAACTGGTTTTCGGGCAAGCAGACCCGAGAAATGACTAAAAAAGGTCGTCAACTTTTCGGGCAAGTCTGTTTTACGGGCAAGTAGACCCGGGAAAATTCAAAATAGTAAAAAGTTTGATGACTAAAAAATCAACTTTTTTCTGGGAGAAAGTTAGTATTTTCCACGAGATATGAGGAAATTGTTTTCGGGCAGAAGTTAAACCTTTGCCCCCCACTGCTGAAATCTCCTGTACGCCTATGCGTGTATCTGAGCAGTGATCACTTGTGATGCAACGTACACATTGCAAAGCATAATATTAGGCCTATGTGGGCCTTGGGTCCTATTTATACACCCCGAAAACGCAGAAATATCACACTATAGTTAGGCCTATAGTGGTATTTCTTCTTCTTTTCGTTCTCTGCCCTTAGGCAGGTTCAAGGCCGTAGCTAGGGGGTATTTTGGGTGTTTGAACACCTCCCGAAATGGAAAATGGAAAAAAATAATTGCATGCATTTATGAGCACATGATGTAAAAAGCATGAAATAAAAGCATGAAAACACCCCCGAAATGGAAAAATAATTGAATTAATTGGCGACATTTCGATTTCTCAGCCGGATGACTCCAAAAAGGTCTTCAGTTTTTTCGGAAGGGGGATTTGTGACATTTCCTGAAGATTTCGGCCAGATGACTAAAAAAGGTCATAAAGTTTTCGGCTGGGACAGAAACACCCCCCGAAATCAAATCCTGGCTACGGCCTTGGGCAGGTTCGAATGTTTGATATCTCCATTCTTGTTTGGATTCATCAAACATTTGATTTGGAATTGTAGGGAGATGGTTTCCGTTGCCTTTCTCCCGGAGTTTTTAAGGAGACACCGTCACCTAGCGTCGATACCCTCTCATATACCGGCGATAGCCCACGCTCTCTGTTATAAACAGGCGAACCTCGTGAAGGTTGCGTGATTGGGCATAGCAGAGGCTATTTGAGACGCTTGCTTGCCCCATTCTCCCCCTATTGCAATATTATTATTACCATACCATTACCCTAAACCCCTAGGGTTCGTATGGTCTAATGGCAAGCGCGCGGACGCGGGAACGGTTCCCGGCGTCCCGGTCGTTAGTGACCGCTGCCCCCCCCCCCAATGTCCACTTAAGTACTCAATCTTTCATCCGGAAGATGGCGTTGGTAAAATGAACAGTAGCTATAGGACCTTATGAGCGCCTTGCACGGCTGCTGATAGTTATATTTGACTCATGCGATAACCTAACTATATATTTATCATCTGTCGAGACTATTTCTATGATTATTAATATTATTAGGCATTATCGTTTTTATTAGGCATTATGGTTATTATAATAACGATAATGCCTAATATTAGGCATCATCGCTATTATTAGGCATTATCGTTATTGATGCTATTTCCAACGGTGTGATCCCTCGGGAGTTCAAAATTTTGGGGAGTTTTGTTCCGGAATTGGTAGTTTTGCAGATAGTTTTATCGGTACAAAAGCTGCTACAGGAAGCGATAGCATTTAAGTACTGGATAGAAGTAGGCCTACTGGATAGACTGACCGTAGCTGAGCATTGAAGGAGGAAAGTAGTCTTCCTGCTGTTTTCTAATGTTTCGTTGATCAAGTCACCAAGCCTAGCTGACTACAGATCTGCTTCAACTATATAGCCTACAGTCTTGGTTTATGGAGCCCAAGTTACAACTCTCGGCGGCAGCAATTGCGGTGATCCCAGCTGATCTAGTGCAGTCTGATTTTGTCATTGTGTCAAACTGTCGAAAATAGTGACGTTCAAAGCAAGGCATTTACTACCCTCCCATGGAATAAGAGTCACACCCTCTGAACGTCTCCCATCAAATGGCGACTTTAAAATACAGAATATAGGCCTATGCCTAAAATAATGTAGTCTGCATTTTACGAAATAGCATAATTATAGTTCTGGGCTGTTAGGCAGATCGAGTCGAGCCCGCAGCCGTAGCCTAATAAGTTAAATAGGCCCAAATAAATGTTTGTTTTGCAAAACGGTGTTGCAGGCTCGACGTACGTTCCTCTGAGATGCTGACTATCAGGACCTCGATCAGCTGGACTTTGAATCTTAGACAAGTCTTTAACACGTATAGCCTACCAGGTATGTACGCACTTGCTCAAAACGCGCTTTCCACTTAACCTACGTCTTATTAGTATAGGCCTAATATATATATAATTTTATATATATTTCTATATATATATATTATTCTGTTTTGGAGCCATACTATATGCCAGCAACACCGACAAGAAATTGAAAACAAAAGGGCGGTCTATGATTCAGATTTAGGCTATAAGCTTAGTCCTGCAGTGTGCATATCCTAAATGTATATATAGGCTTATACGTATAGTTGTATGCAATGTTATACATGTAGCCTACATAATAATTTTTATGCATTTTGTGCAGGGCTGAAAGTGGTTTTAAAAAGTTGCCGGGTCTCTTTGGCCCAAAGGGTGCTAGATATAAGTGTTTATTCAAATGCTCAAAAAATAATGCCGGGTCTCACTTTCAGCCCTGATTTTGTGCGACATATGTAGGCCTATACAATGCATATGCTATAATATAATGCTATAAGAGCTCGTGCAGGGTTCGAATCCATCTCTTACGAAGTTGACAGTTCTAAGCCTTCATGAGCATTACGGTATGTGAGGACGGGGTCGTGATGCTCGAGGTCTGTTGCAATCGACAACGTGCGTCAATATATTTATTATAGCCTGCACTGTGCCACAGCTGCACGTTCGAAGGATCAGCTAGCCTATACTTGTGTGCATCTAATAATATTAAAGTTGACCGTGCATTGCAGCAATTGCCCAGGTCCGTCGTCAACAATGCAATACAACAAGTAGACTTTTTTACGTAATTAGGCTATTGCTGTTCACGCTTCAGAAGTGGACTCGATCATACGATACAGTATCGATGGCTTTGAGAAATTATTGTGATCAGCGAAGGACCTGAGTCTTAATATCCCTACACGGGACGCGGTGGTGTAGTGGATATGTTCTTTACCTTGCAACCGTAGGGTTGCAAGCTCGAATCCACCTCATGTCGCCGCGTAGGGACCTTGGGCAAGTCCTTCACTCGCAATTGCCCAGCTCTTTGGCGTGAAACTCCGATTCAGTGTCCGCGCTGTAGTCGGGAGCGCTTCTGAGTAGCAATCTTGAAGAAGCGCTATAACAAGTGCACCTACATATACATACACGATGGCTGATGAGAGGCTGAGCGTGAGGTTCGAACCCGAAATCTGCGCCATAGGTCTACACTCTTACCAATCGGGCACCGTGCTTATAAGTAAAGGTTTGTCTGGTTGTTGGATTGGTGCAGCAGCTGCAGGTCTGCGCTTCAGTCGAGACTCGAAAGATCAAGACTCAAGAGCCAATTAAGTAGGTTGAGAATGTGATTAGTCAACAGTCATAAATTAACCACCATCACACAAGTATTACGCTCTGGACAGACAACGGTGGAGGACACCTGGTTATAGACATGGGTTGATGATGATGACGATGATAATGATGATGATGATGATGACGATGACGATGACGACGACGACGATGGCGATGATGATGATGATGATGAAGATGACGATGATGAAGATGATGAAGAAGATGATGATGGTGGCGGTGGCGGCGACGACGACGACGACGACGACGATACGATGATGATGACGATGATGACTGTGATGACGACGATGATGGCAGAGGGGGCTTTCATAATTTAAGATGCATTAAGCTTCCAGAGGCTTAAGAGTTTTGCGACGTTTAGACGAGAACCGGTTTCCGATCAGTACGTGCAGTCTGTGGGTTGTGACTGGAGCAATCTGTTACGCTGCTTCACTCAAATTGCACTAGTCCCGGCCTGCTGACTGCAGATTTATCTACCTTCACTGCAGCCGAATGCAATCATTAGACAATACACGATAATAATATTATATCCGATCCTTCTACTATCCTCCCAAGAGTTGTTCTACAATCTACAAGTTTGTCTATGACTTCCTGATGCTAGTGTTCTACTCGTCAGCTTGCTGTGCAACTCCTGGTAGCACATACATACGTGGCGAGTAGACCTAGGTTTTGTAGCCTATACGGTAATTAAAAGTAGGCTATTCCATTAACGCTACCAATTAATTGTTGCTTGCCAATAGTCGTCTGAAAAGGCAAGAACCCAGAACAGAGATGCTATGTTTAGGTCACTTTGGTCGTCGCTATACTTTTCAGGGTCCATTTCTGTCCTTATAAAGACCTGCAGACGACCCATAGGCATAGCCTCCTATAGATGACACCAGGCAACGGCGACTGTTGACGGACGATAATCACTATTAATCAGCGGCTGAGCATGGGCGGAGACCTAGGGGGGGACAGGGGGGACGGTCCCCCCAAAGAAAGTGTTGGGGACGGCCCATGCATTTGTCCCCCCCCCCCAATGTTTGAGCGCCAAGACTTTTTTCGGTGGCGAAAATAAATAAAAAATTCCCGAGATTTCGCCGGTCGTCAGAAATTTTTCAGAAAATCTCGCGTCTTTCCGTCCCCCCCAATTCTCGGCCCAGGTCTCCGCCTATGGCTGAGACCAATTTTTATTACTTTTTCTTAGGATCGTCGTCTTTGTTCGACGCCTAGGCCCGTTAATTAAGAAGGGAAAATCGATCTATTCCAGTCGATAAATGAAATAGATCATTGTTAGATCAATCAGACTTAGGGATAGGTCTATGTCAAGGGCGGATGCAGAAATTTTCGAAGGGGGGAGCCAAAATTTTGGGTGTTGTTGGTGGGACAGAGGAAAAATTTCGTTGTACCGCCGAAAAAACTGATGACTTTGGCCGGATTGGCCCCCCTGGATCCGCCCTTGGCCTATGTACGTAGGATCTGGCGTTGGCGCGTTCTCATATTCGTTGAAATAAATAACGGCAGTCTACATTTTGCTACTCAGGAGCAATTAATTAATTTAGAACTGCACTATAGGCTTATATAGAACTTGCAACTTAAAGGTCAATTATTAGGCTAAACACGACATAAAAGACATTTCCTGCAGTTACACATCGGCAACCGTTGCAAGAAACTGTAGACTAGGCTACAAACGGACTACGGGCCATTAATTTAGGGTCTATGCATGACTACACTCTTATTGAGTTGTCGAATCTGACAACTCGAAATAAACTTGCATGGTAGCCTAGTCTGTGCGGTTATTTGGACCAAAGCACAACCAGACGCAACTGCTTGAATCCGAACTTCAATAGTGCTTTTATTATGAGCTGTATTTGGTTTTAATAATGTGGGACTTTCATCTCTTAATGGACTCGACAAATAATTTAGACACCGTGCTACGCAGAAAACTCATCTATATTAATTTGGGTGATTCCTTTAGACCTGCTGATGGTCGAGTTTTTTCCAATCTTTCCTCTCGCGGTATAGGCCTACGAGTTTGATTTGCCAAACGATCTTTTAATTAGGCCTATGGTTAATTCACAAACGTTGGCTTCAGTCTATAATAAATTTAGGAGAGAGGTAAGAGAACTATGGAAAGCCTATATATATATATATACCGATAGCACATAAATAACTTAGGGACTAATACTATAATATCTACTTTTAAGTTATATCCACCCATATAACTGACGTTGTCGTTGTTACATGAAGGTCGCCCAAGGTGTGAAGGTCGCGATCTGTGCATTTCTTGGTTCTGCCTTGCTATCCAATTGCACTTGTCTCGGCCTGACATACTTGAACAACACTACGCAACAAGTCAGGACGATAAAGGGGATCAAAATTCGTTAAGAAAATCCACCACTCGTCTGAGAAATAGGCCTATCACACGTCTAATAGGGTCTACTAATTAAGTGACGTCAGGAGCGAAGTCACAGAAAGCAGTTAATAGGCCTACCGGGGTCCGGAGGCGATTTGGATAACACACTGGCATGGAGAGCGCATGCTTTGTAGGCATAGGTGCAACCACGTCCTAAAAGTTGGGGGGAACCAAATGAATCACGTCCTAAAAGTTGGGGGACCATAATAATAAAGTTAGGGGACCACTCAAAAGTTGGGGGACGCGTCCCGTGGGTCTCATAGGGTGGTTGTGCCTATGTTTGTAGGCTGCTATTGACGCCCTGCATTGCAGGTTGTCTGTTCTGTTAGTAGTCAAGTTTGTGCTGTACATTTGCAAGCGTTTCATTAAAAAATATTATTTTATTAGTTGAATTATTATGGGGAGCAGTAACAATACAACTTAATTAGCAGGCATAAATTAGATGTAATTGCTAGAGGACTAACTACAGGCTTTAGTTTAATGATTAGCTTGCTATGTACAATTGTTCTATTAAATTGTTGCTATTTCTGTTCATCTACAAAATGCCCTCGCCATTTGGCTTCACCGTGACTAGTCGGATTATGTACAACGCTGCACATGCTCGGCAACACTCGACAACCTCCCATATTCACAATAACGACAACTAGACAACACGGATCAGACAATATGGATCAGACACCATGGCTCTACGGCAGACTGAGGAGATCCGCAGCTGCTCGGCAAGATTGTCCGTCTGGAAAAAGTCAACCACTTCACCTCCTCCGCAGCACTGATCGGCCGTCATTCGATCGACCTATTATGGGGAAGACTTCACTGAGACTCTCGTGACAGCCAACGTATGCACTATCATGCAGTAGGCATATTATTTCAAAGGCAGTGCAACTAAAATGCGCATGTAACGTAACAAAATATTTCTACAGAGCAAGCACCATTCTGTTGCAGTGTACAACAAGTTACAGTGACAGCTCATAGGCCTGTGTCTAGGGGCAGATAGGTAGCTATAGTTCTATTTCTTGCTGCATTGACCTTGCCAGAACTGTTTATTTCGAATAAGCTAACAGCAACAGCCTGTCCACGTTTGGGGTGACTCTGGGCATAATCTCACATATTGACCCCCGCAACACAAACCTTTGTAAAGCTCTCGCCTAGACAATGTTCCCGCCATTACATTACGATTATGATGCGCTGGACATCATGTGATGATTGCTTCAGGTGCAACCGTTGTCAAAGTGTGGAGACTGGACAGGCTGATGCTGTTAGGTCATTCGAAATACTGACAACGGTTGCACTTGAAACAAGCATCGCTTGATGTCCACTGCATTGTAATCGTGTCGTCGTAATGGCAACACAGAAGTCGTCATAATTGACAAGACCGTGATTAAAAATTCTTAAAAATGGTTGATGGACATTATGATAAAAATGATTTCTAGTAAATATTGGCTTTCAACTTCTAAATTGATGAAAATTACTAGCAATCAATGACTCTCAACACAAATGCCTTTTGTTTTGTTAAGCTCTTGAATCAAAAAGATTTCCTTTTCAGCCTTTGAAATACACAAATAATAGAGCGAGAATCTTTAAAACCATTTATTTATTGCCCGGTTGAAAAACGTTAAATTACTCTACGGCAAAGCCTCTTGTCCACACATCATCTACACGCGAGCCACGATGGCTCAGGATTTCTATCGTAGCCAACGAAAAGACCCTCTGTTACTCTAAAACGTCGCTATCAAAACACGACCAGACTTAAATAACATATCAGACAACATTCACAAAGCATGCAAAAGTCACTGCCGCAATTTACAAGTCGAACAACAGATGCCCGATACGAATCTCTCCACCACCCTTCTTCTACCCATGTTCCTTCGTTCCCCCACCCAGCCAAGCGCTCTGTCTTTGGGGGCCAAATGCTCGACACAATCAAGATTGTTCTTAATGAACTCAAAGTTTAAGCGTACGATCGTAATGAACCTGAAATTCAGAACAGCTGTTAGGTTACCGATTAATATTACAAACATGTCGGAAAATCTCTTCCAGCAAGCCAACCCTTTGACGCCTTTGGTGTACGCGCCATGACTAATGACATATGGTGCCGCGTTATACTGTCAGCAGGTTGACATGTGTGTCAAATTAGGAAAAAGTATCGACAATTACAATGGGTGCATGAATTAAATCAGAAACAAATGATAGAAGGCTGCACATGCGTGCAAGTTGCCTACAAATAAAGAACGCCACTGCAGCTTGCATTGGTTTGTATAGCAGATAAGTGTCTGGTGGCGGACCACAAACAAACCTGGCCTATGAAAACCGAATTCCCGACACTGTCCATTTGTTAGGGCGCTCTCACCTTATGTAAACAACAGGGAAGCATTCATCGTCATACATTGCAGAAGACCATTAACGCACGCATTTAATCAACAAGACTTGGTACAACTGCGACAAAACATGTGGAAGGTCAACCAATGTCGCATCAGATTGGCCAGTTAGGCAAAAGCCACCCAATCATTGCACACACGGTGATTGAACGAGTCTGTAACTGTCGAAGGGTTTTGAACCCAGTGCATCTAACCTTATCTAATCTGACCATTTGCAAAGCACTTCTAGCAGAGCCATTCAGGAGCAAAGTGCAGTGCAACACTAATGCAGCAATGCACAGTGGTGTAGGCAAGAAGGGGTGTTCGGGGGTTAAACCCCCCCCATTGGCTCCGGAAAAAAGGTTTTTTAAGGTTATTTTTCCATTTAAGTAAGAAAAAATAGCAAAAAACAGGGTTTCCGGCCATAACCCCCCATAAAAAATTCCTGGAGCCGCCACAGGCAATGCATCTATAGATGTGTGATCAGACAGCATATAACCCATGTACGACTTTTGGCCAATTCTGCGATAGGACAGCGGCTACCACATAGGCATTTGACAAGTATAATCTTAAATCAAGATATAAATTGCATTGTTCAATGGTGTCAGTGCAACCAGGTCAGCATCTCGTGCACGGATGCAATTAAATTCAATGCTCAAACCTTTCACATGGTGCTATATAAATAGATGACTGTAAATAATATTAAAAGAAGGAGCATGCAACCCTAAAAGACAATACAAATATTATGTTCATGTAAAAATCATTTACCTGAACCCTAATAAATCCTCTTGATTTTCTTAGCTTTAACGGAGTCATTAAATTAAATTTGCATGCTAATAACCGCTATCTGTACAGAGAAGTAGAGCCTCTTTTCACTGCCTATCTCAGCTGAGAAGTGTCATTATCCCAAGTTAGTGATTGATTTTTACAACTAATTTAATGCATCTGCATATTGGGCATATAATGTATACTACATAAAAACATATACTAACAAACTCAACCATAAGTACCAATTTTTTTTAATGTACACCTACAGCATTTTGCATGTTGTGTTTTGGAAATGAACGAATAAAAAATACATACATAAAACTGCATTGCGCCACATCCTATGCGGCAAATTCAAACACCAACAGCCCAACACATCGGTTACAGCTAAGTTGAAGCTTCATATGTCATTTCGCACCAATTGATATTTTTTATTTTTTTAATAACAAAATGCATCATTTTGGACTATAAGTCCAGAAATTTTATCTGAACTTTCTCAAGGAATCAGCTACAGAAAACACTAAACAGGCAATTCCTGACAACCAATCCCTTTTCTCCCTGGAATAAATATATACACTGTCTCAATCCTACAGCAGTTCAAAATAATTTAAGTCTAAGAGTCAACGCTTCCACTCAATTTTTCAGAAATCCAAAGATCTTGCCACAAAATTCGCCCAGACTGACCAAGACTACTAAAAATCCTCAGTAACTGAAAAGGAAAGTTGTGATGAAATATGCAATGCAAATCTTCAAGACTTCTTGGCACCAACAAAAGTCACATAAAAAAGACCAGCATTCTATGAAACCAAGTCCATAAAAGCCAGGCTCTTCTGTTTGTTTTTAAGCAAGATTAGATTCCTGGAGGTCAAGCCAAGGAAATTGTTTTCACTATCACAATTATCCACACACAAAGCTAAGAAATCGCGGAGGAAAAAACTGGAGCATTACTTTGAATTAACAAATTACAAGGTTTACAAGTTACAATAATAAAATTCTTTCGTACACTGAGTGAGTTTTTTTCTAATCTGATTCGCTATATACTGTTGGAAAGTCCAGCAACAACACGGATTACTTCTATCTGCTGATTCTTTCTTTATCTGTCGTCTAAAGTAACGTGAATGGCATTTTCAAACTCTGACATACTCGACCGCATTCTGAATTCTTCAGTAAAGAAATCCCTAGATTGTACGCAAAATCCCAAAAATCCTAGGTCGATTCCCAAATCTCAAGATCTCGTGAAAAATCCCCAGGAGTGGAGGGCATTGTCAAGTGTACAATTTCCCTTATTGCACTGTAAGTTTGAATCCATGACATGTACAAAATGCAATCTGATGGCTTTTTCAATGATAAAATGAGTTGGAACAAAAGTGAAATTGCAACAAATGCAAGTCAAGCAGGAAATGTTGCCAGGGTTAAAGCCACAAGATACTTGCAGGCAGAGGCCAAACACCACCACTTAAAAAGTTGATGACACATGAGTCATTTATTGTCTTCAATTTACATAGCACTGCTCTCTAAAACAAACCAACCATCAAACGATAAGGATGCAACTGAAAAAGTTAAATCCAAACCATCCATAAATGACTGCATGAGAATCAAACTCATAAGACATCGTGGCACGAGAGAATGACATTCTTATAGAAATCAACTTCAGTTTGTCTGTCACAACGTCGGATATCGTATTTTAACCACGAATCAGTCACATTAACGCATGCAATAAAATGCACAGAATAATAAAGCAATGTCTTGGAAGCTAAGCCACAACAGCCTCTGATATCATTCAACTACTGGGACAATCGTAGTATCAAATTTCAATTGGACTTCAATGACCATTGAATGAATCTGAGTGACTTAAAGCATTCACTCATTCGTTAAGAGAATTTATATAGCGCCCCTTCAAGAGAACTACTCAGAGGTACTCGATGGTTCTATTCTATCAACAGTACCTTGATGAACGGGCTAAAGGATGACATATCTCACACTGTTTTCACAGGATAGTTCAAATTCTTTCTGATTGCCAATGTAAAGCCAACTGATAAAATGAACAGAAACAACGTCAAATGATATAATATCAACTTTTTGTTGAAATTGGCTGAAGATGTTAGAGCAACATTATGCAGAACTCAGACATCCTAGAAAAATCCTTAAGTTTAAAAACATATTCTAAAAAAGGAACAGTATAAACAATATAATAATCATATTTCAAACAACTGAAAGAGAAAGAGCTTCTCAGGAACATGATTTTAAATATCAACAACATATACCGGGCAAAAAATACATTTGCCGTCAAACATGCACAAGCAAATAATTCTTAACTAGTCTAAGACGAGCTTCATGAACATCGCTTTCACAAGTTACAGAGAACACCCCTTGAAGGTGAACAGCCTGGATTTAAATCTTCATAGTACACTGGAATCGAAAGATTTGTTCGAGCCTGCTGAGAAACGACCCTTCAGAAACTGTTCAGGCAGACTTCCCTCTGTCATCAAAATGCATGATTTGGTGCTGGTGTAAGCTAGGAAGCTAACACCAAGTCATGCAATGTGTACTCTATGTACTGACGACCTTGGCATTAGTACACTGTCTTCTAAAGGACCAATCAACAGGAGAGAGTACTTCCCAACATTTCATGGGACATGTGAGACTTCCATTAATTATATATCTGCTAGAAGTTCACCTTGACTGTCATAAGAAAACAATAATTTTTACACACAAGGAACATTAAACAACAAAAAAGCACAGAATTGTTACATGGGCAGAGAGCTGGCAACTAGACGTGTTGCAGGTATTAAGAAAAAAAACTGAATGGCTATATAAAGTTCGGTTTGTCCATTTTTACTCAGTTTGGTTAGTATAATTGCCTAGTTTGGTTAGTATAATTGCCTTTCCTCGGAATCTCTTTATCATCTTTCCCAGCACATTGCTGAAACAGCTGCTGCTTAAAATATTTAAAAACATCTAACTGAAAAGAGTAATAATTAAAAAATCATCCCGTCCATAGAGTGTACTCATTTACATTTATCCACCCGCATTAAAATTCCAAGCAAGCACTTAAAACCAGATCATTTCAATGTCCAATCTGAACATGATCCACGTAATTTCTTTTAGACACCATACTTGAATCAAAACACAAAACAAGACATATCAAAACTAAACAAACATCTGAACAAAGAACTGCAATGCATCATTAAAAATTTAGAACTCTGACCATTGAAACTTAAAATTCCAACTTCCTGTATCAGACATGTAAGAAACTCTGACACAGCATGATAATAATGATTCAAGAACGTTAGGATGGAAAATAGAAAGTCGAAATTCTCCAATTAGCAAAGAATAAAACAGTTCTTAAACCAAGGATGATCACACACATCAGCAAAGCCATTCTGACCCACACACCCCAATCGGACACATCCATATTTCATCAGACCCAAATACAAAAAACCTCAACTGCTATCGCTATTCACAGAAACTGTTGCACACAATAGGCATTCTTGCATCTCTGATAGTAATTCTAATACAGGCAATTCAGGAAGTCTCGAAGCAAGACATAGGTGCAAAGTTCATGACCAGAAATTTCATTCGACCATGCACCATAAATAAATAACAAATCTAATGTGAGAGGCCACAGTCTGCCTTAAACATGCACCAGCAAAGAGGTTTATCACAACCAAATGGTAACTAGCTAGAAATCTTGCCAACTGTCAGCAAGTCCTTTCTCTTTCACTAATCAATTAACAGACGGATGGTTGTGATTCCACATTGCATACAAACACTAATCGAACAGCAGTAAACGGATCAGAAATTAAGACCCGGTTGCATCTTACTACATGCTCAGAGCAACACTGAAGAGGTTCTACTACATACACTCAAGAAAATTTGTCCACTAAAATTTGGCAAGCCACACTGCCACAGCCTATGACTGGGAATTGAAAAGCAGTTGTGCACTAAGCCAGTCACTCTTAACACATTGACCGAATACACGCCATGTTAAATGACTGGCTGAAGTACGAGTTAGTTGGCGGTCAACATGTTAAAGCCTGGTCTGTCAATGGCAACCTGTCTGCAAATGGCAACCGGTCTGTCGATGGCAAATGGTCTGCAGATGGCAACCAGACTGCAGATGGCAACCGGTCTGTCGATGGCAACCGGTCCTGCAAATGGCAACCGGTCTGCAAATGGCAACCAGTCTGTCGATGACAACCAGTCTGCAAATGGCAACCGGTCTGTTGATGGCAACCGGTCCGCAGATCTCTTCCCATCACACAGGTCGGTGAAATGTAATCCTCCGATTTTCGTTTACAGCACAGAAATCGAGAGAATAACAGCCAGAAACGATGTTCTGTTCAACACGAAAGTCTAAGCTATTGGTCAGCGTTTGTTCCAACGATCATCAGAATTTCACACCAAAGACATCTTACCTCAACAAATGATAGCACATGCAGAACGATGGATCCAAGTTACCTCTTAATCTAAAGCATTCGTTTGGTCAGCGCGAGAATGCATCTGAATCATTATTTTAATAGTCACATAAAATCGTACGCAAGATACTTAAATGTAACGAAACATATCCTCAGACAAATTACGGCAAAAAAGAATGGATCTGAACAAGGACAAAAAAACTTTGCATAAATACAGAATAACTTGCAATTTTAACCCCAATTTACCCATTTTTACACCCCAAAATAACCCGCCGGTAACTGATATGCACGTTCGAAAACAGTTACACCCAAATCGATTCAAATTCATCTGCATTACTTCAGCTAACTTTGACCAATCAGATTTCAAAGAGGAATAAACTGGTTATCACCCCCACTTTACATTACACGCAATTCAGGATGCTCAAAATCCCTCTGTGACCCCACGAATCATAGAAGCAAAGGTACTCCACGTTTCATCCATCGCATCTCTTCATAATCCACATTGATGCGAACAGTTTAATGGCTATATTTCATTATCCCACTCAGATCCAGTGCGAATCCATTCTGATCCGGATGAATCCATTCTGATCCGGATGAATCCCTTCCTAATCCTTCAGATCCATTCTGATCAATTTCCATCCAACTTGGATTTATTCCACACTGATACTTGGTTCCGAATAGATTCACCATCAGAATTTGAAATGCTCATTAGTCAGAGTACAGTCAGCGAGCGCAGTCCAATCGAGCAGCACACGAGAGAGATTCAGGCCGACTCAGAGTCGCTCGTGTCAGAGGAGCTCGATGAAGAGTCGGAGCTTGACTCGCTCAGTGAAGAGCTGCTGCCCAATCCAGGAGGCTGGTGTCCAGGAACAAGTTCACCGTGGGACTTCTCTTCTGAAATACAACAACACAAGAACGTTCATTATGAACACAACTGACATCACAGAAGAATCCCATAAACAGTTTACCTGTTACCATGATACAGCCAAGATATTACAAAGTGAAGTGGCTTGTTTCCAACGCATCAATTACAAAAGTTCTTTATCTAATATATGAATCCATGATTTTAAAGACATCCAACATCACTCATAAACACAAACACCAGAATAACAAGTAGCAACAATCACTAAACATCATCAGTCTTATTTTAACTGACATTAAACAAATAATAATCAATGAATGTATAAAGTGAAGTCTTAGCTATGCTGGCAGTGTCGACATTATATGGAGTTTGTATCCATATAAGGCATAATGCAGTTTTCATCTGATGTACCAAAAATTGGAAACCAAAATTTTAGACTTGAGTCACAGAGAAGTTTCTGGATATTAATAAGAACTGCAGGATTTATATAAATGCTGTTAGTTGTACCTGGGACTAATATATCAAAGGCATATGAAACCGCAACCTCTCAGCCAATCAGAGATCACATTTTTAATGCGTCACGGGCGATGTATGTGACTCTATCCGGGTAAACAGCAGGTAGTTTTGAACTTAGTCTCAATGTTTCGACGGTTTTTTAGTCGTCATTCGTATAATCTCGACACCATAGTCACAGGCGTAATCACCCAAAAGTTTGTCTAAATTTATATAGCTCCAATCGCAAAGATCTTCCTTAGAACGCATTTTATTTAGTTCACAAGTTCTCTTTATCATCAAATTAATTCGCTTTTCGCTATGACAGTCGTCAACAAAACAAAACTGGAATGGCCAGGTGAGGCCACACCCATAAAAAGTCCTGGATGCATAAACAACCAAATTCTATTTTGATGACCTAATTTTCATCGGCTTCATATCCCTTCACTATTAGTCTCAGCTCCAGGTCCTACCAAAGAAATTGATGAGATATTGCCAGGCAGTGCCTCTATTCAGCCTGCAGTTTCTATCAACACTTTTCTGATGAGCACTGCACCTTAAAATGCTTGACATCATAGATATAATAACTAGGGCTGTACTGAACATTAGCTTCGTATCGCTTCAGGGTCAAACAGAGGTCAAACAGCTATTCGGTATTTGTCCAAATAGTAGCAGGGACAAAAAATACGAATATTGGTGACGTAACGTATGTGTCTGCATATGCAGCTGTTGTAGCGAGTGACCTGAGGTAACTCTCGTTAACATAATATTCTATGGCGTGGTTGCAGCCAGACCTTGCCTACTGCCTTGACCGCGGTATCGCAGTCAGTAGTCTCATTCTTAGTGTACAGTGACTGAATGTTGTCAGTAGACCTATTTTGTACACTATATGCATTCGTATTCGGCCGAATTTATGGCCATTAAATGCGGAAAATCTGACTTCAGGCACGCAAAGGCCAATTACAAGTGTAAATAAAAACGAAAATTTTTCACGATTCATCCGAGTTTTGACTAAAACGGTGACTTGGTCGCATAAGACACACCGTCATTTTGCAAGCCAAATTGAGGTTGCTGAGATGTTCCTGTCTCTGGTCCCTATTCATTTTGCTAGAAGAGGATGGGACGACCACATTCAGTCATAACGATTTAGTTATTTACAATAGCAGTAGCTGCAGTAATCTCAAATGATGGAAATTAGATAACACACCAATAGAATCAGAAGACGTGGTTAGACTATCACAACACCGACACTGAAACCTTAATATAACGCACGCTTTTTAAAAATAGAAATTCTAATGAGGCCACAGTGTGAACTCTAAAATAGAAATTCCCTTTATAATTTTTTTAGTGCGGTCCAGCATTGAGAAGTCATCTGAAGTGTAAATTGTTAGCACAAATTTCTTAAATGGATTGAAATTCACCGTAGCCAAATCCTGTCCCATTGCACACTGCGACACACATCAACATGTGCAGTGCAAATGTGTTTGCGGACATTCAGAACATTGTGAATTACTTCAGAACGAAATACAGTTAATTATACTGTGACCCTTAGCGAATGTCAAAGGGGCATCCCTGTATCAATTCTGTTGGAAAATTCCATTAAAAAGGAATTAATTTCGCTACATTGTGGCCTCCGTGTAACGCAGACAGGTAGCATGGTTGAATCTGACGTTATATCAAGGTTTCAGTGTACCTTTCTTTGGCGGTTTCTTTCCAGAAGTGGTTCCAAGTCCACCCTTAACGTTTTCCAGCCGTTTTTCCAGCTCGTGCTTTTTGTCGGCTGATGTCTCTTCTCGAGACTTCACTGGCGTCCGCTTGGCTGCAATTGCAATCGAAGAAGTCAACGCGACTTCCACGAAATCAACCATGATCGCACACACACACACACGCACACACACACCGCCAAACATACAAATCAGTTTCATGGCCAATCGCCTATCACTGCAATTTAACTTTCACCTGTTATCTGGTTATTCAAACATGCTAGCGATTTACTGGGCAATGTGGTTGCCTAGTGATACAGCTCTGGCCTTTTGTTGTTGTAGTGTCTGTTGTGAATCTAATCCCAGGACATGTTCTGAAATTTCAAGTGCACTGTTCATGAGTGCAGAAGAAGGTTGTAAGAATGTTGCTAAGGTACATGAACAATCAGCGTAGCACTTTTACAACGAGCGCACTGGTTCTTAGTCAATTTCTGCACACTCACATCATTCAAGTGTTAATGATCCTACAAGCCCAAGACCTTCATGAATTGCAGCACACTTTCCAACCCTTTTTGAATCAGATGGCTTTCATGTAATAATTCATTAGTAGTTTCTACAGTGACATCAAATGCAGACAGGCATCAAGCAATAATTTCTCTAAATCAAACCTGCAGCAGTCAGCTTCTAACTGAAATCTCCAACTGCTCAATCCATATATATCCAAGGGTCAGAACTCCGAGCTTGAGACAGCATATGGGAAGCATGTCTAATAGGGTGGTCGTATCTGTAATGGAAAATTTTCAACTTCAGTTTCATTCTTTCTCCAACCCGCCATTTGGTGCCACTTGGTAAAAAACTGATGTAGCCCAAAAATTATCCCGATTGAAAAATATTTAGGACTAGCACAACGTGTTTGAAGTTTTGCATTTTACGAAATATCATCGTCTTTTTGAGTATAAGGATAATTTAGCCGCATTTTTGGACCTATGACTAGTTTTAACAGAAAGACTACATTCGCTTACTCAAGTTCAACTGACAAGTATGCCTGACTTCTACAATGATGATAATGGTTTATTATATATTTTTATGAACAATTGACCATCGCAATAGTATTTGACGCGTGAGCCCCTGAGATCGATGACCATAAATCTATACTAGTTAGCCAACACATTGCTATGTTCTTTTTGATAGGCCTGATTTCTATCTACAGTAATCCTTTTTTACACTAGAAACTCTTTATTACATGCTTAACTTTAACACAAATTCTGATATAACACGGACAAGGACCCCAATAGTAGTTGAACTAGAGGAAAATACTGCTGATATTTTCGTTTATTGTGGCAATCAGAGCAGAATGACACAGCGCATCACAGGTAAAATTTATCAAGAGCTGCTGTAAAACAAATTAATAAAAATAGATGTTGAAATTATTGAGATCATAATTTTTATAGATCTATGAAATTACTTATTACCACATGGGAGTCAAAGAGCAGTTTTTAAACAACTTCTAAAGAGAGCATCGTAATTGAGTGCCTTGTGAAACCTACTCACATTGTTGTCTATTTCATAATATGGAATTTATCCCATTAAAAGAATACTTTTAGAGTTGAAAGAATGAACACAGAGTCAAACAATTGACACAGAAAGTGCTGTCAAGAGTGGACACAAATTACACTGCCTTCATTAACTATTGTAAATTAACTACCTAACTACCTACTACCTATTATAAATTAGTATGAAAGGCGATGGTGTCAAACACGTAAGCTATGAGCAACTCAAAATCTCTACATCATGCTCAGCAGTGGATCCAGCTGAAATTACAGTGGCCACCAGGACATCTCAGACGACCAACCAATCCAAGAGAATAGGTATCGGTATAGCACCCTCAGGACAACACCCATTGCTACACTCTTGGTGGCAGATGAACACCTTCTTTGGGCAACATGCCAGAGATTTCACTTTGAGGGAAGTGTATTGTGAAAACTACACCATACCTCAAACCCGTGCAAAGACCAAATTGATTGTGAGATAGGGTAATAATACCTCAGGTTGAAAACATATTAGCTTAAATCTGAGATAAAAATTCGCATCTAAAATGGGTTGCTACTTTTCAATATTACACCATTTCCTTGTGCCCAGTAACCCCATGAACAATGACTGTAGAAAAATAAATATTTCTGAGAAATCAGACCTCATTAAGAATATTGGTGATTTTGCAGAATAAATTAATTACGTAGGACACAGATGAAACCACAAAACTTGTATATTTATCTCTATTATATACCATTACTGTTCCCTTACAGTCTAAGAAAAATAAGCTATTATTATCAATCAAGACAACAAGGTAAAACAGGTAGTATTTGTAAAGACATAAGATATGATAGAACTGATGTTATCTGTGATGCGTGTGTTATACAGGTTTTCTTGCCTTTGAGGAATTTCTCTTGAAATGGCGCTATATAAATGGATGATTATGATTACGATTACAGTATCATCATTATGTTTAAGTATGGACCAACTACAAGTAGTTCAATTGATTCCTGGTTTGAAGATTCCAGGTTGATTACAACCATTTAGCTACTTTTGAGCATTAGAAGACTTGCTATTATAAGGGTAAAACTTTGATGGCATTGTGCTAGTCCTAAATATTAATATTTTCTCTTACAACTTTTTGTGTGATGTTTCTGAGGAGAATGGCACCAAATGGCGCCTTGGAGAACATTCAATTCCAACTTTCATTTTTAACGACCACCCTAATGTCTAACATTTGCTGCACTCTCACTGATGATCCAGACAGAACAATAAGAGAAAGTTCAGTAGGCTTGGACACCCTTTAAATAAAATGCACACGAAAGCAATTAAGAGAGACTTGATCCTTACGTCCTGGCTTCTTTGGTTTCTTCTTAAGGCAGGACATGACGTACGCTTCCAGTTCTCGCAGTGTCGATGGTTTGAGAGTTTCAAAGTCGATCTCAATTTCGTCAGGATTGGAATCTTTCAAGGAAGGCTCTCGCGATTGGATGATGTGGACGACACGACCCAGTTTATCTCCTAATTATAATTCATACATTCAATGACATGACCCAGTTTATCTCCTAATTATAATTCACACATTCAGTGACACAATGACACGACCCAGTTTATCTCCTAATTATTATTCACACATTCAGTGACATGTTCAATGCAAACACTTTAAATTCAATCATACAACAAATATTCAAATACTCACAAATGAACATAACCAATCTTGTAGTTGTAAAATAAAAATTCTGCATTTAGAAACTTCTCCATAAAGCATCTATCTAACACATTAGCAATGAGTGCACTGTCACTTTTAGTACATGTATGCTTATTGTTGAAGTCTTAAAATTACGTGTGTAAAGTAGATAAATCTTAATCTGAGGCCCATAAAAGTTTGCAAGATGTCAAGGTAGTAAGTACGTGAGTAAACCATTGGGCCTTGATCAAAAATTCATCAAAAATGTGTTAATTTAAACTATGAGGAGTCATTTACAAGTTTTTAAAAGAATGCAATAAACTCAGTATTTGTCAGTACATGAAAAGATCGAATGTTAATGTGCCGAAATTTAACACAACAGGACCAAAGATCCATACTGCACCTCCTAACAGCTTCCCAAATAGATTGACACATGCAGCAAATAGAGGTAAAGGACAATGACGTAGTCAGGAATTTGTGAAGGGGGGTTTTATGGTCAGGATGCCCTTTCTGACACCAACCCAACAGTATTACAGTAAATAAAAAGGGAATAAAGTAATAAGGGAATAAAGTAAGAAAAACAATTGTTACCACAAGCAATCGTTTTGTTTTTTCTTATTTAAGTGGATAAATAACCTTTAAAAAACTTGTTTCCTAGGCCAATGGGGGGGTTTAACCCCTGAAACCCCCCTTGTCTACGCCACTGGTAAAGGAAGTAATACTGTGCTAGAGCCACATAAAAAATCCAATGAAAAAACCAGTCAACTAATATCACGTGAGATTTACAGCATAGGAAATTTTTCAGCAGTCATTTGGCTTAAAATAAGTCGTCTCAAATTTTTAAATTACTTTAACTTTTTTGGTAACTGAAATGATAGCATATAGGTTTGCATGTACACATATGTCTAACCTGGCAGTTTGTTGATGTCGAGACTGAGTTGTCGCTTTTCGTCGTACGTCATTGGTTTGCTATTGTCTTCATCGTCGCTCTCGAAGGCATACACGCTCCCCGCTGTTGTCGTCTTCGCTGGTTTTGGATTCGCACGTGGCTTCTTAGCATTGCCAGGCGTTGGGGTCTTTGGGGCTTTTGGTCCCTTAGCAGGTGGCCCAGACTTTGGTAGTGGGTCGTTCAGAGGTGGTGGCGACAAGATGGGCTGTGAGATGGTAGGGGGAGATGTAAGCACAGCTGAAGCAGGGGCCATGGGCTCTTCTAGTGACTTTTCATCCTTGTCCTTATGCTTCTTTTTCTTCTTCTTGTCCTTCTTCTCTTTTGCTTTGCTGATGTGCTCCTGTTGTAGTTTGCCAAGTTGTTCCTGCACAGCTTTCAGCTGAAAGCATACTCATACATACTATCAAGATGTATATTGATTCTGTCAACACCCAATTGACCTTCAAAGTTTTCTCCCGTTTTTTCCCTTGTGTTCAGTAGCGTAGCCTATCCCTAGCCTAGTCACTGTGTTTCGATATCTAAAGCTAGTGTATAAATCTCTAAAGTTCTTAACTTGTTCAATTACAACAAAGCTCTATTTCTTGTATTTTCTTCTTCTTCGTTCATAACACACGCAGATAACACAACAATAGATCAACGACGACAAACGCTTGAATTCTACGACAGCAACGCAACTATTATTATCTAAACTCCACTGTTCTCTAAAACGTCTTCTACTCTCTCTCTACTATCAACGCCTTCTTCTACTACTTCTTACACTGTCTGGGCGTACACTCTTCCCCTGGCCGCTCTGTCCTTCTATCTGCCTCTGTCCGTGTATCTGTCCGTCTGTCTGTCTGTCTCTCTCGCTCTCTCGCGCGCTTCGGCGACGGTCGGCCGAGCCGCGCTAACTTTCCCGCCAGTCTGGCACCTGCAGGCCTAACTGTCTAGACGCTGACCTTGAGCTGGTCTAGTCGTACGCCTAAACATCAACTGACTAAATAGACTATACAAAATTAGCTCACATTACCTCCTTCCTTTCTTTTAAAGAGAGCTAATTATCTATAAAAATTAGCGAACGTACCTTAACTAAATAATGCAAATAGTCCATAACATAATACATCATACAATATCTTATACTACAATCTAGACAGACAATCAGCTACTACATTCAATTTACCTTTCTTATAGTTCAATAGAATGTCAAAATTTTGCAATGATAAAGACCATCTGACTAATTTAGCAGATTTCGACATTGATTCAGTCAAATAAACTAAAGGGTTATGGTCCGTAAACACATTGATTTTAGAACCAATAAGAATTTCTTTCAACTTGTTTAAAGCCCATATGATCGCATAGGCTTCCTTCTCAATCGTCGCCCACCTCCTCTGAGTATCTGTCAGCTTCTGACTGATAAATGAAACGGGACGTTCTATCCCTTCCTCGTCCACCTGAGACAGGACCGCTCCCACAGCAAAATCACTGCTATCACAGTACAAATTAAATGGTTTCCCAACCTCAAACATATATAGAATCACATTTGACAAGACAATCTGCTTAAGGGAATCAAAGGCTTTCTGATGTACATCAGTCCAAACAATGTTATCAGGTACTTTCTTGCTAGTCAAGTCTGTTAATGGTTTAGCAATTTCAGCAAAATTACAAATAAACTGTCTGTAAAATCCAAAAAATCCTAAGACTTGCTTCACTTCCTTTCTGGTTTCAGGTTTCTTCAAATTAATTAAACTGTCAATCCTGTCTGGATTCATCATCTTCTTCCCCGATCCTATGAGGTGACCGATGAACTTCACCTCACTCTTACCAAACACACATTTCTTCAAGTTCAATGTTACATTATGCAGTCTTATTTGTTTCAAAAATAATTCCAAATGTTTCAAATGAATGTCCCAATCATTAGAATGCACTGCAATGTCATCAACATAAGGTTCAGTAAAATCATGAATCGGTTGCAAAATCATATTTATCGCTTTTACAAAAGTCCGTCCTGAGTTAATCATTCCAAAAGGGACACGCGTAAATTCATACAGTCCATTATGTGTAACGAACGCAGTCTTCCATTGGTCACTCTTTTTCACAGGACAAGTCCAATATGCACTGCGACAGTCCAGAACAGAAATGAACTTGGATTTTCCAACTTTGCTCAAGACATCGTTGACGATTGGCATAGGATATCGACAATTTTCAGTAAAAGAGTTAATGTATCTGTAGTCACAAGCCAATCTCAAGGATCCATTCTTCTTTTTGACAATGACAAGTGGACTTGCCATTCTGCTTGACGATGGTTGAATAATGTTTTCTTTCAGCATCTCTTGTATTTGTTTTTCCACTTCTGCTCGGTATATTAATGGTATTCGATATGCCATGAATTCTTTTTCGCGAAAGTCTGGTCTCAGCACCACTTCGTGTTCTACCAATGTACATAATCCAGGTTTGTCTGAGAATCTGTCTGCATATCGATTCAGTACATCAAGTAATTGTTTCTGTTGTTCGCTGGTCAGATGTCCAATTTGTTCGTAATCCAATTGAAGTGACTTCTGTTTTGTCTCTGAATAGTCTTCCTTCAGCGGTATTTCTACCACTGATCCAAATTCTTCATCCTCTTCCACAATCAGACCACAAGACAATGTTCTCGTAATGAACTTCCTCATCTTGTTAGCATGAATAATCCGTCGACCGTTTTCGTTCATGTCCACCAGATACGAATATTTGGATCTTCTTTGCAGGACTTTGCATGGACCATGCCATCGTGAGATCAATTTATTGGTTGACGTTGGATACAGCACGATGACGTTCTCTCCTGGCTCGAATTCTTTATCTTTTGCTCTTTTGTTGTATTGACTGGCGTACTGTTTTTGCTTTTCTCCAGCACAACTCTCGGCGAATGTCAAGGCCTTTTCCATGTCTGCTCTTAAATTTTTCAGGTATTTTGCCGGTTGCACTCCAATGTTCGGTGGTAGATTTATTTCTTTGGTCCAGCTTTCTTTAAGGATGGTGAGTGGCCCTCTCGGTAACTTTCCATAGACCAGCAAATACGGTGCCACTCCTGTAGTTGCGTTAGGTACTTCTCTCAATGCCCATACTGTAAATGGAATAATTTTATGCCACTGTCTCGGATTTTCCACAACGACATGATGAATCATTTTCTTGAACGTTTGATTCCATCTCTCCACCAATCCTGCCGCTTCTGGATGTCCTGGCGAATCGAATCGAGGACAACATCCCATCAGTTTCAGAAATTCTCTTGTTAGACTGGCTGTAAAATTCGTCCCTCTGTCGCTCGTGATCACTGACGGAACTCCCACATCCATGAACAGCTTCATCAAAGCTTCGCATACAGCCTTCGCGGTCAATGACTTCATCAAGAATATTGTCGGCCATCTCGTACATGAGTCCACAATGCACAAACAATACTTATGCCCTGCTGCTGAAGTCGGTTCGATCGGTCCTACGACGTCCATGGTCATTCTTCTGAACGGCACATCCTCTCTTGGTATTGGTGTAATCGGCACTCGATCCATCACCAAACTTTGTGCTTTCAGCTGACACTTCTCACAGGACTTGCAGAACTTCACCACATCTCTACGCATTCTTGGCCACACAAAGGACAACTTGATACGTTCCCTTGTCTTCTCTTCTCCCAAGTGTCCGCCAAATACTGACTCATGTGCTAATTCCATCACCTGAATTCTTCTTTCCTTCGGCAACACCAACTGATACACCAACTGGTCCAACATTTGATGCTTCTTATACATCAACCCATTCACCACACTAAACTCTGATCCTTTGTCTTCAGCTATCTTCCACCACGACCTCAGTGACTCGTCATTTCTCTGCTGCTCTTCAAATTTCTTTGCGTCTGCCAATTGTCTTTCATCACTCGTATTCTCGGCAAACAAATCCCTCATACTCGTGTCCATTTCACCATCACTTCCAGAATCATCATAATCATTATCACGTTCACATGCAACCATCTCTTCTTCAATTTCATTGTTTCCGGATGTTATTCCTTCTTCTTCTTGAATGCTTTGTTCATCATCGCTTTCTGTATCCTCATCTAGCAAATTTTCATTTGACTTTTCCTCTTCTCCTTCTTCCACTTCATTTCTCCGACTCTGTGCTCTTGTAGTCACATTCGCTTGCAATTCTCCTTGTAATACATTCACTGGTGGAACCTCTTTCAGTTCTGCGATTATCTCCGGATGCAGCAAGAACTTCTCTTTGTTATCTTTGCACAAGACTGCCGGAATGCTGGCACACACTAAGGTTAAATATGGCGCGATATTTACTCCCTTGTCTTTCCAATCTCCTCCTTCGTTATGACAACTCATCCGCACTTCGATTTTCACCAACTTAGCTGGAATGGGTTCTCCAGCCACACATTGCAAATGTACTCTGCCAATTTCTTCCACTGTCGCTCCTTTCAACAATTCCTCATTGATTACTGGAATCTCAGTACCAGAGTCGATCAGCGCTCTGACTTGCACGGGATGACAACTGTCATCATTTCCACGTATCTCTACATTGACATGCTGTAGTAAAGACTTCTTTGTACGTTGACACTCATCTTTGCTTTCTGTTTCTCGACCAGCATCTTTAATTGGAGCAGAATTTACTATTTCTCTCTGTATAGCAAATTGAGGCGTGCACTTCATCACTGACTTCATTTCCGTTTCGCGGTTGTCTTGTTCTTCATACTGATTCGGTGCATTCCTTACTTGTATCTGATTTACTCTGAGATTTTCTGCACTTCGAGTAAATCTATTTCTCAGATTTGTCGTTCTTGGTGGTGCTTTGCAATCCTTTATCAGATGTCGGTCTGACTGACAATTATGGCAACGTTTCTTAATAATCCCTCTCTGTTCAGTGTTCTCCCGCCTGTAATTGTACGCTGTATTGTTTTCTCTTTGGCGTCCCATCACTGGAATTCGACTGTACATTTGTCTGTCACCCGTTGCTTCTCTTCTATCTTGACCAAACTGTCTTCCAGGAGCACCATCATTCCTCGCTTCGTTATTTCTGGCTTGGTTTCCTGTTTCTTTGTTATTACTATTCCACCTGGGTTGCTTCGAACTATTACCCCATGCTTCATATCTCGGTTTGTCTTGAAACATTAGACCAATTCGATTGTTCACGTGCACGTCTGCGAGTTCTGCAACATTACTGGCTTCCAAGCATTCAGTACCCTCCTTTGCTAGTACAAACTGTAGTGGACCCGGTGGTAGACATTCTTTCAATTTATCCGCCACCAACAGATCAAATAACTTCTCGTAGCTTTTACCCACTCGCCTACTTCTGACATAATAGTTCAACAGGTTCTTTAATCTTGCTGTAAACATCGTGTATGTTTCTTCCGCCGTTTTCCTCGCATCTCCAAATCGTGATCGATATTCTCTCGCTGTCAATTTGAATTCTTTCAGTAAATGTTCTTTCACTATGTCGTAATCGTCTAGATCATCGAAAGACAATCGATTCAACACCGTTCTTGCTCTTGGCGTCATTAGTGGCAACAGCAATTTGACCCAAAACTGCTTTTCCACCGTAAAACTGTTGAATGCATTCTCAACTGTCTCAAAATATAATGGCACCTCCATCATATCATATGGCATCTTAGGTAATACGTGTTTCATTGCATCACCTATCTTTTTAATCTTGGACACCATTGTCTCACTTTCTCTGACCCTGGTTCGTTCTGACTCTTCACGACTTCTTCTTTCGTCTTCATTTCGTTCCCTCAGTCTATTTTGATCTTCTACCCTACGCAGTTCTTCTTGTTCTATCTTTTGCTGCAACAATTCTAACTGTCTTCTGCGTTCCTCCTTTTCTATAGCCATTTCTCGGAGCTGAGCTTCCTTAAGAGCGAGTTTCTTTTGTTCTAATTCTAATTGTTCTTCCCTTTCTCTTTCCGCTTTTTCCAAATTTTCTTTCTCCATTTTCAATTCTTCCTGTCGAATCTCTTCGGCTCTTTGTAATTCTGCCAAACGCATGGCTTCTTTGTCTTCCTCACGCATCTTTTGCTCTTCGATCTGTTGTTTTCGTATTTCTTCATCACTTTTCCTTGCCCTCTCGTATTCTATCATCAATTCTATTCTTCTTCGTTCTGCTTCGTCACGATCTTTTTTCATTTGTTCTAGCTGAAGCTGGAACTGCTGCTTCTGCATCTGTATCTCTTCTTGTCTCATCCTTTCTGCTTGTTCTGTTCTTACTTTTTCCTCTTGTCTCCGTTCTTTCTCTTCTTGTTTCCTTTGTTCCTCTTTCTCTTTCTCCTCCTGTCTCCGTTTCTCTTCTTTCTCTTTCTCCTCCTGTCTCCGTTTCTCTTCTTTCTCTTTCTCCTCCTGTCTCCGTTTCTCTTCTTTCTCTTTCTCTTCTTGTTTTTGTTCTTTCTCCTCTCGTCTCCGTTGCTCCTCTTTCTCTTTCTCTTCTTGTTTTTGTTCTTTCTCCTCTCGTCTCCGTTGCTCCTCTTTTTCTTTCTCTTCTTGTTTCCGTTCTTTCTCTTCTTGTCTGCGTTGCTCCTCTTTTTCTTTTTCTTCCTGTCTACGTTGCTCCTCCTTCATCATCATAAATTGCATCAACGCCTCCATAGACATAACCTGTGGTTTCTCCTCAACGCCACCTACAGCGCCTTTCTCTTCAGCTTCCTTTAGCCACACCTCTGCTAGGGCTCTCATCAAATTTTCCCTTGACATCTCTTCGACTTCTTCTATGTCGAGACCCTCTTCAATTAATAACTTTATTAATCGAGCAGACGACATCTTCTTTATACTCGCTTGCTTTTGTTCCGTAAGTTTCTCCATCTTACTTTCTTACTTCAACTGATTTGCGTGAAGAAATCGAGGGAGTGACTATGCTTTCTGTAATTGGCTGACTTTACTTCTTATGGCTTGTTTATACAAGGAGCGAGTTTTGTATACCTCTCTCTGGCGTTGTCGTAATGTTATTCGTATACCCGTTGTATCTTCTCACCAGTTGTTCGGATGCTCAGTTTCCTTCTCCCGTTTGGTCGGCTCCTCAGATTAATTCGATATTCACCTTCAATTTACGAACGGTGAATATTCCGAAAATTGACGTCGAAAATGCTTCGTAAGCAAAATCCACCGTAGATATTCCTCCAATTGAAAATATTCCTCCAAATGAAAATATTCCTCCAATTGAAAATATTCCTCCAATTGAAAATATTCCTCCGATTGAAAATGTTGCTCCAATTGAAAATATTCCTCCGATTGAAAATATTCCTCCAATTGAAAATATTCCTTCAATTGAAAATGTTGCTCCGATTGAAAATATTCCTCCGACTGAGTTCACTATCCCAACGTCCGTTGCTTGAATTCAGTATCCCACCGCTATCACCAAAAATGTCAACACCCAATTGACCTTCAAAGTTTTCTCCCGTTTTTTCCCTTGTGTTCAGTAGCGTAGCCTATCCCTAGCCTAGTCACTGTGTTTCGATATCTAAAGCTAGTGTATAAATCTCTAAAGTTCTTAACTTGTTCAATTACAACAAAGCTCTATTTCTTGTATTTTCTTCTTCTTCGTTCATAACACACGCAGATAACACAACAATAGATCAACGACGACAAACGCTTGAATTCTACGACAGCAACGCAACTATTATTATCTAAACTCCACTGTTCTCTAAAACGTCTTCTACTCTCTCTCTACTATCAACGCCTTCTTCTACTACTTCTTACACTGTCTGGGCGTACACTCTTCCCCTGGCCGCTCTGTCCTTCTATCTGCCTCTGTCCGTGTATCTGTCCGTCTGTCTGTCTGTCTCTCTCGCTCTCTCGCGCGCTTCGGCGACGGTCGGCCGAGCCGCGCTAACTTTCCCGCCAGTCTGGCACCTGCAGGCCTAACTGTCTAGACGCTGACCTTGAGCTGGTCTAGTCGTACGCCTAAACATCAACTGACTAAATAGACTATACAAAATTAGCTCACAGATTCATTGATTCATTCGATCATTCGTTCAAGTATTTGCATAGCACCTCTTCAAGGAAACTACTCAGAGGTCCTCCCGACTCCACCATGACCAAAAGGAACAGTTTTCAAGTGCTTATAGAATGTGTCAGAGCGTGACCTAGGGAACAAGCACAGCTCTCTCAAAAGGGAGGGTATTCCGCATTGCCCGGTCAACCACAAAAAAGCCCAGTTTCGCTTGATGGAGGTGCGAGTAAACGAGACTGAGAGCACTCCTCTCCCCGCCGAGTGGAGGGATCGACTAGTCCGAGTACCCTACACAGGCTGACAAAGAGCAAGTAGGTAGGTTTGAGCAAGACTTAGCTGGCATTGACCCCGCATTCAACAAGATGACAGACAGGAAGCCAGTGCAGAACTTCCAGCATGTAAGTTGAAACATGAATGAATTTGGGCATTTAACCATCAAGGCATGCTGCAGTGCATAGAATATAGTCAAGGAAGGTTAGCCGACCGGATGGTAAACCAGAATATGTAATGCCAAAAATATGTAATGCTTGTATTCCAGTACACCTCACCTAAAAGAATCTAAAGACTTCTATAGTATTTAAAGGTCATCTGAAGACTTCTTATCGTATTTAAAGGTCATCTGCTGATTTCTTTGAAGTGGAACCACTCACTATAGACGTTCAGTCAATGTCCAAGAGGTCAGAATACAGGCGACAGTTAATAAGTGTAACACAAAAAGTTGAAACATGAGTTGAAAAAGCAAGTCTTTTGTTAAGATCTCAACGAGTTAAGACACTACTGAATAGCAGCTACCTGTTCTTGGAGTTCCTTAAGACGCTTCTCACGTTCCTCTTCACTGTCAAAACCGTCATCATCTTCGTCGACTCCAGGTGATCTGTTGTTGGCCATGGCAGCGACCTTTGGCTGATGCTCGACCTTCATGAGCTGTGGCGCTCCGGCCTCAGACTTATTGGCAGGAGCTGGAGATGACAGTTCAGCAGGAGTATGTGCATATTTCATCTCAAAAACATCCTGTAATGAATTGACACAAGGCAGTTTGGAAATGTCAGAAATACTCCAACTTAGTATGTTGTCCTTCCCGAGCATTAAACATTAAACATCAGGCAATGCAATATGTGTCAATCCCATCCAAAGTTCACAGTTTTTTACCCCCACAAAGGTTACCTTATGCGTAAGCCAATTTATAAAATTGTCTATTCTAGAAGTAAATAAAAGTCTGCAGCACTATAGTTAAAGATTATCAATTGCAGCAAATAAGACACATTTTCAGGTTATTCCAACATCTGACTTACTCGTGCAGCTATGTTTGACAAACATACAAAACTAAAGAAAATTACATGACTCGTATGCAGAGAAAATAAATCAAGCAAAACCAAATTATGAATGCAAAGATTAGAAACATCACAGCAACTATAGAATAATCAATGATTATCATCATGTTCCTTACATTCACTAGTACTCTAAATCCACTGTCTCAAAAACCTCTTTCTTTTCTCTGGGACTTCGGCACTGCTGGTTTCTGATTGGGGTGCACTGCAAGACGCGTTCTCTAAATATATCTAGGCATAGAGTACTACTAGACAATAGTTGCTTACTTGCAATTTCCTAGCCATTGTTACGACATCACTGCCTGGAGGGTTGTATCTGTAGCAGTTGGTGAATATCAGACGGACATCATCGGCAAATTCCGACGCCAAACAGTATTCGCCATTCTCAATTTTTCGCTAAAAAGATATTCCACATCTAACCATCTTATACCAACATAATCAAGTCAAATGCAAAACAGTCCGACAGCCCATTAAAAAAACCCAGTCAGATTAAACAAAGATCATGTGTTGCAACTTGCAAGCAAGATGCATTAGACAGTGTCAATAACTTTAAAAAAGGTGACAATTGACTGAACTGCTGACTTATCCAATTTGCGGTGCCTGATTTGGAATGCCTAGCATTAGCTCAAAGCAACAGTCTTCGAATCTAACAATGAAATGCTTAACTCACTCCCATAATTAATAAGACAGCAGGACAGATTAGGTCAGATGAAACAAATCCATGATTCACAATGTCAGTGCAATGTGACAGGTAACACAAAACCGATGTTGTACTACGCACAGGTATTTAATGCTATTATTATTATTTCTCACATCTGCTATATAGTGCCTTTTCAAGCTCACTGCTCAGAGGTGCTCTCAACTACAGCATGGACACTGCATCAGAGTTTCACGACAAAGCACACGAGAAACTGCAAGCAAAGGACTTGTTTAAAGTAATCACATGGCGGCTTGAGGTGAATTCAAAACTGGAAACAAAACTGGCTCCAAACAACCGCCGCGTCCCGTATATACCCGAGAAAAAGTCGCCTTTGAGTACAAGTCGTCTCCTAATTCTGGGCTCAGAAAGTGAGAAAACAGCTAAATCTTGTGTCACATTGAATTATCATTTTAAGTCCCATGCATTACTAGTATGAACGCCACTAATAGAACTATTGACATCAACAATATTAAAAAAAATACAGTAAGTTTCAAGCACCGGAAGCACTGTTATATATTAAATATGTATTCCATCTATTGGGAAGAAAATAAAGCAGTACCTTGACTGTTCCAAGGTCCATAGGTTTGGTGATCACCTCATGATAGTCTTCAAGACCCAACAACTCAGCATCCACTGGCTGATAGAATGGCCACGCATAACCCTACAGCAACGAGCAACCAACATAAACTGTAATAACTCGCATGCAATTTAGATTCAAAAACTAAATGGTTTAAATATTCAAAAGATTTGTAGCTTTTTAAAAAATTAAATAATGACACTCCATGTTACACCTCTAGATGGTTTTTGTTGATTGAGCATTGCTTGCCTAAAGTAAAAAATCAACACATACAAATCGCATCATCAACTCCATACAAGAATTACAAAACAACCACATTTCAGACCAACTTAACAGTTCTATATTTAATATGTATATATATATATACATATATATAATATATAATTTATATAATTTATATATGAGCATATTGAAAGATTAGCTGTTGAAACTTTATCACCTGATAAATTATCAAACCTAATTTACCATCTTGGTAAAAAGGTAGACAAAAAGCTCTTTAAATTTACTATGGCACTTCTAAATCTATCTATCTATCTATCTATGTAATTTATATAGCGCCCCTTCAAGGAGTCTACTCAGAGGCGCTCCCGACCCAAGCCCGGTCAAAAAGAAAAGTCTTGATTACCTTGTTATCTTATCACATACTACAGAATACAGATGTTACCAGCCGATAAGAACTGTGCATATATAACGATTCTTGCTTAAAAGAGCACGACCTTGTAACTTGTAACTCAAAACCCTGGCACACCATACATACATACCGCATGTTTCTTTCCAAACAACTCCTTCAGGATTTCCCGGCAGAATTCAAGTGGAGCCGCAGCGCTCTCCTGCTTGTATGACTTTGAATCGTCGAAAGAATCTTTGCGAACTTTCTTCACAGATCTACCGTCAGCCACGAGCTGCTTCGCCTGCGCCTTGATCGAAGCCGATACTTCAAAGGTTGGATCGTACGGAGAAGAGGCGTGGATCAAGGCGCCTGGAGTGGTCGTGTCTGCTTTTCGTTTGACGCCTTTCTTTGTCTGCAACATCAGAGAACAAAGCAGTCGATCATTTCTTCCATAAAAAGTATACTTAGAGTCTGTACTCTCACGGTCGCTTTTGAACGTCACACATGTTTAGCACAGACGTGTAGCTACATTAGACCAACTTAACTAAATTTGTAAGTTTATTGTAAGACGCAATATAAATGTCCAAACACACGTACATACGTTTGGCCCGTGCTTACGCCAACCAGCAGCAAGCATAACTAATCAATGTATCAACAGCAAACACATATTTGTGAGTGAGTTGCACACAGAAGTTAGTCAGTTTGTTACGTCTTTTGATATGTTAGCTAATACTCCAGACAGTCACTTTTGTCAGTCAGTTGTTAGATAAGTTCCAGATAAGCATGTAACTGGGTAAATCTGTATGCTAGCAAGTTAGCTAATAGTGACAGCAATTGTGCAAATATGTGTCTGAGCGAGTTACGTGTTGTTTTGACAAAAAATGCTGCTTTTGCGTCGCCGCATCTTATACAAAGGAGCAACATATAGCTATGAAAAATGTGGTAAATAACACAAGGCATAAGGACTAGGTAACTTTCATATTATCCGTGTTAATTGTACGCATAAATCAATGAATGCAGGTTAAAACAATTGCACACGGCAAACCTTGCTTAAAAAATTAGTAATCAAAAACAAAAGAAATGAAACAAGGCATTTCAAGTATCATAATATCGCTACACATACATAACATGTTCAAGGTATCATCTGTATAAGCAACCACAAATCTATGTACAGACTGGGTATAACCAGCACCTTACCTTTGTGGGCTGTGATGGTGGTATCACCCCCATACTCGGCATTTTCGCCGACTGTCCGGTCGGTGTGACACCCACGTTGTTGACTCGCCCCGCGTTGACCGGAGTCGATGGCGTATGACTGGTGATGGGCGAACGTAAGGCATTTGGGGCAACAGGTGGGCGACTATGAGATGCGTCTGTTGCTGGGGTATTGCCAATCAGTGGTCGGTTGACAGGTGTACCGCTAACACTGGTCGCTGTTGGGCTGCCCAAAGTTGCTGCTGAGGAGTTCAAAGAAGGAGGTGGCTTTGGTGGTTTTGGCTTCTTGCCAGGAGGGGTCAGCTCAACTTCCTATAGACAAAGAAAGCACAAACAATGCTCTTCACAAAATTAAAAAATTAGTAATATTTAAGACATATTTTTCTTACACCTGCTTCATTTTGTAAGTAGCAAGTTCACCTACCCATCCATCCATTAACTCGCTCCAGTGGAATCAATGAAACTGCTTAATGAGTGATAGGACTCATCTATTTATCCTTGCACAGAGTACACACTGTACTCAGATCGTGGGATGGATACCCATATTGACAAGATCCCTACATCAGGTTCTTCATCACTTTATGAACGCCAATAATAGAACTGCTGAGCTAGACCACATAACTTCCCATTACCTATTAAAGATCGCCCTAATTTCATCAATAGAATTTTTAGTTCTGTAAACTTAAAACACTGAGACAAAACTGACCTCTGGTGGCATGTCAGCCAGCTTGCTGAGGAAGACTTTCTCCAATGCCTGACACATGATGACGATATCCTATACAACAAACATACACAAAGCTAATCAAATCTTCTGACAATTCGGTTGAGTTGTAATCAAGCACTCATATTTGGCTTGGAACACTAACAAATGTATTTACTGACAAAGGTAAAATCACCAGCATCTTCTACATCTTCAAGTTCTCTACTGAGGGGCAGTTTCAAATGTCCAATGGCATCACTCTTCTCGATGTTGATCCGTCGCTTTCAGTTTCCTGTAGCCTTCCATCAACATCCAGTCCAACAGCATCTGCCATTGTCTTCCTCTTTTTCCTCCCCAAGTTCATTCTTCTTTCAATAATAACTCTCACTTGCATGTCTCCTCTCAATATGTGTCCTATCCATTTCCTTTGCCTCATTCTTATTGTAGCCATAAGAGATCTTTTTTCTCATCTACCAGCACCATTAGTATTAAAGTCCTAAATACAATTAATCTTTGAGCCACACGCTTCTGTGTGCTGCGGCACATATACCCATGGCTCCTTCATTAAGTTTTTATACACCGAGATTTTTCTTTACCTTACTTTGACAAATTATAAAATATTATAATATGATGGCAAAAACATGCCATACCACAAGCTTTCATCTTGAGTACGATTTTATTTGCATACATATTATTTATTTACTGGTCTCCCAGCATACAGTCCTCTGTTTAGCACCATAGTTCGTTAATAATTGCTAAAATTCAACTCTCAAATTATATTTCTCTAAACAGCAAATGCTCCCAATTCTAATGCACAAGAAAATTTCCAGCTAGCAAACAAAACTAGCGTATAATACTTCCATACACTCACCAGAGTTTAGCAAGTTACTTCCATACACTTGTGACCAGAGTTTAGCTAGTCTGTTCCTGTACAATTATACGTTAACTGTAATTACAATGGGAACTGGACTCTAACCACAGTGAATAACACCAGTCACTTACTTCACCAGGTTTGTTGTATGTATAGCAGTTGGTGAACATTTGATTGAAGTCTTTGATGCAATCCTGCGCTGAACGATAGAAATTGCTGTCAAGACGTTTCTTAATTGTTCCCATGTCCATCGGATGCTTGATGATTTTGTAGTAGTCCTAGAACAGTTTGCACAAACTAAACCACACACACTCGTAACGTGGATATAAAGTAACCGGCCATTTACACAGTTGATTTCTCAAATTCACATGGATCCCCCGATGTAGATTTGGAGTATGCAAAAACAACCGATCCCATGTCACATATTCGTACAAGACAATTGATCTGAGAAAAGAAATTCTTCTCTACACCATCCGTTGGCAGCCATCATCCACAAAAGTCCATGTTTACAAAATGTCTATTGTACCAGCATTTTTAACTTGCTAATAAGTTCTCTCAATTCTGCATAGATCTGCTCCATATCATCATCACTCTTAGTCATTTAGATTTTTAATAGAATTTATTAACCAAATCAGGACAATCTAAAAAACTTTAATTAATTCAAAATCTATAATATAAATCACCTGGTACATACACACTTCATTAACTGTCCAAACACACTGTTACCTCCATGGAAATAATGCTAACAATGGCTGCAACTCACATTGAGATTTACTGACTTTGCATGTGGAGTTGGTGCATCCACTTCATTTTGAGAAACTGACTTTACTTACATACTAAGTGTTCTCAATAAATACACTACAACCACATAAAGCACAAGAACCATGCAATATTGGATCTGCATCAAAACCAAGTTGTACAATAGAGCTAACCAAAAATTTGAATCCAATATACCAATCATGTTACATCAGATTATACGTCACATAAAAATGAAACACATCATAAGAAGTCCTTGGCATAACATACAATCACCAATCACCATGGTATTCTCTTCGATTTCATTTTTCCTCTTTTCTTTCATCTAAGCACATTCCTCAAGCTGTCCAGTCAATAATTCTCTTAGCTTCAAAATAATGCACTGGTCAGTGAGAGAGATTCTAATAAGTGCTAAGCAAAGTCCAGCAACAAATTACAATTATGATAAAATCAACTTTGAAACTACTTGTCTATGACATTGGTTGACAGAAGCAGAAATTACGATTATAGAACTGCAATCATCATCTTAAATTTTTATAGCACCACTTCAAGAAATGTCATAATGTGCAATCTTGAGGTCAATATGAAAATGCAATTGCAATGAAAGTCATAGACCTGTCACTTTTGTCTTATTCTTTCTTCTCATCACACATCTTTTTCCTCAATATGTACGACTATCTTCTTCCTTCTCATCTTCACGTTAGATTGCTGTGGTCTTGCAATGTCACACATCAACAGAAACATCCTTCAAACTCAAAACCATGCCTCTCGAGCAAAGCAACTCATAAATGAGTACACGCCTTTTCAACCTTTGAACTTCATTGGCTTCCTCTACGTGCTCGCACACAGTTCAAGATCCTCACTCTGATCCTAAAGTCTCAACGGGGTCTTGCCCCAAAATATCTGACTAATGCTTTACTTCGTCCTCACTCAGCTTCCTCCCATCGTCCACTTCGTTCATCCAACAGACTTGACCTATTGGTTCCTCGGTCTAGAACTGCTATGGCTCAGTCTCGATCTTTTGTCTCAATTGGTCCTTCTCTCTGGAATGCTCTTTCTCCTTCTGTTCACTCTACACTTCTTTCTGTCAGTCTCTCCTCTGCTCTGTCTCTTCTCAAAACCTGCTTCTTCTCGCAGGGCCTTGCGCACTGGGAGCGCCTCTGAACGGTTCACCCTACTAGAGGCGCTTTATAAATGTTTTAAATACAATTCATACCTTACTCAAACTGTTGCATTGATCACACTTACAGGTAGGTTTAGTTTCGTTGCATCAACCGGCTGGTGGAACGGCCAGGCAAACTGGTGCTTCCAGAGGGCCTTCAGCACAACCTTGTGGAGATAGTTGATCTGGTTCGTCACCCTCACACCAGTCTTGTTCTGGTGAAGACCATGAGGGACCACAGGGTGTGAAGACCTCTCACCGCCTCCACCTACCGAGACATGACTCTTAGCATCGGCCAGTTCAGCTGCCAGCATCAGACTATCGGACTTTGACAAACTTTCAGCCGCCATTAACTAACTGGTCTAAAGAACATTTTAAGGAAAATATTAGTAAGCAAAACAAATCCAACCATGGCCAGCAAATTACATGTTGTTTAAAGATTAACACAGCAGCTCAGCTGTGCAGATCACATCAAATTGCAAAACACTTCTCAGTTGCATGTGTAACTATTTCAGCAGCCCCATTTAACTGATGAAATGACCTACATTGCAGGACTATGCTAAAGAAACCATGCACTGCAGTGACTGTGGCACAGAAGGTCAGTGAATTGCAAATGGTGCAGCTAATTGACACTGGTCAGCCATACAAGCTAAATGTGCTCACCAAAGGTCAGTACTTGGTCACCAACTGCCCCCAGATTTCTGTACAGAAAGTGGGAAATAAAAGAGAAGAAGGCAGTAATGAAAATGATGGCATCTCCTTCCTACATCTTCAAAATGGTTTATTTGTCACTCAATCAATTGAAAAGAAACTGCAATTAATCACATCAGAACATTTCAACAGACTGCAACACAACGGTATATATTGCAGATGCAACACTGAATCAAGTGCAAGATGCTCTGATATGCCAGGACAAATAATGACCAAATGATTTGTGAATAGTTAGCTTATCTGCAAATGAAACATATTAAACGTCGTATCATACAAAGGGCACCATTAGCTTTATTCTTACACAGCAAGAGTAACACATATTAATACTGAACACTCTGTGCACATGAACAATCTCACATTTGAAATTCTTTCCTCTTAGCAATATCTGACCATCTTTCCTTTTTTCTTTTCTTTCTGTGTCTTTTTCCTTTTGTGTAAGCATCATTTTCAGACATTCAAGAATGCTTAACAGTTGTGTTGTCAAACTAATAAATTGGAAGAAACATTACATGTTTTAACAGACTCTTCCATACAATCATTTGCTTTCACTGACTTCTGCTACAGTAACTTATAGACACATAAAAATATGTCTTTTTGTATCATTTTGTAATAGCAAGGTTAATTTTTATGCAGAACCGAATTCCTACAATCTGCAATAACCAGGACTGTTCAGGCCATTTCAATCATTATTGAACAACTTTACCTATCGCAGACGGACTTTTAATTATAATAAAATCATTCTACATGCTAGTTTGTTCAAACAGAACCGCACTAACAACTTTTCAATTAAGCACGATATTCAAATGAAATTTCAAATCCGACATGACAATCAAACCTTGATCAATTCTTACACGGTAATCCAGATATTCGAAACGCCAACAATATAAGTCTTTTAAAACCGCAAAAATTAATGCTAATATACGGGAACCGATTATATCCGGACTACGCCACAGTTTGTATCTCGATCTTCCTGGGCGGCAGGGCCCAGCCAGAATCGCAAAGGTGGGGACTGCACCCTGAATAGTCAAAGAATCAATTATTCGCTCCCAATAAAATCCTCCGCAAGGCAAAATCTTAATTTTATTTTAGGAGAGCTAAGTGACGACAAAATAGGCAAGAATTCAACGGATTTTAACGCAGCTTATCAACATATTACACATCGGCCATCATAATTTCTAATCTGGTTTCTATTACATCGCCACCGGTCCCGCCCAAACACCTTTTGATATATCGCCCAAAATTAGTCTGCGACAGCAATGATCTTTACTACACTGTGACTACACTGTACATGCCGATGGGGATTACGTGATTTTTGCGTGAATTTCGCCAGTGCCGTCAATTGTCTGATGATTTGGGACAAATTTTTTATTAAATTAATGCAACACGATCGACTTGGCTCGCGCGACAATCGACTTAATTTGATCGACGATAACTTTGATAACTTCTACGACTCGCCGACCTCTCGGCGACTCGATCGACTTAATTGGCAGTCCAAAGGGATGTGTGAGCAGCATGCGGCATGCCACTGCCTCGGAGCCATATAGGCCTACGACTTGTTGGATGGAATTGCTTCGATCACATTCCATCTCCAAGTTTACAGTCTTTCTTCTTCTTTAGGTTCTCTGCCCTTCGGCAGGTTCCAACCTCCAATGACGCCACTCGATCCTCGCTGTGCTGTGCCTTTTCCTTCAGTTTGCTGTATCCGTTATATAGATATTCGTTTAATTCGTTGACCATCATCAATCCGAGCATCATTTGCCGCGGTCTTCCTCTCCCTCTCTTTCCTTCCATTCTCCCTTAAGTTTACAGTGGAAAGGGAATTCTGTACCTTCCCTCCATAGGATTTACGGCCATGACTCTGGACAGTGAACACACTGTGGCGAGGCCTCTATCAGAATTGGCACCATTGCGATTGTAATTGTAATTGTAATATTGTACATTTATATAGCGCCACTTCAAGAGAACTCCTCATAGGCGCTCCCGACTTGACACCAAACCACAATCAAAGAGAATGGTTTTCAAACGCTTGCGGAAAAGGGGCAAAGAAAGACAAAGAAGTTCATTGCGGAGACTAATAGGTAGGCCTAACTTATTCCAGAAAGACGGACCAACCATGCATAGCAAAGCTTCTATGTAGCGTGGAAGATCGAGCCCTAGGGACAACTAGGCCTAATGGGTGGTTGCTCTTTTTTGGAGCGCCTCTGAACGGTTCACCCTACTAGAGGCGCTTTATAAATGTTTAAATACAATACAATACAATATACAATACAATAATGCTAATCATGAATAGCCTTTATTATGTTAGACATCCAAATCCTCTCAGGTTGTTAAAAATATTTCTTTGTCAGACTAAAAAGTGGTGGTGACCTGGCGGTGAATGAGGTCGTTGACTGTCACATTAGAACGTTAGGCCTACGCCTTTTTTCGAAAGATTTGCTGAACTTGGGTTTCTCGGGTTTTTTCGACCCTCCAACTTGTTAGAGTGGCAACGCTGGCCACTTACCAAATAAAATTATATAAGGTCGTTGGTTGTGAACCGGTAAAATGTCGAGTTACTTTGAACAACAACATAAATTTTTTCAAGCTAATAATAAAGTTCGCGAATATCCTGTTCACCTATCGAAAGTCCACTCGGTTGCATGGAATTGCGATGGAAAGAGATTGGCGTCTGGTTCCTTTGATAAAAGCGTCGTTACGTTTGTTTTGGACAGAGACCGTCTGGTAAGGCTGCTAATGCCTCTTATTATCGCTCACGACGTGTCTGAAACTGTACAATACAATACAATTAGTCATTTATACCGCGCTTTAACAAAACAAGTCTTGCACAAGAGCGCGCTTCACTACAGATCTAGTTATAATGCAATGAAAATAAATGAGTTTTTAACTTTGATTTAAACTCTACAACAGATGAGCACTGGCGAATGAAGGTTGGAAGACTGTTCCATTCTTTGGGTCCTGATACAGCGAAAGCGCGACTTCCAAACTTCCGGTTTGTGCGAAGTGTAGCAAAGTCACTTCGCGACGACGATCGAAGTCCTCTGGACTTGGAGGCGGAACATGACGTGACCATGGATGTCATGTAGGATGGAGAGGTTCCGCAGTGGATATGAAACATCAGGAGGGAAATTTTGAAAGCAATACGAGCACGGATAGGAAGCCAGTGTAGTTGTTTCAGAGCTGAAGTGATGTGGTCTCTGGGACCAAGACCTTTTATCAGGCGCGCGGCCGTATGTAGAACTGAAGACAGGGATTGAAGTGTTGATGATGGAAGACCAGATAGCTGTATGCAACTAAACGTTTATATCGCGTCTTGGAGGGACGTATCAAAAGCACTGAGAAAATTAATTGTCTCATTCAGCCATACTGTTGGTATGCAGATGATGTTTGCCGATTATGCAGTGAGTAAACAAATATAGCTGCCGCAGCCTCTCTTCCAGACCCCAGAATAATAATAATAATAATAATAATAATAATCTTTTCTTTAATTGAGCGCCTGCAAACGCACTGCGCTTTACATTTACAAGTTATGCAGTAATCTTAATTAAACTTAACTACTAACTGAACAGACAGCTTTGCAATTACACGGCGCTAATAGCAGCCTACAAAGCATATCCGCCCAACGGGGGCTCGAACTCACTACCTCTCGCACTCTTGGCCAGCGTGTTAACCATTACTCTACCGGGCCCCCCCAAAAAGATCTAAAAATTTATGTTGTTGAATCCTCATTCTCCAATGAAATCTTACCACTTCCCGATTCTGCAGGCTATGCAATTGTGTGCATGTGCGAGTTAAGTACAGATAAATTTTATTCTTCTTGGGCTCATCAGTTAGACTTTGTAAGGTTTGTAAGTGACACTATCACCTGGTCACCTGGTGCCGTCAGCTCTTGGAGCTCTGGCGATGTTCTTGATGTATCCTCTCCAGTGTCCCCTCTCTCTTGTTGCCTCTCTCAGCTCCTCCAAGTTCATGCCAGACTTTTCCTGTACCTCATCCAACCATCTCTTCCTTGGTCTTCCGCGTCTCTTCCTTCCCTCACCGCATGCCGTCATCAGCTCCTTCTCCAAACCGTTAGATCTCATCACATGGCCGAAGTAGCTCAATTTCCTCCAAGTCGCTGTTTGCTGTAGTGTCTCATCTCTCTCTATTCCGAGCTCCTCACGCACCGATTCGTTAGTTCTCTTCTCCGTCCATGAAATCCTTAACATTTTTCTCCAAATCCACATCTCGCACGCGTTGATTTTCTTTTCCATATCCAGTGTCTTTGTCCATGTTTCGCATCCATATAGGACGATCGGGAAGATCAGTGCTCTTACCAGTCTTTTCTTTGTTTCCCTGCTCACATATTTATCTTTCCAAATATTTCCCAGACCGTTCATTGCCGTTTTTCCCATTGTTACCCTCCGCCTTATTTCCATATCACATCTTCCCTCCTTCTCTAACATAGATCCCAGGAATGTGAAGCTCGATACTACCTCTATCGTTTCTCCATCCACCTCAAAGTTTTCCCATGATGCAGTTGTCATAACTTTTGTTTTCTTTACATTGAAGTATAGTCCCGCCTTTTCGCTTTCCATCCTGACTCTTCTTATTAACTCGGCCAGGTCGTCCTTCTTACCCGCCAATAATGTCGTATCATCAGCGTACCTCAAATTATTCAGTATTTTCCCCGCTATCCTTACCCCCTCTGTTGCCTCCTCCAATCCAGCCCTCCTCATAATTCTCTCGGCATACAGATTGAACAGGAAAGGGGACAAAATGCACCCCTGCCTCACTCCTTTCCTTATTTTAAATTTCCCTGTGTCTCCATATTCAGTTCTTATAACCGCCTCTTGATCCACGTAAAGGCCTTTCAGTAGTTTAACCAGATGCTTCGGAATTCCCATCTCGATTAGTGTCCTCCACAGTAGTGTATGGTCTATGCAATCAAACGCCTTGCTGTAGTCTATAAAACACATATGCACCTCTTGCCCGTACTCCCTCTGTCTCTCCATAATCCACCTTATATTGGCGATGTGATCACGCGTTCCTCGCGCCTTCCTGAATCCCGCTTGGTTGGCTGGTAATTCTCTTTCAATTGTCTTCTCCATTCTTTTGTGGATTATTTTGAGTAGTATTTTGCTCGTGTGCGATATCATCGCTATCGTTCGATAATTTCCACACTCTCTCGCGTCTCCTTTCTTGAATATTGGTATGAACACTGACCTTTTCCAGTCTTCCGGCCACTCCCCAGTTCTCCAGATTTGATTGCATAGCTTTGTAATAGTCCTCACCACTGCTTCATCTCCCGCTTTTACCAGTTCTATAGGTATTCCATCATGTCCTGGCGCTTTGTTGTCCTTTAACTGTTTTATCGCCCACTCCACCTCTGCCTCCAATATCTCTGGTTCGTTTTCAACTTCCTCTATTTTGATGTTTTCCTTCACGACACATTCGTCCTCCTTGTACAGCTCTTCCGTATACTCTCTCCACCTTGCCTTCATCTCCTCCTCGTCTCCTATTATCTTCCCATCCTTTGACTTGAGTGATCCCATTCTAGGGCCTGCTGTCTTTGTTATTTCCTTTATCTTTGCGAACAGTTCTTTAGTTCTTCCTTTCTTCCCTTCTTCCTCCATCTCCTTGCACATTTCCTTGAGATGGTTTTCCTTATCCTCCCTTGCCTTCCTTTGGAAGGCCTTATTCAATGTTTTTACCCTATCCCTGTTCCCTTCCTTTTTTGCTACTCTCCTTTCCATTGCCACCTCAATGGCCTCTTTGGATAGCCATGGTGTAATTTTCCTTGACGTTTTCTTTGGTACATGTTTCTCCGCCGCCTCCTGAATCGCAGTTTTCATCTTTGCCCATAACTTGTTTGCATCCTCCTCTTCCGTTGTATCGTCTCTCTCTAAGATCTCAAACCTGTTCATTATCTCCACCCTGTATTCTGGTGTTATGCCTTTGCAATCAAAACTGGTCAGTCTTTTGCCTCTCTTCAACTTCTTCAACTTTAGCTGTAATGTAGCCACTATTATCTCGTGGTCTGTTCCGCAATCCGCCCCCGGTCTTGTTCTTACATCTTTTATCGTGCTCTTCCATCTTTTGTTCACCAACACGTAGTCGATCTGATTCCTGTGTTTTCCATCCGGCGTCGTCCATGTATAAAGTCTTCTTTTCGGTTGTTCAAACCATGTGTTCATTATTCGTAGTTCATTGACACTATATATATATATATATATATATATATATATATAAATTTTGAGATACTTGCATACATACTAGAAATGTTACATTACTGAACAGCTCCACTGAGAAACTGGAATTTACTTTGATTGTATCACTTATCTGTGCATCAATGATTGATGACAATATGGGGAAGTTATGATAAATGCCTTCCCAATGATGATTATTGCGGCTGTGTGATGTGTTGTGTTGCAGAACAAGGATCACACGTTCCGTGGTCACACAGACAGCGTCGACCAGTTGTGCTGGCATCCGACAAACCCAGATCTTCTAGTCACAGCATCAGGAGACAAAACAGTTCGGATATGGGATGCTCGAGCTCGAAAATCTGTATCAACAGTTAATACTAAAGGTCTGCATTAAGTCGGATGCTAATCTTATATATACCGGTATTAACTGGTATTACCGTTATTATACCGGTATTTGATTGACTCTCATTGTTGTATCTGAATGTAGAGTAATAGATGTATGCTCTGTGCTGACTTTCTCAAAAATGCTGAATGCCATACCTGTAAATAAAATTTATTGTGTTTGTAACTTGTTGCAATCTTTTGAGTTTTTCTGATTTCCTCTGTACTTTTGAATTCTCGTGTAGGGCTTTAATGAAAGCGATAATAAATGACTTTAGTACTACATGTACTTGCTGTAGTTGTTATAAGTTAGTAGAAAATGTTTAACACTTTAGTGACGAGTGTGTACTAAAATGCATGAAATACTCACTTCCCTTTCGTTGTTAAATAGTTAAAGCAAGCATTCAGTATCTATGAAACTGTTTCAGCTAGTGACTTTTTCCAGGTGAGAACATAAACATATGCTGGTCACCAGATGGTCAAACGATCGCTGTTGGCAATAAAGAAGACTTGGTCACATTTATCGATGTGAAATCTCACAAGTCGAGAGCCGAAGAGCAGTTCAAGTTTGAAGTGAACGAGATCAGTTGGGACAATTCAGGAACTCTGTTCTTTCTGACAAGTGGTCAGGGAAGCATACATATTTGGAGGTAGGTGAACAGAAACACATAAATAGAGCTTGTTTTCTCTCTTTTTAATGGGGCCGCACAGCGTCTAATTCATTATTAAAGTACTCGCTCTTCGAGAAGGTCGGTTACTTGCTGAGTCGAGATTTGGGCAACCCTTCACTTAATGAGCGCTCATTATCGTCGATTTTTGATTGGTAATTAATTAGACATCAGTACTAATTTTTAATGATTATAATGTTAATAATTCACAGAATGTGTTATTCTGGTAGATGCTTGATGGCCATATGCATAATACTATTTCAAGGCTTAACTCTGATATTCAGGTTTTTAGTAGTACCCTAAATAAATCTATGATGATCATGAAGCGTTAATGAACTTGTCTACTAACACTGTAACCGTGTTACAACATTTGTAATCTAATGTTTAAGTCATGTTCATTACATAGAATAACTTTAATAATGTCTTTAAGTAATGTGTTTCTGCTTATTTGATATCTTAGTTATCCAGATCTGAAGTCGGAGTACGTGCTGTGCGCTCATCCAGCCAACTGCATCTGCATAGAGTTTGACCCGACTGGTCAGTTCTTTGCCACGGGCAGTGCTGATGCTTTGGTCAGCCTCTGGGATCTCTCCGAGCTCGTCTGTCTGCGAACATTCTCCAGGTATATTCATCTTACATTGCTTTGCATGACTTCTTTGACCTTGCCCCATAGCATGTAAGAAATACTGGATATTTGATGAAAGTGGTTAAGTTTAGATATCCCTCCTTTTAATGGTCTAAAAACTATTTGTAGACTATATGCTGTTATTTTAAATGCAGTTCTAAATGTTGCTATCAGTTTGTAATCAATTTACAGAGTTATACATTGTATATTTTATATAACCTAAATTATTATGAATTATATATTACTATGTGATGCTTGCATGACCTTCTGTGTGGGTGCAATTGTACAGTCTATAGATGCTAAGGTCTTGGGCGGTACAAGTCTTATCTGGAATTTGAACGTTATTTTAATTCTGTGTTGGCCTATAAGAGCCTTACTGAAAGCTTTTATAAGAGATTACATTGATTCATAGGCTGTTTCTTTGTGTCTGGTATTTGTGAATCAGTTTCGGCATACCCAAGTTCCTTCAATATAGATAACTACCATCGACTTGTGTGCTGTATTTTACGGAAGGCACTGTCAAATTAACCACATTGCTCTTTGATTCTAGGTTGGACTGGCCTGTTCGAACGTTAAGCTTCAGCCACGATGGACAGATGCTTGCTTCTGCCTCGGAAGACTTGCTTATCGATATAGCGGAAGTTGAATCAGGTTTGAACTGTTAGAATGCATACTGCAATTACCGGTATTAATAGAAGTGTGTAATTAGGAAAATGTGTAGTGAGATCTATCATACACTGGTCAACTCTGTGTCTTTTTTATTGTATAATATATGACCATCTGTAAAGCGTTTAAGTCTTTCAGAAGCACTCCCAGCACGATCGACCCCAACAGAAAAGGCAGGATTTGAGGCTGTTTGCGTTTTTGACTATTGTCTACACTTTCTACATAGGCACTATTCAATTTTGTTCGTTAGTGTGCCAGAGTCTGGTTGTTCCAATGTTCTATGTCGGTAGCCTGCACCAAGGCTTTCTTGTAGGAGTTCTAAAATCACTTCCTGCTGATTCAGCTCACTTCTGCAGTGGCTTCTATCTTTAGTTCAGCTGTACAAGTGTTGTTCCACCATGATAGGCTAGCTGCCTGTGTCTTTCTCTGCGACCCACTAGCAGCTGCATGTGCGGCTAAATTTGAAGGCCAATGCAGTGCATTAAGGCATCATTCGTTCATTCATTTTGAAAATGTGTATAGCGCCCCTTCAAGAAGCCTACTCAGAGGTGCTCACATCATTTATGCGTTACGAGTTATTTGATTAAAGTATATTAAACTTAAAGTTTTCTTTTTGCGCTGTTACTTGCTTATAAAAGATAATTAATACAATTATATTGATGTTTGGATAGAATCACTTTAATAGCATACCAAGACGATTTGTGTACTGCTGTAGCACTGCCACTGTTGAAGAAAATGGCATTGTACACAAGTTAACAAAATCATTGAAGGTCATATCATAGGTTAATCTTTAACTATGAGCTGCATTATTGTGTGCAGTCACTTTTAGTTCATGCTCCTCGCTAACGGGTTAACATAGATCTGGAGCTGTGATTTGAACGTCTACTGCAATGGTTTATTCTTCAAATGGTTAGGAAAACTGTTCCACACAGTGGGTCCAGTGACAGAGAAGGAACAGTTCCAAATCACTTGATGACTGTGGGCCTTGTAGTTGATTTTTAGATCCAGTACATTTAAAAAATGAATTTTGGACTTTCTAGAATATAAATCTATAGGGGAATTCTGAATATGCAGTGAATTGCCAAATGTTGCTAATAAAAGACCATTGTCCTTGTTGTGCAGGTGAAAAAATCGCTGACATTCCGTGTGAGAGTCCAACCTTCACAGTGGCCTGGCATCCAAAACGTCATATTCTAGCCTTTGCTTGTGATGACAAGGACAAATATGAGAGAGACAGAGATGCAGGGACAGTAAAGCTATTTGGCCTCCCGGACTCCAGGGACTAGGCCTTTAGATGTTCGAATATTAAAAGGACACTCATGGATTTTTCGTACTGTTGCCATTTGATGAACAAGACATCTGAAATTTGGGTTATTTGTTACACAAGATTTCTCTCATGTCTCATTTTTATTCAAAACTAAATTTGGAAATGAACCAATCTGTGTAAGAATTTTAATGTCAGGTAAGAATTGTTTCGAATAACAGACCAGCTGTGAAAAACAATGGTTGTACTATTACTACATGTAACATTATTGTGTTTGCAGAGGGTCACTAAGTAAGCAGTGACTGACAAAACCAATTGTGCCCTAATTAACTTGGATGCAGCATTGGGAGCAATATGCATATATACCTGATTGTGATATAATGGGGTTGGATAGTTGGACGTCAGACAAAGCCTGTAGTGTATTTCATGTTTAGACACAAGACCTAGTGTTTCTAGTTTCTTTAACAGTCGAGGTCCCAGCCATGACCCGTTTGCAGCTAAGTCGACGAAATCTCAAATTATTGTGTAATGCAAGCCTAGAAATTTCATGCCCTAAATTTACCATTACTAAGAGGCTTTGGATAAAGGAAATTCTTGAATAATATTGTTCACAAGTTTTATTCTAAGTCGATGTTAAGAAACTGTTTTGAACAATGTCAGTCCATTGTTTTGTTTTTTCATAGTGTACATCATTTAACACAAAATACTAGTATTGAGCAGTTCATAATTAGCAATATTAGCAAAGTCTTTTCTTTCCAATTCCAGTTTGGTACCTTCCATTTAGTATCTATGCATGGAAGGAGGAAAGGGTAAGCTATATTGCATCTCTTTGTGCATGCTTGCATTAGGGGTATACTCATTATTTACCTATGCAAAGGAAACAGGGGATGGAAATGGTAGACCTTAAATGAGTTACAGTGCAGCTATCAGACAAAATTTTATTATAGGAAGAAAGAAGTACACTTCATTGCACTTGTATACCAATCACCTCATGACTTCCTATTACTATCACGCAGCTCTGCAGTGAGTCAGAAATATTTTATTATAGGAAGAAAGAAGTACACTTCATTGCACTTGTATACCCATCACCTCATGACTTCCTATTACTATCACGCAGCTCTGCAGTGAGTCAGAAATTCTGGCTATCTGCCCCCCCCTCCCCATCGATTACACTTTCTTCAATCTTTCCTAAACTTCAGATACTGGCTCAAGATTTCAGCTGTTCGTGGGCTTTTTCTTGCCGCTGCCCTGAATTTATATAAGGGACTAGTTCATCAAGTTGTATTAAAGTGTGTCTAAAATCATAATAAAAAGTTTCAAATATTCAGTCACAATTTAAACTGTTTTATAGGATTCACAGGAGGGTGCTGAGGGGGGAAGGGAGGATGCACATCAAATGTAAAAATGCATGTGGTGGGTGAAAAAATCAATAAGACACATGTGTGCAGGGAGAGCTGGAGTGGAAGTAAATTTTTTCCACATTTAAGTAAATTTTGTCCACATTTCTGCATAATTATGTACTGCATGGCCCTTTCTTCAGTCTTTAATTAGAACAGTACTGAGTATGTAATTGTTTTGTGCTATGATTGTTGGGTTTAGCATTCACATATTCAAAAACAGACCATGCTGATTCATTAAATCTTTTTTGATCACTAATTTAAGAGCCTATTGCCATGCATCCAATGGCTCTAACCCTGCCTGGACTGCTTTTAAAGTTAAAATAATAATAACACTGAGTAACAACAATTTGGAGACCGGGCTCAATTAACAAAGGCCACAACAGGTGACAAATAGCTGTGCATGTAGTACGTACAATTTCTACATTCTACATCATTCTATTCCACGTAATATATTCTAAGAACCGAACAGAACATATTCTCTTCCACACAAACTACTTTTTTCATACCAGGTAAATACAGAGGTTATCATTCACGCGCTTTGAAGCAAAGCTCAGCAGCACTTCAATGACTTTATCATCATTAGTGATTAAGAAAATATGATTAAAAATCCATTTGTTGAAAATACATCAACATGTCATGCTATCAAACATTTTCTATTGCATTTTCTTCTGTGAGACCAACGTATTTATTCACATTAAGCAGTATTTTCAAGTTGTCAGTTTCAATATAAATTAAGCATACAGTAAAAACCATTGATGCTGGAATGGAGTAAGCATCGGTTTCGAGTGTGCTGCCACTGTGACATAATAGTGAACGTTGAACAAGCTCAATTGTCTGCACATGTTCTATTGGAACACAAAAGCAAGTTGAGGCACTCAATAGTTTTTATGCATGATACACAGAGTTTTTTAGGCTTCTTTGAATTGTCTCGTCAAAGTATCAATAGCGAGTCAAGAAAGAAAAGGCAAAATACGCCATAAACATAACTTTGAAAATTTCCCTGTTTAATACTACAATAACAAGCAAATATGCAATGTATAAATTTCACAATGCTAGTTTGCAGCCAGATAAAAATCAACATTATTCTACAATTAAGACATGAGCACAAATTTGAAGCTCATAATTTCACAGGTCATGTGCAAACAATTTGATGGCTATGCAATAACAGTTGAGGTAAAATCACTTAATCACTTACATTCACAGTGAAGCAAGGTTTAAAATTGCTAAAACCAGTGTTCATGATTACAAGTCACATTGTAAAATGTCAAGATATGTCATATTTTACATTGAGTAGGCAAATACATACTATTGTCATTCAAGAATGTACATAATATAATATTCTAGATTTATCCTACAATTGCCGTACATTGAACAGTTATATGAAGACTGGTGAGCAACAAAGTTTATTTGATTGAGTGCTTTAATTGATTCATATAATCATTACTAAAATACTTGTTGCAAAGCAGTCTCTGTTGCCTGCTCTATTGCAGTTGCCTTAATGCAGCCTGGGCCAGTAAATGCCAATCACTGGTTGTGTGCTGGTAGTTTACACAGTCTGTAAGCCACAGACTGTGGGTTTGCACTAGCAGAGTAGACAGACACTTATCACTAAGCAGTTTAACTTGGTAGCACCTGCTATCCATGAAGCTGTGAAAAGCATCAACTCTATGTCAGGTCCCTGACACTCTGATTTACCAGTTCAAACCCCTAAGCAAAGGAAATGATCCTGCATTCCACTGTTGAAAACTGGATGCTGATTTTCAATCATTCTGGGTAAAAGTAGGACATTCAGGTAGATTATAACATGCTCTGTCAAAGCAGTGCTTAAACACGTTTAAGTCATACACCGGTGAATAGACAATGGATTTGAACAGCTCCTTTAAACCAGCCCAAGACTTCTAGAATGGAGACTAATTGATGAACTACCTTGGTGATTGCTTTTGGTTCAATGACAATAGATTCTGCTACTGGACTTTAAAATTTTCATATACAACTGGGAAGAGTAGATCACTAACAAATCACCTGCTTAACACCATCTAACTTAACTGCCGAAAAAAATTTCTAGCCATACTCTGGGAATTTACTGTAGAGCATAAGGTAGCTAGATCCCCTGCTACTAGTCATCACCGAAGGTAGAACAAAACGAATAAGATTTCAGTGAACATTCTTCCAGAGAAAATACTGTAACAATAAAACAATTGGTGACAGGAAACTCTTCAATAAAACAATTGGTGACAGGAAACTCTTCAATAAAACAATTGGTGACAGGAAACTCTTCAATAAAACAATTGGTGACAGGAAACTCTTCAATTAAACAATTGGTGACAGGAAACTCTTCTAGTCGCTGTCTGTGAATTCTATCTGCTCCCCTTCGGTCGACAACCACTTCACTCGCTTCTTCCGTGGACTCTTTAGTTCTTCGTCTACGTCGTTTATTGGTATTGTGCTGAAGAGACTGCTTGACGAATCCTGCGACTTCAAGCTCGGCATTTCTCTCTCAAGGTCGAAGTTCGGCGAGTCCAAGGCCAGCCGATCTCGTACTTTCACAACAATGTTGGCAACAGCCAGTCCGACTCCATCAGCAGCCAGGGTGGGGTTACCCAGTGCATCCCAGTCATCTTTTGAAACGCCAACTGGAAGCTAAAAGGAAATTTCAATTGCCTAATTCTTTATTGCCTGCCTTTGTCAGTACTTGCCCTTACGGCTAGACTTAGAACTACAAGCAATGCTTGCATTAGTGGTTAGAAGGGCAATAACTTCTTTGTGTAATGCGGCAATGCCACATAAAGAAATTAGAATTAAAGGCAATATGAAGCTCATCAACTGTACAAAAAGTTAGTTATATAATTATGCATTTTATAAACAGACGCACTTGTGTTTATAACTGACTTATTTAGTCCCTCTTTGTCATCAGCCCCATGCTGTACTGTTTTAAACTTTCTGACAAAGATGACACTAACTATATACCTAGGGTACTTTACAGACAATAACTTTTACAGACAATAACTTCTGGCCAACTCTCACATTTATGTTTATTATTCATCTGTATTGTTACTGATTGCAGTTTGTCACTGAGGTTCTAATAAACGAAGATATATATCTTCGTTTTATATATATATATAATTATATAGATTATCTGTATTTGACCAGATAGTGTGGCAAATTATTTAATAAGCTTACTAATAGTGGAAGAAGAAGATGGATTTAGCATGAAGACCAATATCTGCCTGTACATGCCATAAGTTGTAAGGATTTGAGACATGACCAATGCAAAACTGGAAAAGATTACAAGCAGCAGATCATATGTGGCTGAGAAGAATCCTACATGGATCATGGAGCGACAAGATACCAAGACAACATCGCATTTTGCCTCAAGTTTTAACCAGATTAAAAAGAATTGATTGTATGCTGCAGAACAAACCTCAAATATCTTGTCTGGGACATTGAAGAGGCCACCAGCAGCACCACCTGTTGATGAGATTGGAATGACAACATGATCGTTCCACGTGAACTGCTGTGCTTCATAGGCTGCACCTGGCCCACCTGCAAACAACAAACAAATCATACCAATATACAGGGTGCGCCAAAAAAAAAGACCCCCCCTAGGTTTTTTGACAATATTTTGACCAAAAGTAAGAATTTCCAAATGAAATTTTACAGGCTTATAGACAATTCATATTTACATATTATGGCCAGGTTTCATCAAAATATTTCAAACGGGACAAAAGTTACACCACTTTTAGTGAGGCCACCCACCGTTTTTGACGATTCAGAAACGAAACACAACAAAAAGCAACAAAAACACGATTTTATTAAGTCTCATCTCAAATAACTGTTGTCAAATGAACTTGGTAGTGCTTCACAACTTGTGTTCAATGTGCCCACCACCAGTGCCAAAACTTCTTTTGAGTCTCTTTGCAAAGTTCTTGATGGACCTGTTGATTAATCTGACAAATTCCTTATTTGCCAATTTGATGGTCATCTTGCTAAGTGACTTCTCAGTGACGCGCAGCTACGCTGGTACCATGTTTCTTTTTTAAAATAGTAATAATAAGGATCATTCAAGACTATTTGATACCAATTATTTGAAATGAGAAAAAAAATCGTGTTTTTGCTACTTTTTTTGTTGCGTTTCGTTTCTGAATCATCAAAAATCAGTGGGTGACCTCCCTAAAAGTGGCATAACTTCTTTTCTGTTCGAAATATTTTGATGGAATCTGACCACCATGTGCAGATATGAATTGTCTTTAAGGCTGTAAAATTTCATTTCGATATTCTTACTTTTGACCAAGATATTGGCCAGAATAATTTGATTGGTTTTTTGATACTTTTTGTTGCGTCGCGTTTTTGAATCGTCAAAAAACGGTGGGTGACCTCACTAAAAGTGATGTAACTTTTGTTCTGTTTGAAATATTCTGATGAAATCTGGCCATAATGTGTAAATATAAATTGTCTATAAGCCTGTAAAATTTCATTTGAAAATTCTTACTTTTGGTCAAAATATTGGCAAAAAACCTAGGGGGGGTCTTTTTTTTTGGCGCACCCTGTATATATATAATATATATATAATAAATATTATATATATGCTTATATGGACCTTGTTCCTCAAATATCATGTATATGACTTTTTTTCAATCCCGATATACACAGTCCAACAACACTGGCAGCATATGCACAAGATATCAGTTCTAGGATTCTCAATAGATTACAGCAATGGATAACTCTATTGCCTTTGAGAAACTGACATATTATGTATGAATATATGAAGCCAGTTAACATTTCACTTGTTAATACATAAGAAGACAAGCCGGGCTCACAATGATCTTTGATCCAATAGACTTGGGACTGGAACACGAGTTCTCTGATGCATACTGAGCTAGATAGTCTCAGATTGTGTGCAACTGAACTATTTTGAAAAGCAAATGCTAAGTGCAGCCTCAGAGTCTGATTTTTATAAACACTGATTAAAGCAGAAAGAGTAATATCATATTTAATAGGGTCCTGTTACACGAGTATGCACAATAGGGATACACAAACATACCTTCAACAAGGATGCATATGTCAAAAGCCCTCGAAGTTATGCTTTCACGTTCTCGAACACTGTCCCCAACGAAAATTGTACGACCATAAGACACTTCTGCAAATGTCTTATCACAATTTTGTCTTGTCTTTCGACTTTGATCCTAACAAACACAAACGATTCTACCGCCATCAAAAAGTAAAATATTCTATGATACAGTCTTCATTCAGTTCTGCTCTGACTAATCTGCAAAAATATAATTCTCACAACCATGTTTAAAAATTCAGACTAAACAAATAAATATTTTTGAAAGCCAATAAAACTAGTTACGATATACTGGTTATATTTACTAAATATATTTGTATTAATGAACAACAACTGATATTTGCAATTTGCAGACTACGAACTCTGCCATCACTTTGCTCAAAAATTCATATCATGTAAACAATCAATGATTATACCTCCCGTAGTCTAGTCAGACTTTTAAATGTCAAAAATTTGCGATTCTGATATATATCTAATATATTTGTTTTACAGAACAACTGATATTTCAAATTTGCAGACTAAATTAAATTCCTGATACATATGCGGCCTTTAATAAGTGGACCTTGGTCCCTTCTGGGTTTCCATGTTGTATCCCTAAGTTGATGTTTACTGTGCAATTGTCATAATTATGCATTGTTTGAACTGGGAGCAATAAACAAATTAAACGATATTACACTGCGATATATTTCTGAATTCTAGTAGTCATGCTAAAATTAATTTGAAGCATAAGTACTTGGTTATCTTTGGTTGGCAAAATATGCCAGATGTTGCTTGGTCGACTCAACTCCATGCGTTCCGAATGGTAGCTCTGACCAACAGTTTCTCCAACACCAAAAAATCCACCAGTCACCATCTGCACTCCATCCAGTCTAGCCAACTGAATTCCAATCGACCTGAAAAAATTGAGTATTTACACAATTATAACTGGCGAGGGAGTTGAGGAAAGAAATTAGATAAATAGTCAGATGCACATGTAGAGAGAGAGTCTCAAAATGATATATTATTCTATGCTCACTCAAATGTTCCTCACTAGCTTTTGTGATAACTTCCATTTTAAATATGTGTATAGAAAGGCAGTAATACGTTTTTAACTAGAACTAGCCGCTATTTATGAATCCAAATCTAGGGAAACCATAGAAAATTTGATGAAAGTGAAGTATTGTACCGTACTCATTTATTACAACCCTTTTCATAAAGACATTGTCATGGATCTAAGAATATTAAAGCTGAAGTGCAAATGTACCCAAAGCAATCCAACTACCAATCCAATCAAATTACCAGATGAACTCTACCCTTACACAACAGAGGGCTTGCCAATGTAGTATAAATTTCTTTCTAATATTTACCAAGCGAAAGAGTCCTGGTCATCTATTATTCACCCATTTCAAGCATTTATATAGCACCCCTTAAAGAAACTCACTTAGAGGTGTTCCCAGTCCATTCACGGGTGATACAAATTGGTCTTCACAGCAGCCTGTAACTTTCATCTACCATAAACTGAGGTTTATGATGCAATCAAGACGACAATGCAGGCACAAAAAAATGCATTCAACGAAAACTAAAATGCAGACTCAACTTCTGTAAACATTGGTTTTTCTCTTGTCCGAAATTAACCCAGTTGTGCAATCATAAGATACGGAAGCTTGAGTAAATAAGATGCGAAATGGAACGTACTTGCAGATGGCCTCGGATTTGCTTGAGTAGAATCTGACACTGCCAGACACATAAACAAACACTGTTCTGCCCTGGTACTCCTACAACATCCAGACCAAGGTTCTAGAATAAGTTCCAACCAGTTCCTTAGTTTAACTTTTCAATAATTAAACCGTAACAAGTTCCTGAATATTGTTTTAACAAATATACAAGTGCAGCACTTTAGCACATCAACGGAAACCATGTTCGGACTTCCTCTGCATCCAATCTTCACATTGAAACAGTTTTACAATATATATCATTATCATCATCAATGTGAACTATGAGTTCATTGCCCATAGGTGTCCGATGCTATTTTAAATATATATACATATTCCCAATGGCATAATAAAGGACTACAGGCTAAAAAAGGAAATACATATAGGTCAGTCCATAAAATGCAGATACTTGGTGAAAAGCTTCTGAAAATTTAATACTTTTTATAAAGTGCAAATATATCACACTACAAAATAGCAAAATTACAGCCAATCTGAGTTCTATGTCAGCTACAACATACCTCATATATTTGCAGATTTCACATGGACTGACACAAATGCTGTATATGGGACATTCTTAAATAACACCAGTTACGCATGGCAAATTTTCTGTATGTTTTGCTTAGCTGAACAAATGATTGTCAGTAATTAATTGATCTGAATCAGGTTAAACAACAATCACTCAACAGTTTTATAAAGAATTACATCAGCAAACGCAGACAGCATCACCCACCTTCTCAGAGGCGTCAACAGTAAGCTGACTGATAACTGCAATCTTCTGCTTCAAGACCTGAACCTAAAAACAGTTAAGGATAGCATCATGGCTTAACCCTTTAATGCCGGAGGGCATAGGATTTCCCATACCATTTACAACCAACTCGGCATTAAAGGGTTAACATCATAGAAAAACCCATCAAGTAGTAGTGGTTCAATTGGTTAGACCACTCAGCCTGTAACTTAAAGATCAAGAGTTCGAACCTTGTCCAAATCAAAGTTACTGTGTATCAACGTCCTTGAGCAGAAAGTCCTTCACTCACTGTCGTATGCAATTGTGAGCTAAGGAAGGAGGGGAATTTAGCAATCTCAGTTGTATTGTATAATTGCATTTTTTCAAAATAGTATATTTTCTTAATTTTTGCCATAAAAATGTGTTGCCTTTCATCACATGAAGCCCTCACTGTTCCTATTGAATATTGATATTTATTTATTTCTGGCATTTGCTATAGCGCCCCTTCAAGCTCTCTACTCAGAGGCGCTCCCGACTACAGCACAGACACTGCATCGGAGTTTCACGATGAAGCGCACGAGCATTTGCAGGTGAAGAATTTGCTCAAGGTCCCTACGTGGTGGCTTGACGTTGGATTCGAACCCGCAACTTCTGGCTCCAAGGCACCGAACCCCACTACACCCCAGTGCCCCATGTCACATAAATTAAAAATATGCAGAATTTTAGTATAGCACTTACATCTGCCGACAGCTTTTCTTCATTGATTTCATCTTCTTGTAGATCTTCCAGAGGAGACGTGTCAAAAAGCTTCCGTATGCGAGTCTTTATAGAATCCTCAAAATCAGAGTTTCTTGCGTCCTTAACAGAAATGAAACAAAGCAATGCACACAAAAACAATGAACTCGTATTTAATTTTAGAGAAGTGGCAGTATACAAAAAATAATAAACACATGTCTGTAACATGCATGCGGTGAAGGAAGGACAAGACGCGGAAGACCAAGGAAGAGGTGGATGGATGAAGTACAGGAAAAGTCTGGAATGAGCTTGGAAGAACTAAGAGAGGCGACAATAAACAGGAGACAATGGAGAGGATACATCATGACTGTCGCCAGAGCTCCAAGAGCTGACGGCACCAGGTGGTAACATAAACAAAATAATAAATAAATCAGTAAACAAAATAATATATCCAACTCCAGATAGCTGTTTGCAACTATGAATGCACAGATTCAGAAAACTTCCATGGTAGATCCGGATCTTTTAGAGCAGTGTACACCGAGTTCTCCCATGCACGACAACCACCAAGCCAAAATGCTCTGCTTTGTCATGCAAACCTGGTGGCATTAAGATAATCTTCATGCAGTAAGTGGCCTTCGTTGCTTGTCATAGAGCAAGCCTGCTGCAGAGGAAGCTGAAGGACCTGTTACAGAGAATGTTATCTGGAGTTGACAACTTCTCCGATCAGCCCAACTCATGTCAGACAGCAGGCATTACCCATATTATACTGATGTAACTCCTCATCACAGTGCAACACAAACTGTAAACTCTTTGGAACATGCTGTCGACTTTGTCGTCTGGATAATACCCGGTAATAACAATAATAATAATATTCCTTATTGAAACTGGAAGCCTTTCTGACATTTCTGAATGGTTCACCCTAGTAGAGGTGCTTTATAAAAGTTAATATACAATAAATATTCATAGACAAATAATGTCCACAAAAGTACACCCAAAGTAAAGTACAGTTATAAATGCAAAATAATACTACAAGTAATTAATGCAACATAAACAGAAGTAAAATACAGTGACACACCAATTTAAAACTCTGGACTGACCCTAGTAGAAAGTACTTTACACAGACTGTTACATTTCTGACAAAACTATACTAGCAAGAAATCTTCTGCACTTTTGCACTGACCTGAGATACAAGTATATATCAATATATTATACACATTATACACTTAAATGACATTTAAGTTGTTTAGATAATTGCTTATTTACTTCAAAGCGTTGTGTGCCAATAAGCATAGACATCCATCCTGGCATCTGGACGTCTTCGTACAAGACAGGTATCATGCGTTTGCGTTGCTCACAATAGAACACCTACCAGTGAAAAATAACAACAGGTTCAGAGATACGAGAAGGCAAGCAAGAATCATAAACCAAGAGTTTTATATAGGTGTAAGAGCTCAAGACTAACTCTAAATCTCAATAATTTACACATTCATCCATGTTTTTCTCTTTAATATAATAGCCATTGTGAGATGTCAGTTGTGAAGCGAAGTGTCTTTCTGCTTGATGTAAAATAAACGAAAATAATGTACATCAGTAATCTGATCCACTTCCTATATTATATAATCCAAGCTTACAAACACATTAGTTTCTTTAAATGGCTCAATATAAATGTTTACATCTCTCAAATATTTAAAAAATCCACCTAAAGCTGCCACGTAGGGACCTTAAGCAAGTCCTTCACTCGCAATTGTCCATGCGCTTTGGCATGAAACTCCGACTCAGTGTCTGCATTGTAGTCAGGAGCGCCTCTGAATAGAAATTTTGAAGGGATGCCATAACAAGTGCTCACTGCTCATCAGGGGCGGATCCAGGGGGGGGCCAATCCGGCCATGGCCCCCCCATTTCAGAAATTTCTTTATTTTTGACCAGCTATTTTGCTTGGAAAGTAGACATGCCCCCCCAAGAGTAGTTCCGTAGGACTTTGGCCCCCCTTCGAAAATTTCTGTATCCGCCCTTGCTGCTCATACATACATTACAGTTTGCAGTTACATCACCTATTTGAAATGTGGAAAGTTCATGTAAATAGAAGATAGATCATCAAGTGGAAAGTTTATGTAAAGAAGATAGATCATCAAGTGGAAAGTTTATGTAAATAGAAGCTAGATCATCAAGAGAAGATGTACAGAATTTTCTCCTCTGACCTGCTCTCGTGTCATCTTTGAGCCGGCAAACTCTTTCGACACGACCCAGATGATGATTCCCGCCTCATCTGCTTTCTCCTGAAACCGCCTCAAGCGTTCCGACAAGATGTCCTGACACTGCATCGCTAAGGGTCTCACAGCGTCAAATGTGAGTTTTGCAGCTGGTCAAAGAAAAACATGTACTGATCAAAGAAAAACATGTACTGATCAAAGAAAAACATGAACTGATCAAAGAAAAACATGAACTGATCAAAGAAAAACATGAACTGATCAAAGAAAAACATGAACTGATCAAAGAAAAACATGTGCATCAGCCATGCACGATTATATCCAGTAAAAATAGGCAACATAATTCAGTAAGCATTCACCACCATGTTACACAATCAAAAACGAATAGTTAAAAGCATACTAATCATTGAATGCATCCATCACTCATTGTCACACTGCTGAATGTAAGTACCTAGCTATAAGAAAAGTTACAGACAAACTCTTTGAATTTGATCAGATCTGAAGAGATGAATTTCTCTGTTACCCTGTGAATTTGTCAGCCAGACAGTTGGACATTTGTCAAGCGAACGCTGCGAGGGAGGAAGGCCGATCGTTGTATTTTCCGTACAGCTGAGAACGTCAGTGGACAGCCAGACTTCATAGCCACACTTCTCTAACATTCGACTGAGATCTCGACCCTGGGTGAAAAACAGAAATTCACACCAAGACATTTCTCACTGCTCTTACACCTAACAATCAACGACATACGAAAATAGTAATGCAAGATTGAACCTATGTAGTATCCCATCAATTTGATGTAAAAGCACACCACAGCTCATTAGCAGTGTTGGGAAAGCAACAGCAGCACAAAGTATTGTATATGACTATTAATTTTTTGAAAGCACTTCTCACAGCAAGAGACTTTCAGAAGCTCTCCAAGTGCATGCAACCCACCCCTGAGAGAAAAGGCAGGTTTTGAGGTGAGAGAAAGATGAGGAAAGACGACGACCCGAGAGGATGACTGAGCAAACTGATGGGGAAGTCCATTCCATAGGGAGGAACTTATGCAAGCACATGATCTGGATTGAGCCATTGCTGTCCTGACTCAGGGAACAAAGAGGTCAAGCCGATCAGAGGACCTAATAGGGTGCTGTGAAGTGGCAGAAAGGAGCAAAAATATAAGATTACAAAGGTACTTCAGAGCAAGACCCAACTGAGACACAAAAATTAATTTCTCTTGAAAAACAAGTTAGAGTTACCAACATTATGCTGAACCATTGGGTGTCCAGAAAAATGAAGAAACTACCCATACCCAAATTTGTACGACTATTCTATTCATATGTTCTCAATAAATAATTTTTAAAGAATTTTTAAATTTCTTCTGAGGCTCCTCAAAGCCCCCAAACCATAGACTATTGAAATTCCCAAGAATGAAGTCATGTTCGGGTCTTGAAACTTGGGTCCCTTGTCAATTTACTCATTTTATAAACAAAATTGACGAAGAGTACAATTATGATGAACTTTTTTGTTGTATGTGCCTAGACGAGAGCTACATTATGGAAAATATGTTAACACTATAGGTGTTCAGGGTCATTCACAGTCAATTCAAGGTCAGAAAATCTAAATCTAGAAAAATTAGAGAAAAAGTCCAAATCAAGGCCAATAATTGTTAAAATCGACAATCCCTTCAGATTGCGTTTCACGTCTCTGAGAGACCTCACGATAATATGTATGCATAATTTTTAGGAACACCCATGCTGAACCATGCAATTTTGCATTAAGAAAATGGTTATAGCTTTTTATGTAAGCGCTGATAAACATACAAAGCTATTCTCCGCCGGATGAAGACTAACGACCACCAAAGGCCGTCCATCGCGGTGTTTCGACAGCTGGTTAAGCTCATTGGGAAGAGGAACTGGGTAGCTACGTAGCGTTGACATCTGTCAGAAAACAGAACAATCAAGAATCAATACGTCCATCAGTCAGTCAGTCAATTAACCAGTCAGTCAATTAACCAGACAATCAATTAACCAGTAAATCAATTAACCAGTAAATCAATTAACCAGTAAATCAATTAACCAGTCGATCAATTAACCAGCCAATCAATTAAACAGTCAGTCAATTAACCAGTCAGTCAATTAACCAGTCAATCAATTAACCAGTCAGTCAATTAACCAGTCGATAAATTAACCAGTCAATCAATTAACCAGTCAATCAATGAACCAGTCAGTCAATTAACCAGTCAATAAATTAATCAGTCAATCAATTTACCAGTCAATAAATTAACCAGTAAATCAATTAACTAGTCAATTAATAAACCAGTAATTACATTAACCAATCAACTGATTAGTAAATCAGAAACTCAAGAGCAATACTACAGAAAAATTAAATTATATACTTTAAAAATAATTATTTAGCAAATCAAAGTAACAGGGTCATTCCATGTCAAATCAACCAGCAAAGTGGCAATTTGCCATCACACCCCTTCAGATTTTTCTGACAATTTTTGCACATAAACTACATGCAATATAAGGAATAACAGTGAAAATTTGAGCAGAATATCTCAAAATTTGACCGAGATATTAATTTTTGAACTTAATGATCAAAAAACGAACCGCGAGAAAACGGCATGATACACCAAGTTTAGACTGCTATATCTCGACCATGAAACGAGCAAGAGGGCTGAAATATTTTTTGTGCAATCAGTTTTTTGTGCTCTTTCCAAATATGCAAGAAACTGGATGGAGTTATTTTTGGTTTTTAATATAAAAATTAGTAAACATAGCACAGATGCCAATTCTCACTCAAGTTGTGGACATCATGTCAGCAGGCAGGAATGAGCTGTAACAAAACTTGTACTTGTTTTATATTGAGGCACATTGGTACTCATCAGACATATAGTTAGTACCTGATTAGTTTCATCATTAGTGTGTTTTCCACCGACGTTTTCTTTGTCGTGATCGTGAAAATAGGGTCCATAGCTTGTCAAAAAAGTGACAATGTGTATCTTTTGAAATTGATGAAAATTTGCTCATATATTGAGGACAGGCAGATCCTTCATTGGTGCAAAATTCAGGATGGTGTTCAGCTCCGTTTCTGGAAAATTATTTTTTGAAGTCGACCAATAATTACTGTGTCGCGAGCAAATGGCATGATCCACAACGTTTGGACTGTCATATCTAGACCAGGAAATGAACCAGAGGACTGATATTATTGTCATGTAATCAGTTTCTTATGCTCTTTCCAGGTATGTAAGAATGTTGGTTGTATTCCCAGTGATTTTTAGTTTATAATTTTGTAAATATTGCACAAATGCCAATTTACATTGATTCGGGCATGAAAACTGCATGATCCACAATGTTTGGACTGTCATATCTAGACCCAGGAAATGAACCAGAGGACTGATATTGTTGTCATGTAATCAGTTTCTTATGCTCTTTCCAGGTATGTAAGAATGTTGGTTGTATTCCCAGTGATTTTTAGTTTATAATTTTGTAAATATTGCACAAATGCCAATTTACATTGATTCGGGCATGAAAACTGCATGATCCACTATGTTTGGACTGTCATATCTAGACCCAGGAAATGAACCAGAGGACTGATATTGTTGTCATGTAATCAGTTTCTCATGATCTTTCCAGGTATGTAAGAATGTTGGTTGTATTCCCAGTGATTTTTAGTTTATAATTTTGTAAATATTGCACAAATGCCAATTTACATTGATTCGGACATGAAACTGCATGATCCACAACGCTTGGACTGTCATATCTAGGCCAGGAAATTAACCAGAGGACCGATATTGTTGTCATGTACTCAGTTTCTTGTGCTCTTTCCAGATATGTAAGAATGTTGGTTGCATTTCTTGTGATTTTTAATTTATAAATTTGTAAATATTGCAAAAATTCCCATTTACCGTATATTTATTCGGACATGCACAATTGTACCTATATATCTCACTCAGATATATCCTCTTTCATATGATGATGACTCACTTAGATAGCTAGATATCCTCCAGATAATTTTTTACTTTCATCTATTTCCATAATTAACATTGTGTGAAATGGAAAATTGTGAGTCATTATCATATGAAAGAAGTATGTCTGAGTTTATCTAGAATAAAATATACAATCGTATGTGTCCGAATAAGTGCAAGTTTGCATTTGCGCAAAATTTTCAAATTAGAAATCACTGGGAATACAACCAACATTCTTACATACCTGGAAAGAGCACAAGAAACTGATTACATGGCGACAATATCAGTCCTCTGGTTCATTTCCTGGCCTAGATATGACAGTCCAAACATTGTGGATCATGCAGTTTTCATGTCCGAATCAATGTAAATTGGCATTTGTGCAATATTTACAAAATTATAAACTAAAAATCACTGGGAATACAACCAACATTCTTACATACCTGGAAAGAGCATAAGAAACTGATTACATGACAACAATATCAGTCCTCTGGTTCATTTCCTGGGTCTAGATATGACAGTCCAAACATTGTGGATCATGCAGTTTTCATGCCCGAATCAATGTAAATTGGCATTTGTGCAATATTTACAAAATTATAAACTAAAAATCACTGGGAATACAACCAACATTCTTACATAACTGGAAAGAGCATAAGAAACTGATTACATGACAACAATATCAGTCCTCTGGTTCATTTCCTGGGTCTAGATATGACAGTCCAAACATTGTGGATCATGCAGTTTTCATGCCCGAATCAATGTAAATTGGCATTTGTGCAATATTTACAAAATTATAAACTAAAAATCACTGGGAATACAACCAACATTCTTACATACCTGGAAAGAGCATAAGAAACTGATTACATGACAATAATATCAGTCCTCTGGTTCATTTCCTGGTCTAGATATGACAGTCCAAACGTTGTGGATCATGCCATTTGCTCGCGACACAGTAATTATTGGTCGACTTCAAAAAATAATTTTCCAGAAACGGAGCTGAACACCATCCTGAATTTTGCACCAATGAAGGATCTGCCTGTCCTCAATATATGTGCAAATTTTCATCAATTTCAAAAGATACACATTGTCACTTTTTTGACAAGCTATGGACCCTATTTTCACGATCACGACAAAGAAAACGTCGGTGGAAAACACACTAATGATGAAACTAATCAGGTACTAACTATATGTCTGATGAGTACCAATGTGCCTCAATATAAAACAAGTACAAGTTTTGTTACAGCTCATTCCTGCCTGCTGACATGATGTCCACAACTTGAGTGAGAATTGGCATCTGTGCTATGTTTACTAATTTTTATATTAAAAACCAAAAATAACTCCATCCAGTTTCTTGCATATTTGGAAAGAGCACAAAAAACTGATTGCACAAAAAATATTTCAGCCCTCTTGCTCGTTTCATGGTCGAGATATAGCAGTCTAAACTTGGTGTATCATGCCGTTTTCTCGCGGTTCGTTTTTTGATCATTAAGTTCAAAAATTAATATCTCGGTCAAATTTTGAGATATTCTGCTCAAATTTTCACTGTTATTCCTTATATTGCATGTAGTTTATGCACAAAAATTGTCAGAAAAATCTGAAGGGGTGTGATGTACACCCCTGGTTGATTTGACGTGGAATGACCCAACAAATAAATTACAAAATAAACAAAGTAATATGCGGATAGTTATCTAGATGAATAAATAAACAGATAATAAAGACTAAGACTAACTTGAGACTAAGTAAACAACATAATTTACATAACTATGAAAAATCAAATAGCTCTCTAATGCAGGTTTCACTTTAGCTGGTTGATAAACTAAGAAAAAACTTAAATTTTATTTTACATCATGTATTCAGAAAGATAAAAAAAAGGCAAAAACATAACATAGACATGACAATATTTTAAATAACAATTTTAAAATTTGCAAAAGGCTCTAAAATATGTAAAGATATCGTTATACGTTTCTGCAAAGATGTCTTACAGCAAATCTATAAGCCATGAAGAAGCAGTTTTTAGTCGTAGTTTCAGTTTAACGACGCTGTACGACAAAAAAAATCCTTAGCAACGCCATAATTAGCGTTGCCCTCCTCATTTATCCATACTTGGGACTGGCACTGGCAGAGTGCAACCAGTGGCAGAGTTTTAAACAGTTTTAAACCTCATATTCCAACAAAAACTCTTTTTACAAAACAGGAACAGAGATTTACCCGTCTGCATAGCGGACCATTTGATGCCATTCCCTGCATAGTCCTTGAGGCCATTCCCTGCATAGTCCTTGAGGCAATTTTAATTCGCCCAATGATTTCTTTGGCTACTTTCCGTATATGACTTTCTGGCCAAACACGAATATTCCCAGCAGATTTGACACCATCTTCTTGCTCTGATAAAACACCCACAGATCCACAACTGATAATCATACATACAAGAAGATCTTCTTAACAGCCATAAATATCAAAGATAAACGTAAATTAACAGAAAAAATTTACACTTCAAGTATGGTAATGGCTACAGAACACAAATCAAACAAGTACAGCAAATATAGAATGTATTAAACACAAACTTCAAATAAGCATACTAATAGTAATTTGCACTTGAAATAAGGTTTACATGGCATATGCATTGGCATGCCTGATTTGTAAGATGGAGCATCACTGTCATCCAATTGCTTCCCAATCTTTGAAAGAAACTCCTGTAATCCAATTGCCTCCAAGCCTTTATAACTGTCAACTATTTCAGCCTCGGCTTTATAAGTTTGTAACACACCAGCAGGTACTTGTAAACAACTTCATTCAATAAAGCCATCACTCAATAATGATTGCTTTAAAAAAATCAGAACATAATCTACCACTTCAAAGGGCAATGTCTGAACTACGTTATTATGGTCTAAAAAAGATCACACAAACTTAGTTTTAAAGAAAGAAATGAAAATATTACTCACCTTGATGAATGATTTCCTCTGACTTCCATGGAATGTACTGAGTCGTGGCAAACTGGATGGCAAGGCACTTCGGAGGCCACTGGTCCAAGAAGCTGATTGGCAAGATAAACTTAGCAAGGACATCAGCAAGCTTCACCTAATCAGATACAACCAATATTATGTAACAGAAACTTTACACAACAACCCTTAGACAACTCATGGAAGCAATACACATTTTTAACAGACTCAACTGTGTAAACCTGCTATATTTTAACCACAAGTTTACGTATGAGTCAAAACAGCGGGTACTTTCCAGATAATGTCAAAGGTACCAAATTGAGTGCACTTAAAAAGTCTTTCACAATAATGACATTCAGTAATTACTCGTAACAAGATACCACCAAACATCAAAACAAATATTGCATGAGTGCGAACCAAAGCAACTCTTAATCATTTACCCGTTTGCCCCGAGAATATCCGCTGAAAAAGGGCTTAACGGGAAAAAATGAACGGGTAAAGGGTTAATGAACTGTTTACTAGTGCTTAGCTAGAGTGACGGTTTGGTCTGACAGAAGAATCGCATTTACGTGTGACATGTTCATGGATGAATCCACTTTACACATGGGTGCACCTCCAGCAATTCACTTGATGCAGATTCACAATAAATGTACAGGTTTCCATCACACCAAACCAAAGTTGAGTATGCAGATGTCCCACTAACCTCTCGATTTGTCCATTGAGTTTCTCCATAACGTGGTGTAACTAATGGCACAAAGACTTCACAATTACTAACGGCATTGTTTAGAGCATCCTGCCAGTCAACTCCTGATTTTATCTCATGCACATCCTTTAGAAAAAGCAACAGTGACAGTAGTACAACTAAAACTTATTTAATAATTGTATAATTTATCAGCCAATTCAAAGTTTGTCTTGCAAGAAAGACTGTTCTAAAATACTCAAAACATAAAAAAACTTATACAAATATCAAAATATATACAAAGTTTGAGTGAAGTAATAATTTCTCATGCATCACTTACTATATTCGTTGTCTAGCAGAGCATGGGAATAAGATCAGTCAAGAAAAGTAAGTCAGTCAGTTATCTGTCTAGCAGCAGTTTATTGCACTCTGTCAGTTCTCTACTGTCATTCAGCACTAAACTTAAAACTCGTCTGTTACAGGTCGTTTACTCTCCAACCATAACTAAGTCTTCTAGTTTCTTTGATTTTCTCTGACTCAGATTTCAATGAGGCTTCTCTAATGGATCATGATTTTGATCATAATTTTGATCATGATTTTAATCAGAATTTTGACCGCATTTCAACTTGAAGTGATAATCAATTGAAGCTTTATTCATTATAATCTGCATTATTACATAAGTCATCAGATTCGATTAGAAAGACTTAATCACCGCATCAACAATTCTTGAATCATTTCTTAACACCAACTTCTCTACAACCACGCTGAATTACTGCCATGTAGAATACTTCAGAGCCAGAGTATCTGAGTATTGCTGCTCAATAGTAGTAAAAGTACCATACAGACCAAACTGCTTCAGAAACCTCTCAATCCTCTTCAAACGCAATGAGAACTACATGTGCGATATTTCGCAAAAACAATTAAGTCTCACTGATCACTAAATTAGTAACAGTGAATGATAACTACAACAATGCTTATATCCAAGATTTCTGCTGCAATATATAGTACTGTAAAAACGCACCAGATAGACACTATAACCAAGCTTCGTGAGGTAAAACTTCAGGCGAACAGCATGATCTGCGGCCTCTGCTCGCACATAGCTGATAAGAATCTGTTGAGCTTTCGGTTTAATTGGAGCTGGCAATGATAGCCTCTCCTTGTCAACTGCATGCTGGAAAGACAGACTTGGATTTACCCTGTTCAACAAAAACAGTAAATGCTTTTTTATTTCTCAAATTTACAGACAGCATTGCATTACATTACCGGTACATAACAGCATTACATAACATAGTATTATATGATGTAGCATTACACCACATACCATTAAATTATATAATATAGCATTACATTATAAAGTACAAAACAATTCTGGAGAAGTCCTTACTTCCATATAAACTTATATCACACTACTGCATAATTAATGGATTACAGATTAATTACATGTACTCATCAATCACTTGTAAACTCAAACGTTTCAGCAGTTGGTTTCAACCTTAATTATTTCTAGAGCCCAAACAAATAAACTTCAGACTGACATTTTTTTCTTTGATATCATTACCAGTAAACCACGCTTGAACCGCAATGCCATTCTAATAATTACGTACATCAAATTCATTACTCTACTCATGCAATGAAGCAACAAACAAAGCAGTTTCATTGGACCTGTTAGTTTGTGCAAACCTGCTAACCCGTAATAATTTTAAAGCATGCCAATCGAGCACTAGTGTTAAGTCTTTAGCAAACAGCAAACCCATCAACCAATATTATAAAATTTATTCTAAAACCATTTAGACGTCTTTCTCAACTTTCCGGAGACTCTAAAGAAATTTGCTATCTCTTCCAGCGCTTATCAATCACCATAAAGCGCTTTAATGCCGTGGCCTTCCGCAGTTCTTTTGTCCAACCAGATTTTGTTGAATAACGACAATAATGATAATAATAATATTAATAATAATTAATAATAACTTTAGTCATTAGGCAATCCAATTAAACCCAAATTCCTCACTGATTGTGACCGCTGTACATCAGAGCTGAGAGTGTCCGTCGACATTCATTTTGAATTGCAGCCTTTCTGTGAACTTCACGGTTGCTGTCTGGAAGAGCAGGCAACACACAGTCACGCAGCTTAACACGAATAGAAGACTCTCTCAGTAGATCTATGATCAGCAGGAGAGGCTCTTGGGTCGGCGATATCGGCCAGCCATTACGATCAATGAAGCTGTAGTCGATTAAATTCTCAATCTGAAATGGAAACACCAACGATTTATATCGACAAAAGCAACAAAAGGATATAACACCTTAACAGTTTTCTCGCTCAACCTCAATTGTTGACTCCATAGTGAACCAATTTAGAAGATTCCTATGCAGATCTGATATTCACCCCTCATAAAATAAAATATTAAAGATCTTACAGTACAATCAAACTGTTTGGCAAATGCAAAAATCAAGTAATATACTCTTAAAAACAAACAAGAATCAAATTAAACCTGTTCGTTTATGACATCACGCAAATCGTTGAGGTGACGAGTGACGTCAACAAAAACGAATCCCATTGGTCGATCGTCATTCGTGACCACACCCACTCTCGGCTTGCCTTGAAACACAACAGATCGAAACACAATAAGTAATTAAGTAAGTAAGTATCCACTCTAATTCTCAGAACCTTGCAGACCACATTTTGAGTTACAAACGACATTATACATGAGCATGTACAGGGTGCGGCAAAAAAAAATACCCCATTACGAAAATTGCGATTTCTCAAAAACCGTTGAATATTTTGTTATAAAACTTCGCCAGTCTATTTGACACATATCTATCTACAGTTTGGCTAAATCTAATGAAATTCGAATCATGAAAACCAAAATGGTGCAACCTTGAAGTGAAACAATGCTATTTTCGTTTCAACAGACATTTTTTGTTTACTGACAGCAATAAGTAACAATGTAGCGATGCAAACAGTAGGCTAATGTAGCAAGGTTCAAGGTTACTTATTGTTATTGACAAGATTGTCCAACCTGTTAAGTTTTGTGCAATGAATGTTTGAAGTGACCACCGTTTGCTTTTACGCAAGCTTGCAGACGTTTACGAAAGCCCAGAACAGACTTCTGAATGGTCTCAAGTGGCAAGTCATTCCAGATGATTTGCAGCGTAGTTTTCAATTCAGAAATGTTCTTTGGCTTTGTGGGAAGCTTGTTGCAAGTCTCAAGCATTGCACCCCAGACAGCATAGTCGAGTGGGTTCATATCTTGGGAATTTGGCGGCCATGAATCCTTGTCGATGAAGTCCGTACAGTGACTTCTTAACCAATCTTGGGCCAGCTTGCGCCGTGAGCGGGCGCTACATCTAGCTGAAAAGTGAACTGATTTCCCAAGACAGTGAGTCATCGACAAGCTTAGGAAAAGATTCTCCACGTAGTACTTAGCATTGACTTTGGCCTTCTCGTCAATGAAATGCAAGCGTACTTTGCCCTCATAGCTGACACCTGCGAAACCATGATGTTGGGAGAGAACTTGGCTATCTCGACCAAACGGGCGGCTTGAATGGATATCAGCTTTTTTTTCTTCACCCAGACGCGGTTGTTTTGAGTATTAATGGGTGGATTGATGTAAAAGATCTTTTAATCGGTGAAGAAAACCTTATTATGGCACACTGCAGGCTACTTTATGTAAAATTATGGTTTTCTATTTCGTGAATGCCGTGTTAAATTGAAAAAATGCAGTTCCTTCTTCTGCCTGATGTCATGATCACAAATATAAAGATACTGACATAAAATTCTCAGATAATATGTAAAAATATGTTACGAATAAGAATGAAAATATTTGTAAGAAAATATTCAGCGGTTTTCGAGAAATCGCAATTTTCGTAATGGGGTATTTTTTTGGCCGCACCCTGTATATTCAAAGACAAGAACAATCAGAACACAGCATACGAATAAGAGATGTTCTTCGCATTCGATCATCTGTCTTGAACTGGGAGAACTCTACTGAAGCGATTCGACTGCTTTATATATATATATAATTATATATGGTACATTGTATATATATACCGTATGTTCTCAACATACATAATTTACCAACCATTTCTATCACACATTTCTTATCCCACAACACTTTTGTACCTCCTTTGCTTGCCGAATCATTCGTAAATTAAATGTTAATTTTAATTACAATTTACAATAAACCCAATCCTCTCACTAAATATATTGGTAATTTGTTGGCTCCTTCTTCAATAGTCTCCTCACTCAATTTTTTCCTATGATTCCTGTTCTTGTAATGTAAATAAATGCACAGTCATGTAATAAAATAATGACTGATACTGCTACAGTAGCCCAAAATGGCTTCTTATGAGCAAGCATTCCAGCACATCTCTGGCAACCATTACCATACACCACTTTCAATTCAATGTCCTCAGTATTTTGTTGTCACCTGGTCACCTGGTGCCGTCAGCTCTTGGAGCTCTGGCGACAGTCATGATGTATCCTCTCCATTGTCTCCTGTTTATTGTCGCCTCTCTTAGCTCTTCCAAGCTCATTCCAGACTTTTCCTGTACTTCATCCATCCACCTCTTCCTTGGTCTTCCGCGTCTTCTCCTTCCTTCACCACATGCCGTCATCATCTCCTTTTCCAAACCGTTTGATCTCATAACGTGGCCGAAGTAGCTGAATTTCCGCCTGGTTGCTGTTTGTTGCAGTGTCTCCTTCCTCTCTATTCCGAGCTCCTCACGCACCGACTCGTTAGTTCTCCTTTCCATCCATGAGATCTTTAGCATCTTCCTCCAAATCCACATCTCGCACGCGTTGATTTTTTTTCCATATCCTGAGTCTTTGTCCATGTCTCGCATCCATAAAGGACCACTGGAAAGATCAATGCTCTCACCAATTTTTTCTTTGTTTCCCTGCTCACATATTTATCCTTCCAAATCCTTCCCAGACCGTTCATTGCCGTTTTTCCCATTGTTACCCTTCGCCTTATTTCCATGTCACTTCTTCCCTCCTTCTCTATCATAGATCCCAGGAATGTGAAGCTCGAAACCACCTCTATCACTTCTCCATCCACCTCAAAGTTTTCCCATGTTGCAGTTGTCATAACCTTTGTTTTCTTTACATTGAAGTATAGTCCCGCCTTTTCGCTTTCCTTCCTGACTCTTCTTATTAACTCGGCCAGGTCGTCCCTCTTCCCCGCCAATAATGTCGTATCATCGGCGTACCTCAAGTTATTCAGTATTTTCCCCGCTATCCTTACCCCCTCTGTTGCCTCCTCCAATCCAGCCCTCCTCATAATTCTCTCCGCATACAGATTGAACAGGAAAGGGGACAAAATGCATCCCTGTCTCACTCCTTTCCTTATTTTAAATTTCTCTGTGTCTCCATAGTCCGTTCTTATCACCGCCTCCTGATCCACATAAAGGCCTTTCAGTAGTTTAACCAGATGCTTCGGAATTCCCATCTCAATCCGCGTCCTCCACAGTAGTGTATGGTCAATGCAATCAAACGCCTTACTATAGTCTATAAAACACATATGCACCTCTTGCCTGTACTCCCTCTGTCTTTCCATAATCCACCTTATATTGGCGATGTGATCGCGCGTTCCTCGCGCCTTCCTGAATCCCGCTTGGTTGGCTGGTAATTCCCTTTCAATTGTCTTCTCCATTCTTTTGTGGATTATTTTGAGGAGTATTTTGCTCGTGTGTGATATCATCGCTATCGTTCGATAATTTCCACACTCTCTCGCATCTCCTTTCTTGAATATTGGTATGAACACTGACTTTTTCCAGTCCTCCGGCCACTCCCCAGTTCTCCAGATTTGATTGCATAGCTTTGTAATAGTCCTCACCACTGCTTCATCTCCCGCTTTTACCAGTTCTATAGGTATTCCATCATGTCCTGGCGCTTTGTTGTCCTTGAGCTGTTTTATTTTTAATTTTGTTGTACATAAGCAAATTTACTCAACTATATGGTGTAAAAGCTCAAAGAAATCAGATCTGCCTACACCAAACAAATTTAGGTTTAGAGGTCTTACAGCAGAAGCAATGACATGTAAAGAGCGATTTATATCAATAGGACAACTTCTGATATGAGTAAAAGAAACAGTGAGCTATCAACGCAAAATGCAAGGGTACTGATGCACATGAGGAGCATGACAGTCACATCATCAGCTCATACCTAATACTACCAACCCTTTAGCAAATTTAGTATGATAGAATACTAAGTTTAGTATGAAGATGATTATGCGTCTAATGAAGAATAGTTTAAACCGATTAGATTTGAAACAGCTAACCATAAAAGCGCTGAATGCAAACATAGCTGACATCTGGTGGTGTAATCTGAGACATGTTTATCAAGGTCTCTTGTTCGAATTTCACTGGCCACCTGCAAAAAAAAGTCAAAAGATATTTGAGAACAGTTTCAGCTTTCTTATCCATTGCTAGATGACATACCTCCATAAAAACTGTTTGGTCAAAAGCTCAATGATGATGTACAGAGAATTTTGGACCATTTCATTCTAATTTTTGTGGTCCCTACACCAGCATTTATAAAACACAGGATCTAGCATTTGCTCTGTCAAGACACGAGCCTTGTATACATGCATTTAATGCCATTTATCACATCTGTTGGTTTTCATCAAATCAGTGGCAACTCTTTCACCTCAAAGAGGACACTGTTCTGCATTCAACTACTGCTACAATATGCCATGGGGTGAAAAACAAATACAGCTTCCAATATGTAGACATGGTTGCTAGAAACCGTGTCTACATACCACACTGAAGCAGTTTGTCAACAATGGACTTCTCAAGAGGTGATTTCAGATGAACTTTCGACACTGGCAATTGTTTATTGTGGACATTATCACTGCTGTCAGAATAGGTGAACAATGCACATAGGAATTGAAATTGAAAATATAGTTATGTTTATGCATGAGTTTATTGGGACTGCAACTTTTATATTGCACAGGCAGCTAATTAAGACATTCTTACGTGCCATAGTATTACCTTCTTAAATGTCTTTCCTGCTTAAAATTTTAATGTTAAACCCAACATTTCTATGATATTAATTTTGTATTTAGTTTTACCCTTGAAACGTTAAGAAGCTGAAAGAACCATCAGTGCAGTGCAACTGCCTGCATATTTCCTGTCGAACGACATTGAGAAGAATATGTGTTTTATTCTGGAGGACGACAACTCCAATGCAGACGTCACAACTACGATCACTCAGACGAGCCTCACTTGCAACTCTAACACCAATCACAAGTCCATCACCTTCTGCTGACTCATGTCTCCTGCCATCTGAAAAGAAACAAAAACATAATTTTGAAAAGTATGAGCAATGCTTCCTCTAAGAAAAGCGATATAGAGATTTTGTGGTAACTTAAAATTCCAGCTCTTCAGTACCTCACAAAGCCTTATCTAATCATACAGTTATGGAGTTACCCGAGTTACTAAATTTTGCGGAAATACACTTAGCAGATTGCATGATAAAACTCAGTTGGGGTAGTTATAAATACAGTCAAGGTTAGACTCAAATTTAGTTGGTTTCAAATTTATGCAAAGAATTTCCAGAAAATATTTTTCCAACTAGATCTCATTTCCAAGGTTTTGAGTCCTGGTGTCACAAACAATATTATGAATTTATGATGACAAAAGCTCATGGTAAAATAGTCAATAGTCTCATAGTCAATAAGCCTAGTGCAGCTTACTATTCAACATCCAATTCTACAACTACAGCATAACCTAACCGTCTCCTCAAATAATCAGATGACTGCTACCTCATAACACCTTCATCAAATGACCAATAGTACCTTTACAACTGGAGCAACAGTGGAGCATATGTCAAGTTGGGCAGCAAAATGCAATCTGAAGCTCAACCATAATAAATCCCATGAAATTTTCATCGAATAAGGCGCGAAAAACCTGATATCCCTGCAATCAGACCAGGACCAAAAAGGGTGTCCACTGTCCAGTTTAGTGATCCTGAGTGTCAAGGTCTCAAATAGCTTAGGCTTTAGGTGTCATGCCCAGTATGCATGCTGTTGGGCACACCAATCACTCTATACCCCTGTGCACTCTAGTTGCATATGGCTTGCATGATCCTCATCTACATCAGACTACATGACGTATTGAGAGCCACAACACAGCCCCGGATGCTACATGCCTTCCGGCTTGGTGGGGCTTTATTGGCCAAGGCAACTGGAGTCGACTCCAGTCTATCATGCGTCTCATTTGATCACATATCCGCTCAGGATACTCCCTCAAAGAGGGAGTATCCAGAGCAGTGGCGGCGCTACGGCAGGTCGCGGCAGGTCATTTGACCTGCCTATTTTGCTCACGACCTGCCTAATGACCTGCCAAAAAACTCTTGAATTTTTAATATCTTCTTTACATTTATTTAAGAGTCTGAAACGAAAAATCAAAATTTTCATCGCCCAGAAGTTCACTATTGTTGTAGTGCAATTATAAGATCTAACTGACTTTTGCGTCTGCTCTTATCTAGTAGGTCAATATAAGTCTATGTTTTAAACCTTAGAAATATTTTTTCCGGATTGCCGCCGTTAGGCCTACGTCAGAAATTTGTAGAAAACTAGAAAGAAACAATAGTCGGTCGCCGTTAGGCCTACTTCGCGAAACTAGCATCACTGATTTTTGAAATATAATACCATATAATTATATAAACACAGAAATAGATATATAAATAACACTGTGACGCTGCAACATTGAGAATTTCTTTGGAAATAAATTGGGCGCAAAGTCGATTAAGCAGAACGTGTGACTGATACCGAAATCGGTGGAGTTTTAGGCGATTGTGTTAGCGAACAGCGTCTAGGCTTGGCCTAGGCTACTTGATGTAAAACGATGATTGTTGTGTAAATGTTGAAAACGCAGAAGACTTGAGAGACAATGATGTGGATGATGTTCTTGGAATGCCCTCGAAAGATACTGCGAACGTTAATTTGGTCCACCGGACATTTATAAATTTCGCCAACCGACGAACCCACTCAGCCGTTGCTTCGCAGTTTCCCGGGCATCTCGAAGGAGGGGTTGTCTGTCATTTCAATCCACCCATGTAGACCCTAGCCTATGTCGAGTTCAAAAGAGATGCCAGATAATCTAGGCTAGTTTAGGTAGCCTATTCAGATAATAAAGTGAAACACAATAGCCTAATAATTATTAGGGCCTATTGCTTTCGCAGCAAATGCTAGTAGCCTTCGTGTTAAGAGCTTGATTTACATCTGTGTCCATTAACCAGTTTTATTTCGAATTTGCTCTATTTTTGTAGACCAACACATGATAGACCTATTGCCAATACCGTATTGGCAGGAAATAAGCTCAAACCAACCTTTTTCTGGGGAACCTGCTGATCGCTTATTGCTGCCTTGGGCCCCGCCCGCCTTAAGGCGGGCCAGGCTTCAAATTCAATCATCACTTTCTTCGACCTGCCAAATATCTTCCATGACCCTGAGGCGACCTGCCAAAATTTTATAGCTGGCGCCGCCACTGATCCAGAGAGGATACCTCTTTGCAAAAAGGCAAGGCATATTCCAATCTCATTCACCTTCCACCACCCGCAACCACGAGCCCATACCCGTACAATCCCTCTGATCGATGATAAAACTCTCATTAGGATGATATAATTATAAAATTTAGGATGTGTATTTTCGAATATTTGACTGTTTTGAATAATTCAGTGAATTAAGCTTGTAATGTTTGCTATGATGTATGTAAGCTCCTTACACCAAAATGCGCATAGCAAATGGTAAAATAAAGGGCATACATGTACTATCGTTTTAGCCAAATAAACACTTAGCCTTATGCATAAATATCAATATTAGTGTATACACAAACGAAACTCAACAAGCTGCCACATGAGGATTATACTTGCAAGCGGCTTACAATTTAAAATATAGGTTAACTTTAACGTTGGCTGGCTAGTTTTCAATCAGCCATTATCTCTGATGCAATGGGTCTGAAGGAAAAAAATTAAACACAAAGCAAAACAAGGTAAACCATTTTGGTTACATTTTTTACAAAACCCCGCTCCCAACTACCGGTTTTGGTGTCCATGCTTGCAATCGTCGACTGGTTCCACAGAGCGCTACTCTGCTTCACGCTGGTTCTCTGTCAGGTAGAAATTATTCGACCAAGATTTCTCAGCCGATTGAGTGGAGTCCAGTCTGTTGAAGATCGATGACTCCGCTCGTAGTCGCTTATTCAATCGATGAGCAGCCTATGCCATAATAATTATTATGGTATTGCTGACGGCTTGTAGGCCTGCAGATGACCAGCATGACCAGAATTATGACGACCAGCAGCTGTTGTACTTTGGGCGTTGTTTGCAGCGCGTCGCTAGTTCAAGATTGGATAGAACTATTGGAAAATATTTCACAGCTTATAATTATAATTATGAACGATTGATCAGTGCTCAATTCGCGAGGAAGAATCAATGGATCAGTTTCATCACACGGAAGCTTATAAGTGACGTACGTAAACGATGATATATAGTTCTATGCCGTGAAATTTAGTCTCAGAGCGAGTTTAAGCAACATGCATGCACTGTTAAGGCTACAGGCCCTATAGCCAATAGGCCTAGGCCTACCTCTTCAAACGTTCAACGAGTTGAATTGAGTCTAAGCCCACGTAGGCCTACGTAGGCCTACGTAGGCGTGCGCCTTCTTTCTCGATCCATTGTTATAATTAGGTCTATAGACTGCCGTTATTTTGTGGTATTCAGTTGGAGTTATTGCGTTAACGATTTAGCCAAGTTTACGGTCCTTTATGTAGAGTTGTAGACTAAACCTACTATGGGCCTAACTTCCGTATAAGCTATAGCTAGGCTATCCTCCTTTAGGCCTATGCCGACTCCTCGCCCTATAGATCTAGCATTATTATAATATGAGGTTTTAGAGACCCATTGCCTATACCTTTGTTGAAACATCTTTTCAGCAAGTTGAACAGCAACGTCAGCATTTTGTAGGCTTTTATTGGCTAGACAGGTGTCGATGTCTAAACTTATAGTCCCATTCAAAGTGAGCACTTATTAAATGTTCCCAGGACCCATGCCATCTGGAATAAGCTAGAAACTTTTTTCGATTACAAAGCCATATAGGCACATGCCTGTATGTAATTAGGTTTACTATAAGAATCGGATTTGCTATAGGAGCTTGACCCTATGTATACACTATACAATGTCATGCCCAGTTAGCCACGCCGACGATAAGAGCATTTTCGCGTCGATCTGGGAGACGCGACTCCGTGAAAGCACAGAATAGATAATAGCATGCGTACATGTAGGCCCTATGTAGATTAAACGCTTTGTTGTTAAAGCTAGAGATCGAGCGTGCGGGCCGCGGTTCGTTTCCCGAGTGTGGCTTGTCTCAAAGATTAAAAATCTCTGGCTCGCACGGTCCGTGCACGGAGACCTAAATAGCGGCGGGGCATCCATTCAAACAGACGAGCGGTGGTGAAGGATCTCACCAGATCAGTTCATTGAAAAGTGAGCAGGATAGGCAGCATAGGCTACAATCATACCCTATAATATAATATATAGGGAAACGAATATAATTATATATATGTATATATAAATATATTTATATATATTGTATACCTATATATATTATAGGCCTACGTATACGGTCGCTATAGAAAATCCGAGTACCGGTACATTAATTTTAGGACCTACATTTATATGCTTAGATCATCTATCGACGTCCCTATAGGCCTTTAGGCTATAATATGTTCAGAGGCAATAACCACATGGGCGTAGCCAACCATTAATGTGGGTTGGTTATGAAAGATGTAGGCTATTGACTAGGAGTCTATAGGCCACTATAGCAAACTTTTTGACAAGCTTTGAACAACCCCCTAAACCGCTCTCCCACCCCATACCCGAATGAAAACTCGATGGATTTGAACAAATTGGGTGGTTCACCAGTGGCGGTTCTAGACTTTTTAAACTGGGGGGGCTAAAAATTGCATTAGCCCCTCCCTTCCCATAGATGTATATGTTCACGCAATTGAGTGTGTTGCCCGTTTCAGCAATATATTCACATAAAAAATGATATTAAGCTATCTGACTGACATACCATAGGCCTAAATAGAATGATTTTTAAAGTACAAAAATGTTAGCGAATGAAAAGAATGAACGAATGAATAAATAAGTTTTCATTTAACAAAACTTGTGTCAATGAGTCACAGTTACAATGATGAATCAAGAACAGTGCAACTGATTCTGAGAAAGACTCGTACCTCAATTCTATCTTTGAGGATTACAATTAACACATCGAAGAAAAACGTATCATTGTAAAGGACCAGCCCTTAGCTCACGTGCCACGTGATACGGCCAAACGGTATAGTGGAAACCGCCGAGATCTAGCGGGCGCCAATTAATTACCCATAGCGACCGACTGATAGTTAACGCTTTAAGATTAAGATCTTTCCTTTTTCTGGTTGCGTTCTGTAATGGCTGACACGTTGTCATATGGCCGGTTTTAGTAATTTTAGTTGAATCGGACAGTTTGTTTGCGATTTTACTTTAATGATAATACACTGCGAGTGGTGATTAAGTTTGCGAATCTTTGTGTGTTGTTTGTTGGTGAACTGATGCAAGATAAAATGGCAACCCAACAAAAACATTCCTCCCATGATTCAACCCTTAATACTGCCCACGTGTACTCGAACATTAATAACTCCGCCTGCGATCGAGCAGAAGACGCATTCACACGGGATCCGAGGGAAACTCTAATTACAACCGCGGCGGACGACGAGGCCCGAGCGGATGCCCGAGTAGGACTCATGCAGTTGTGGCACGCTAGCGTGGTGTCAGGCCAATTAGAAGCATACTACGGCAGGGAGCAGTCGGACCCAGCCCGACCCCTGGCGGCGGGCGTTCTCGGACAGAGAACCGGCGACGATATGTCCTTTATTCCACTCGAGCGGCGTCCTGGTAGAATAACCGCTAACTCTGAAATATACGACTCCTATTCAATGAACCATTCCGTTTTGCAACCTATTCCGAATTCTGACTCTCTAGGTTATCAAGCTACAACGCCTCTTCATAATCATCCATCCATTGCTCCCTCGGCGTCCCCCTTCGATGAGATAGCGACGACATCAAGGGGGCGAAAGTTTACAAGTGATTCCAGAAGTGTGGGGTGTGGTGAAATGGATGAAACAGGACAGCCCAAACTTACAAGTGATTTCAGAAGTTGGAGTTTGCGCTTAAAAGATGATGAAGAGAATGAAAGGTGTTCGAGAGTTGATAATGAGACCAGAGACGAAATAGAGAAACGGAAAGATGAAAGGAGAGGCGAGATATTAAGAGGCAGTGAAGTGAAGAAAAGGAGTATATGTCAACAAGAGTACGCAAGGGGAATGGAAGAAGTTGATGGAACTAGCATTAATTCTTCACGACTAAAGAAGAACACGACGACGACCCAGACTGGACAATTGCAAGACCTTTTAGCACCACTACAAGAACTGTGTAGGCATCTCAGTGAGATTTGCGAGCAGAGTGGAAAAAGTGTAAGCAATGGTCCTGGGCTGTGCACGGAAGTCGGACAAACGTTAAGTCGTCCCTTGGTGACCAGTCCGTTAGAAACTCGTCCAGTGATTTTAGTTGAAGGCGATGGGTTGAGATATAAGCCGACCATCGAACCGAAATCATGTACGGAGGATGAAACGAAGAAGCAACCAAGAGACAGAAGACACAAGCAGTGGCTGAAACTAGAGAAATTTGATGGTCAAACGCCTCTGGAAGCGTTTCTAGTCAAGTTGGAGATCTGTTCGAGACAGAATGGATGGGACGAGGACGAAAAGGTGAACCAATTGATGTGTGCCATGGTAGGACCAGCAGCGCATCTGTTGTGGGAATTTCACGCCTCAGGTCTGTCATCCTCGAGCGATCTGATAAAGCGACTTAGGAGCAGATATGGATGTTCGGACCAGACAACATTATATCGTACGCAACTTCGTGCGCGAAAACAGAGAAAAGAAGAGTCCTTGCAAGAATTAGCGCAAGACATCCGACGCCTGATGGTGCTGGCCTATGCTGGTCCGCCCACGGAGATGAGTGAGATGGTCGCCATCGATGCATTCCTCGACGCAATAGACGACTCCGAGCTTGCCCTATGCGTGAGAGACCGCGAACCGACTAACCTCGAAGCAGCGTGCAGATGTGCTATTCGACTAGAGGCGAATCGAGCAACTCGAGGTAGAACTGGAGACCATGAGCGTAGATCGGGACGAATCCAAGCGATCCGAACAGATGACAGTTCTAGCGAAGAATTGCTTCGTAGATTGTCGGAGCAAATGGCTAACATGGAACAGCGTCAACTGCAGATGGAACAGTGGTGGTGTGGGCCAACGTTGCAAGCATCTGACGGAAGGGAAAGACACTCGGTAGAACCTCGATATGTGCCGATGGAAAATCGACAGAGATCGGAGGGAGGAACGAGAAACAATTTAGAGACGCAAGGTCGAAGGAATCGACGAAGTGGTGGTCGGTGCTTTCTCTGCTTGCAGCCAGGACATTTCCGGAAAGACTGTCCACAAGCAAGGACAGACGTACAAGGTCAAGAAGAAGGAGAAAGGATAGCTAACGCAAGATATATCCAAGGAAGTACTAACGCGTACTTGCCACTTCGGATAAATGGGCGCAAGATCCTCGCTCTGATTGACACAGGAAGCGAGATGTCGTTAATTCCTGCTTCGTTAGTACGCCTTCAAGACATGCGAGAATCGCGACAGCTCCTGAACGCGGCCAATGGCACCCGCATTCGTGTGCTGGGCGAGATTACTGTGCAAGGTGAAATCGCAGGGCGGATTTTCCAGATTCCGTGCCTCGTCACCGAGGAGCTGAACGAGATGATTCTGGGACTCAATTGGCTGGAACAACAGAACGCGAGTTGGAATTTCCGCGAACGGTCAATTCAACTGCAGGGACGAGACTACGCACTGTCTCGTGGAGCTGGAACTGCGCGATGTCGGAAAATATCGTTGGCAAGAACTGTTGCGCCACCTACGAGCGAAGCGTATGGGGAGGTGTTTGCCGTTGTTCCCACCAAGAAGGACGACTTTCGACCCTGTCCTGTACCGACGCAAGTGCTCGAATCTGACATTCTTGTAACCAGTGCGTCACTGCCTGCTCGAACCGCAGAAGTCGATGTGTCTGGTGACCCAGACATCCTGCTGTCCTCTCTACGGCTGAACGTGTCTGACGACGTTCCGCCAGAAGCTAACGATCGGCTGACTCAGACGGTGCCCTCTCAACTGCGAGCCCCGTGTCTCACCGTCATTGAGGAGTGCGATTTCGAGAATCAGCCCCAACCCGACTCCGCGCGACCCTCCGCTGACGAACTCTCACGTCGACCGCATCATGTGGAGATGGTGCAGACTACGCGAATTCCTCTTCGACCGGAAGAGTCCCTTCCAGACGACTCCAGCATCCTCTTGCCTGAAGTGATGGCTGCGAACCGCGCTACCGAGCGTTCGAGTACGAGATTCAGCCCCAACCTGCTGTTTATGGGACGAGAAGTCATCGCGCCCATCGACCTAGTCCTTAGCGATGGCTCGGCAATCGAACTCAGCGACCAAACAGTGGACGAGTTTGTGGATCAACGCCTGCACCAGATGCAGGGCACCTATCGTCTGGTGCGAACTCACTTTCAGCAGTTCGTGCAGCATCGGACTGTTCGATACAATGGTCGAGTGCGCCCAGCCGCATTCGAACCTGACCAATGGATATGGTACGGCTGTCCCCGTCGACACACCGGTATCAAGACCAAGTGGGCCAAGTTCTACGAAGGACCGTACAAAGTTCTGGAGCGCGTCGGACCCGTACTCTACCGAATACAGAAGTCGACCCGTGCTCAGCCGAAGTTGGTTTATGTGGACAAACTGAAAAACTTTGGGGGAGACTGTCCGAAGGACTGGGATATGCCGATCTCGAACGATGTTACTGATCGAGACGAACCTTTGGGACTTGACGAACTTGTCCGAGACGAGGAACTGAACTCTGTCCCCAGACCAACCCGTCCCCATGTTCTTCCTGTTCGGTTTCGTTTATAAACCACGCCCTGACCAGTTATTCACCGTTGTGAAAAACGTATTATTCACCGTTGTGAAACCGTGTTGGTGATGTCAATCACCTAGATAAGTGTTTGTGTTGCCCGAACCCGAACTTCTGATTAAAGGATTGTGCAAGGAAACAGACGACCCTGGGTCGTGCGATAGTTAATCATGTAGCAGGCTAAGGATGATTCTACTGTTTCGCGTTAGTTTGTTTCTGCATTCTGTTGGAGCGCTTTGTTACAGTTGCGTTATAACATTGGGTGCATGGGTAGGAAAAGTCGGTGACCCTGTAGTCCAAATTTACATTTGCCGGATGCTTTAGGCCCGAGGTATGGAAATTTGTAGAGGGGTTGACCGTTGTTTGAATGGTTCATCTACTGTTTGTTTTCCCGGGTTTCACCATTTGGGTAGGCGGAACCAGTAGTCCAGATTTACATTTGCCGGATGCTGTATTTTGATATAGGCCCGAGGTATGGAAATTTGTAGAGGGGTTGACCGTTGTTTGAATGGTCCAGTACCGTTTGTTGGTTTCCCCGTGGTTTCACCACTTGAGTAGGTGGGGGAGAGTGTAAAGGACCAGCCCTTAGCTCACGTGCCACGTGATACGGCCAAACGGTATAGTGGAAACCGCCGAGATCTAGCGGGCGCCAATTAATTACCCATAGCGACCGACTGATAGTTAACGCTTTAAGATTAAGATCTTTCCTTTTTCTGGTTGCGTTCTGTAATGGCTGACACGTTGTCATATGGCCGGTTTTAGTAATTTTAGTTGAATCGGACAGTTTGTTTGCGATTTTACTTTAATGATAATACACTGCGAGTGGTGATTAAGTTTGCGAATCTTTGTGTGTTGTTTGTTGGTGAACTGATGCAAGATAAAATGGCAACCCAACAAAAACATTCCTCCCATGATTCAACCCTTAATACTGCCCACGTGTACTCGAACATTAATAACTCCGCCTGCGATCGAGCAGAAGACGCATTCACACGGGATCCGAGGGAAACTCTAATTACAACCGCGGCGGACGACGAGGCCCGAGCGGATGCCCGAGTAGGACTCATGCAGTTGTGGCACGCTAGCGTGGTGTCAGGCCAATTAGAAGCATACTACGGCAGGGAGCAGTCGGACCCAGCCCGACCCCTGGCGGCGGGCGTTCTCGGACAGAGAACCGGCGACGATATGTCCTTTATTCCACTCGAGCGGCGTCCTGGTAGAATAACCGCTAACTCTGAAATATACGACTCCTATTCAATGAACCATTCCGTTTTGCAACCTATTCCGAATTCTGACTCTCTAGGTTATCAAGCTACAACGCCTCTTCATAATCATCCATCCATTGCTCCCTCGGCGTCCCCCTTCGATGAGATAGCGACGACATCAAGGGGGCGAAAGTTTACATCATGTCTAACTTTTGTCAAAACCAACATTTTTAGCTTTTCTAAAAGACAGTACAAAAGGCTTAAGAGGACAGTTTTGTATGCCCTGCCAAAGGGTACCGTATCTAAAGAATGTTGTATGTCATCTTAGTGCTTATCTATTCACCTGCTTAATGAAGTAGACCTATTAAATGACTTCAAGAAAATAGGATAATTAAGCTAACTATATATCTTACATTTTCATTAGCATCTGAAATTATAAACTCAGTTTTCCTGAAACCGAAAAATTTACATTTAGTTGGGAAACCCTTATGAAAAATACCGATGTTCTTAATTCTTGTTTGCATTTTCACGCTCTTGCTAAAATCTAACCGTCACCATTGTGTTTGTGCCTTCTGCAAAAGTAGGCCTACTTGAGGGAGCTCATGTTTCGAGCAAATATATTCCTGCAACTGCCACATTATCCCATGACTTATCCCTTTCAACGTAGATTCATTATGCCATTTTAAATACCTGTAGGATTATCATTGCCGTCGAAAACTTCAGCGTTTAACTCATCAACTTTTCTCTTTTCAATTCTCACTTGTCGAATTTGTCCATTTATAATGATACATGTGAGTGCTCCAAACGGGTTCTAGTACACACTTTCCAGCTTGCACATAATATGCACATAATTATATACAGTATACAGTATACACTATTATAGTACACATGGAATCTTATCTGGCCTGGCCTCCTCTGACCATCTGTACTGCTGCAGATGCTGGGCTTGTGGCCGCCCCGCTGTCATCGTGAGCTAAGGATGAAGCTGGTGTCACTACAGCGTACAGGGTAATTAAGTGCTGGCGTATGGCTTAATCTCAGCCGCTGAAGCCGTTATTAGTTCTTCACCTTCGCTTGAACACCCCAAGGGTCATTTGTAGTCGAAGGGCAGCTATTAGTATAGATAGACATGTGCTTGTGCTTTAATGATAATACACTGCGAGTGGTGATTAAGTTTGCGAATCTTTGTGTGTTGTTTGTTGGTGAACTGATGCAAGATAAAATGGCAACCCAACAAAAACATTCCTCCCATGATTCAACCCTTAATACTGCCCACGTGTACTCGAACATTAATAACTCCGCCTGCGATCGAGCAGAAGACGCATTCACACGGGATCCGAGGGAAACTCTAATTACAACCGCGGCGGACGACGAGGCCCGAGCGGATGCCCGAGTAGGACTCATGCAGTTGTGGCACGCTAGCGTGGTGTCAGGCCAATTAGAAGCATACTACGGCAGGGAGCAGTCGGACCCAGCCCGACCCCTGGCGGCGGGCGTTCTCGGACAGAGAACCGGCGACGATATGTCCTTTATTCCACTCGAGCGGCGTCCTGGTAGAATAACCGCTAACTCTGAAATATACGACTCCTATTCAATGAACCATTCCGTTTTGCAACCTATTCCGAATTCTGACTCTCTAGGTTATCAAGCTACAACGCCTCTTCATAATCATCCATCCATTGCTCCCTCGGCGTCCCCCTTCGATGAGATAGCGACGACATCAAGGGGGCGAAAGTTTACATCATGTCTAACTTTTGTCAAAACCAACATTTTTAGCTTTTCTAAAAGACAGTACAAAAGGCTTAAGAGGACAGTTTTGTATGCCCTGCCAAAGGGTACCGTATCTAAAGAATGTTGTATGTCATCTTAGTGCTTATCTATTCACCTGCTTAATGAAGTAGACCTATTAAATGACTTCAAGAAAATAGGATAATTAAGCTAACTATATATCTTACATTTTCATTAGCATCTGAAATTATAAACTCAGTTTTCCTGAAACCGAAAAATTTACATTTAGTTGGGAAACCCTTATGAAAAATACCGATGTTCTTAATTCTTGTTTGCATTTTCACGCTCTTGCTAAAATCTAACCGTCACCATTGTGTTTGTGCCTTCTGCAAAAGTAGGCCTACTTGAGGGAGCTCATGTTTCGAGCAAATATATTCCTGCAACTGCCACATTATCCCATGACTTATCCCTTTCAACGTAGATTCATTATGCCATTTTAAATACCTGTAGGATTATCATTGCCGTCGAAAACTTCAGCGTTTAACTCATCAACTTTTCTCTTTTCAATTCTCACTTGTCGAATTTGTCCATTTATAATGATACATGTGAGTGCTCCAAACGGGTTCTAGTACACACTTTCCAGCTTGCACATAATATGCACATAATTATATACAGTATACAGTATACACTATTATAGTACACATGGAATCTTATCTGGCCTGGCCTCCTCTGACCATCTGTACTGCTGCAGATGCTGGGCTTGTGGCCGCCCCGCTGTCATCGTGAGCTAAGGATGAAGCTGGTGTCACTACAGCGTACAGGGTAATTAAGTGCTGGCGTATGGCTTAATCTCAGCCGCTGAAGCCGTTATTAGTTCTTCACCTTCGCTTGAACACCCCAAGGGTCATTTGTAGTCGAAGGGCAGCTATTAGTATAGATAGACATGTGCTTGTGTCTGAGCATTCTCATTGAAGCAACAGTGCAGGGGTACGTGAAGGGTGATATTGCTGTGTTACAGTTCCAAAGCATCTCAGAACAGCATTTATGAATTAATGAATTAGGAGGCCTTGGTGCCAACAGACTTTGTATGCAATATATAGCTGATTAAGCGTTAAACTGGGGGGCTAACATTTGTATAGGGGGGCTAGGAAAATCTAGGGGGGCTAACTTTTCAGCTGGGGGGGCTGTAGCCCCCCAGCCCCCACGGTAGAACCGCCACTGTGGTTCACACTTTTCAGAGTGTGTGGTTCAAACCAACCCGTGGCATTGCCACTGAATTGGTTTTCGTCAAAGCCTATAGGCCTTAGGAATATTTTAGTGTGCAACTAAAAGCTGAAAATCTTCGGAAATTTCGCATCGCCCACAAAAACCACGTTAGAGAACCAATGCATCTGTCCATGCAGCTCACCGGCGCTAATCCTATATCAAATCAAGTTCCCAATAGCCAAATGGGTGCCAGGTCAAAATCCGGGGAGGTCAGGCCAAGGAGACGGCATGATGCTGCGGTGCTAATATAGGTGATGATGATTTCCATGATGATATAATAATAATTATATTCGTTTTACTGAGTTCTTGCCGACATAATTAGATCTTGGCAGGTCTTCAGCCTATATAGAAGCAGACAAAATAATGTCAAGGCCTGCATAAAAGAAATAAAAACTCGATAGTGTTCACGACTGCGTAGGCGTAGATTATGTCGGCAATCTTAATAGGCCTAATAATATTTTCTTTTTCTTTAACACCTTTGTGGGGTGTTGAGCCATCCGGCTGGGCGTGCCGGTGTCACGAAATAGAGTATCCCCCGTATTAATTGTATCCCCCCAAATTAAAAAAAGTCGAAAAACCGCTTCCGCGTGTATTTGTTTGCAAATTAATTTTCATCTGGTTTGTTTTGAACAATGACACTAACAGGTATGTTTATTCTTACTATAAAATTTGGTTTGCCCTGTTTTTAGAGCACTTAAAACATTTAAAACACTTAAAAACACTCAAAGTCACTAAATAAATTCGAGTTGCCTTTATCTGAGCATTGCTTAGGACACTTAAAACAATTAGAGTCATTTTAAATTTTGATTACAGCATAAAAAAATTTATTATGCGCATTTTTCAAAAAAGGGGATAGAATGGTTTATCCCCCCGGATAGTACAGACCGGTTAATTCCATCCGAGGGGATAGATTAATTCATCCTCCCGGATAGCTTTCAAGGGGGATACTCCGTTTCGTGTCACCGGAGCTTAACTGTAAAAGCAAACATTCTTCAGCAGTACGTATTAAGCCCATCTCTAGTCACCACTATAGCTGTCTTTTCTTTTTGCCGGTGACACGAAACGGAGTATCCCCCCTGAAAGCTATCCGGGGGGATGAATTAATCTATCCCCCTGGATGGAATTAACCGGTCTATGCTATCCGGGGGGATAAACCATTCTATCCCCTTTTTTGAAAAATGCGCATAATAAAAAAAATATGCTGTAGTCAAAATTTAAAGTGACTCTAATTGTTTTAAGTGTTCTAAGCAATGCTCAGATAAAGACAACTCGAATTTATTTAGTGACTCTGAGTGTTCTTAAGTGTTTTAAATGTTTTAAGTGCTCTAAAAACAGGGCAAAACAAATTATATAGTATTAATAAACATACCTATTAGTGTCATTGTTCAAAACAAAGCAGATGAAAATTAATTTGCAAAACAAAATACACGCGGAAGCGGTTTTTTCGACCTTTTTTAATTTGGGAAATACAATTAATACGGGGGGATACTCTATTTCGTGACACCGGCTTATTGGACTTGTTGAAACCTTGAAGGGTAGGGTCCTCTATTTGCCTTTGTGATTGTGAAGACTATACTATAGGCCTATACGCCTACATTATTCCGGTGCGTTGGCGTACGTAGGCCTGCAAACAGTGAAGCGCAGACAATGGAAAGCCTAAAAAAGGACTTTCACTGCCGTAGGCCTATATATGCATATATACTGATTCGTGGATGGGCAAGTCAGTTAGACCTACCCATGGTGTAAGAAGGGATGGTGCGCGCACTTCCTCTACCTGCTATATAATATTTTTGGCTAAACTTATTCTACTTAAGTAGGTGGCGCTGCTGTTCCAAATTGCTCATAGCTCGGCCGTGGAGGTCGCTTGCAAGTATAATAGATACTGTGAGTATAATTGGAAATGAGCTGAATTCATATTAAATTATTAATATGAATTCACTAAATTTTACGGATTGAAGGAGCACAACAGGGACATAACATGGAACATATGAGGGGCGAAGAGCATCAGGTAACATTGCAAGGAACATGTAACATGGAACATTGAACAACATTGAACATCATAGGGAACAGTAGAGAACAGGCAGCAAAGAAAACGGAATATAAGGAAAATGAAACATCAAATGGAACATTAGGGGACTTATGGAACTGCATGTGTGCATTGTGTGCTGTTTGCAACTCTCAGTCACCTTCGCCAGTGCGTAGCACTTCTTCTCCTAGTTGAAAATCATAAAGATCTAAGCTAGTTTAGGCTATAGCTTTGATCCACTTTCTCACAAGACAGGCTTTACGGTCTTGCTCTTCTGGCAATGGAAAAACTAATATGTAGAAACAATAATTGAAAATTGATGACTTGATAGGCCTACTGATAGGCCTAGACACAATTTTTGCAAACAACAGAGCTAGAATAGCAAAATTCATAATCAGTAGGCCTAATTCTCGAAATAACTAGGCCTACACACTACGGTCTATTTGCATAATATTAGGCCTACATAACTAGGCTATGGGCAGTTTGGATCACACTTTAATTTTTTAGGCATGACGAATCCGTCTGATTTGCATATTTTATAGCCTCGATTTCAAATCACGCGCTTTGTCCGTGTTCGTGAATAGAAATGCCAGGTGAATGCAAGCATGCATATTCTAGGAAAAGGATGCTTTGACGTTTGCCATGTGGCGGCATCTGCCGAATCGCATAATTATGGCAAGAGCGCTGCATTGGGGATGCGAGATGTTTCATGGATAAATTATGCGATCTAGTTTTTTGTTCCCAGGCTGTCGTTTAGTTTTACCCGTTTAGATCGTTTCCCTCCCATGTCTAATTATCAATCTGACAAATCTGTTTCGTTTGCAGTATTTATATAATTGTAGTCTGTACGCGCTTCAGCGTGCCAAGAGAAATGCCAGGCGATTAGGCGAATCTATAGGCCTAGACCTACTCGATTTGCACATGTATAGGGCTATGGGCTATTTAGACCTCTTAACGCCTTCTGAAATGGTAGGCTTGTTTTTCAAGGGATTTAATGTGTACTTGAAATGTCCATATCACGGAATTGACATTATATTGCTGGAGAACGTTCTGAACAAATAAATTTCAGGTTATCCAGAAGTTTACGTTGCTAATTAATTGTTATAGTGCCTTTAATGTCGTATGCCTATAGGCTACCTCACATTGTTCTGTACCATTGTCCAGGATAAATGTCATTTGCCCAGCTGCCTTTTAAGCAAAAATTCATCATCCAGCTTCTAGGCTACTTTGGAATAAACTATCAAATTAAGCAATTTTTCAAACGAACTTCTATTTAGCAACTAGGACTATATACACTAAGCCTATAGGCCCATAACCAAATTCAGTGTGACAAACTCTCTGGAATACAGTTTGGATATAGCCTAACGTACCATTCATGCATGAAGTGGAATCGTGGGATGACAGGGTAGCCGTCGAGCAGTGGCATGTGCTTCAGGAAGTTCAGGTCTAGGTCTACAAATTAACACACCTTAGATCTACCTACAGCGGGCAGAATCTTTAATTTGAAGAAAGGAAATCAGAATCTTTGAACTTAGCTAAACCGATAATCACCAGTGACCAATCTTATTTCCCATCGATGTTGGCTCGAAAGACGCGCGTATACGTCATGTGCATCAATCATCTGCGAGGTAGGGCTGGTAGGCTAGGTCTATAATATCGGGTGTAGGACATTAGCCCCCCGGACAAAAGCCCCCCGGACATAAGCCCCCCCGGACATTAGCCCCCCGGACAAAAGCCCCCCCGATTTTACCTAGGACATTAGCCCCCCGGACAAAAGCCCCCCCCTTGTGCAAATCATATAGAATAGTGCTGTAACTGAGTACTTGTCACATGCAAACGATAAGTTCTTAGCGTCATTTAGGTCCTAATTGTGTCAGTAGGCCTTAGCTTATAGACTTAGATTTGAAATGAACGAATGGGAATGGTATACAGGGCCTATACAGTCTTGTTTCGTGTCCTACAATAAAGGTTTGTTAACGTCAGGTAGGCTACGTCTCAGCTTCGTAGACTTAATGGCGTCGTTTCAATTCAAAATTAGATTCAATACATTAGAGAAATGAACGAATGGGAATCGTATACAGTAAGTAGGCCTACTTGTTAGTGTTAGTTTTGGCTACAACGAAGGTTTGCTAAAGTCAGTTAGGCATTAAACTTTTATATAGATTTCACAAACTTTGGACTTACAATTTTTGACGTTTATGAGAGACTTTACACAATGAGTTGCTCGTGTCGTTCTACAATTAATGCCTTTAAATGTTTTATATTATGCATAATAAACCTCCAATTAACTTTGCATATGCTTACAGTGTTGAACTAATGTGCAATGTAGGCTTATAGATATTCGCTTAACTTAGGCCTATTGTTACATTTTGTGCATCATTTTTAGGTAATGATATAATAGACTGGGGGGGGCTAATGTCCTACTTCGGGGGGGCTTTTGTCCGGGGGGCTAATGTCCGGGGGGGCTTTTGTCCGGGGGGGCTAATGTCCGTTCCCCATAATATCAAAGGTGATTTCATTTTAACCCCGCCACTGCTTGCACTCTGCCAGTGCCAGTCCCAAGCCTGGATAAAGGAGGGCGTCGCTAATGGTCTTTGTTACCACACAGTGACGTTAAACTGCAAATACCACCACCACCACCACCACCACCACCACCACCACCACCACCATCACCACCACTTTTCATTGCTGCACTTATGTCACACCCCATCAGGAGTAGGCCTAGGCTATAACCTCGTTTTACTTTCACGACGGTAACTTCGGTAAGACATCTGCTCAAGGCTCATGTCCCATTTAATCGCGTTTATTGCAATTAATCATATTTTTATTCACATGTGTGGCATTGTGTGTTTCCCAGAACCTCTCGTTTGCACATCTCCACCAACAACAACAACAAAATTAGCAAAATCATCACGCCACCTGCAGCAGTGCAGACTGTCGGCTCATCGTCGTATACGCGCCGACGATTTTAAGACCCATCATCACTCGTCGGATAGTTGCATATATATCAATGCCGTCCGGCTCAACTTCCGGTTCCGGTATGAAGCCCGGATGATCGGAATCGATGCAAATGTGATCAGATTATTGATCTTTCGTCGAAACTATCTCTGATACGTCATCGTCGTCTCCGTCGTACGTTGCATTTCTATCGGCTGAACAGCCAGCCTTGCCCCGCCTGCTTTTCTGCACACATTTATATTCATTATTCAATTATATATTTATTTATTTCTTGCATTTGCTATAGCGCTCCTTCAAGGTCTCTATACCCAGAGGCGCTCCCGATTACAGCACGGACACTGCATGGGAGTTTCACGCCAAAGCTCAGGAGCAATTGCGAATGAAGAACTTGCTCAGGCCCCAGGGTACCTACGCGTCGGCTTGAGGCAGCTTCGAACCTGCATGGAACCCTTCGGATCCAAGACACCGAGCCTTCTACTACACCAATGCGCCCCAATATATTATATGCCATATTGCCGTACGTTGCTACATGTAGGCAGGGACGCCAAGTTGGGGAGGGCAAATACCCAGGTGCCCGGTGATTTTAAGGGCCCGGGTTAGGTTGCTGTATACATAAAAAGTCTATGATTTTTGCCTTCATTACATGCATGTAATCAGTTTAAACTTCGATTTACAAAATAGAACAAAATCATAATTTTTATATAAATATAAAAATTCAGGTCGCACCTGCGTTATTATCAATTCCATTTGTTACTAAGATATTATTTTTTTCGCTAACCCTTAAGGTGGTTTATAGGGACCAGTTAGCTGTCTAGGTGGCTCGGAATTTCTCTTGTCAGTCGTAGGCCTATACACGTTGGCCTAGATCTACGCACCATTTTAAGACCCCCCTCCACCCGCCAGGTGGAGGTGGGGGGGTGGTGGAAGTGGGGGCTGGGACGAGGAAATTTCCCGAAAACCCAAATTTCTCGGGTGGCGGTACGATGGAGGTCGGAGTGTGGTGGGGATGTGGTGGGTGTGGTGTGGTGTGGTGTGGTGGGGTTGTGGCCGGAGCGGGTCGAATCCTAAATTTCTCGGGCAACACCGGGTACCCCGGCTAGTTGTTGAATAAACGAAAATTATTATTATTATTAGGATTATACATGCGAGAGGCGAAAATGACGTCAAGACACGACCTCTTGTGAACTGTTGTCTGCTGATTAATGGTGACGCGATAGTTTATGTGCAACGACAACACTTAGATCTATTAAATCTGGGTAGAGTTCTATAATGACTCGGTAGACGTTCTAGAATGACTCGGTAGACACCAAGAACTAACGTTGCAGCGTTGTTATCTTTAATAAATCCAACTTCTAGTTTGCCGAGAATCCTTTTAATCGATCCAGCTTCTCTTTAGGCAAGAATTTGTTCGATAAATCCCGCTTCTATTTCGTCAGCAAATAGTTTTCATCCATTTTTCATTGAAAATTATTGTTCATCAATCCAGCTTCAGAATGACTGCACTAACCCTAAAACTAACCCTAACCGACCCTTGCGACGCCTAACCTGAGCCCTAACCGACCCTCACACTATAAATCCCGCTTCAATTTCGTCAGGAAATATTTTTCATCAAATTTATAAAAAAGTTACTTGCTACCGAGTCATTATAGAATATAACCTAAATCTGTATCGGCGCTAATTAACTAGCCTACGCGTCAAATTAAAACGCTCATATCTCGGGTTTTAAAGTGAATTGAGAGTTGAAAATAGTCACGCTGACCTACGAATTCGCGTACGAGTACGTAAAAAATGTTTCGTCATTCAAATGCATACGGTTTCAGAACCTTTCATGGGACACACACACACACACACACACACACACACACACACACACACACACACACACACACACACACACACACACACACACACACACACACACACACACACACGCACACACACAAACAAACACACACACACACATACACAACAATAAAAACTTAGATTTATAGTATAAGATAATATAAGGCGCATGTAGATAAGGCAGCCTATAAATATTATTTAGCGTCACATAATTATGACGGTCTTGTGTAGGTCTACCGTCTGTAGGTATCGGCTTGTTCAAATTTCCATAGGTTTTTAATGCGAAACAAAAGCGTCGAGACAATGAGCCTGAGGGAGGGACAGATGCTCTTGTGCTTCGAACGCTTCCCCACTTCTGACCTACTTCGCGACCATAGGACCGGACTCTTTTTTCCCGCATGGGCTGAATAGCGTGAATGGACTGTTAAAGAGGAAAGCAGGCAAATAGCTCGCGAGGCTAATAGTGGCTGACGGAGGCCGAAACAAAAATAGGTCTACGTCTCTACGAGAACGATTATGTGTAAAAAATAGCACAGGGCTTATAATTACAATATTTAATCTGCTCAGACCACGACGGTTAAAATGTTATTCAAAGATTTTGACTGACATAGACAATACAATCATGTCTTCCGTATTTTTAACGCCTTGAACTTATAGATCCGACAAGAGGCCGTCCATAAATGGCGTCAGGCACCAAGAGGAATTAAGGGGTCACACATTTGTGAAGATATGTGACGTTCCCTAACTTGATATTGTATAAATTTTTGCTGACGCGTGACGAGGGGAGGGTTAAAAAATCATCATAAATTGCGTGACGTCATTTATGGACGCCCCCCAACTGAATACCTAAAATATTTTTAAATTCTGAGAACATCTATCTATAGGTTTCAAAAGTGGATTACTGGCTCGCAACGGGGGTAGCCTACTGTTTTACCGAGTTGGGTAGACTAGCTATAGTTTCACTTTCCAGTAAAAAGTTATAGGCCTACTTGTCGACAATTGAGACAACCAGAGATCATTGGGTGGAACAATTTGCTGCCCCGAGTAAAAAGGATCATTTAAATTTTATAATAAGTCTTGCTTGATGCATCGCCATTGGATATCCAACAAGCCAGACACAACTTATCTTTGCTGTATTTAAGTCTTTGCCAGATGTCGGCGTTCATATGGCCTACTCTCTTCTTCACAGTCTGGCGATGATAATGTCATTTTAACGATGCTTCTGCATGGTAAGGCAAGAGGGTAATTAACCTTGAAACGATCTGCAGACCATTGACTAACTTCGTATTTTTGCATGTAGCCCTCTAGCGATTGGCGGAAACTCGTTTGCTTCGCAGGGGATCCAGCCCTCTGGCGGTGGGAGACGAATGTTTAGACAGCATTGTCGTCTGCGTCGCCGCAGCAGACGACAGTCTGTTATTACTGGCTGTGTACAGATTGCCCGCAATATGGTCGACTTAGAATTCAAATTTTTTAAGGCTGTGCAAATTATTACGACATCGGCGTGAAAGGAAATAATTATACATTTCACCCTTTAATATTGTTCTATGGATGCTGTGCTTGAAAAGATTGATACGCTTAAGGCTTGACTTTCTAGTCCTGACATTTTTCAGCACAGCTGCATGCACACATACATTATATAGTATATATACATACATACATACATGCATACATACATACATTATATACATGCATACATACATACATACATACATACATACATACATACATACATACATACATACATACATACATACATACATACATACATACATACATACATACATACATACATACATACATACATACATACATACCTACATACATACATACATACATACATACATACATACATACATACATACATATCTACATACATATCTACATACATACATACATACATACATGCATACATACATACATACATACATACATACATACATACATACATACATACATACATACATACATACATACATACATACATACATACATACATACATACATACATACATACATACATACATACATACATACATACATACATACATACATATCTACATACATACATACATACATACATACATACATACATACATACATACATACATACATACATACATACATACATACATACATACATACATACATACATACATACATACATACATACATACATACATACATACATACATACATACATACATACATACATACATACATACATACATACATACATACATACATACATACATCCATACATGCATACATACATACATACATAAATACATATATACTACATACATACATTACATACATTACATACATACATGCATACATACATGCATACATACATACATGCATGCATGCATGCATACATACATAGTACATACATACATGCATGCATGCATACATACATACATACATACATACATACATACATACCTACCTACATACATACATACATACATACATACATACATACATACATACATACATACATACATACATACATACATACATACATACATACATACATACATACATACATACATACATACATACATACATACATACATACATACATACATACATACATACATACATACATACATACATACATACATGCATGTGTCATGAAATAAAGTCTCCCCGGGTAAAAAGTCTCTCCCCAAAACATAGTCTCCCCGGCTAAAACTCCATATTGGAAGAAATTTTCTGGTATAAAAGTATGTATACGTTCTTGTTAAATAATTTAGCAAGCTAAACTAATAGTTAAATCTGCTCATCTATAAGTTTTATGCGATTGTAGTCCATTCACGCTGAACGGGGGAGACTTTATTTCGTAGACGGAGGAAATATTCTCTCCCCCGGATACTTTATTTGAGAATATACCCTCCGGGTGGGGGGTTATTCTGGAACAGATTCGCCGGAGGAGAATTTATTTCAAAATAAAGTCTCCGGGGAGAAACCTTTAGGGCAGCGGTTCCCAACCCGTGGCCCGCCTGGCCTACAAAAATGGCCCGCAGCATCTCAATGAATTAAGAAAAATATATGTAAAAATTGACAATTTGGACATGCAAAAATATATAATTCTTTTCTTTTACAAATTATTTTATATGGACTTTAATAAGTCTCATCAAACATTCTATTTTGATTCAATTATAACAATTTTATACGCCTTTAGTTAATTAAATTTTAACCTTGTCAGTTGTCACCCTTGTGGCCCCCTAATGTCTTTCAACTAAGAAAAAGTGGCCCTCGTGTCCTCCAACTTAGAAAAAGTGGCCCGACAGTCAAAAAAGTTTGGGAACCACTGCTTTAGGGGTCTCTGTACCGGGACCACGACCGTAGTCTTTAGTAGATCTATGCTTGAGCAGTGCGCTATATGAACGAGGACTTGGTGATCATTTTTTTGCTCCCATAGTAACATACCTTAGTGGACATACATAAATGCATATACGTACAAGTGGACACTTTATTTGGACCACTCCAGCAGCCTCTAGCTTGCATTCTATCGCCTTGTATAGTGACAAATGACACGTTTAATGTTGTTATTATGATCTTCTTTCTCATTTGCTCCAGTTTACATTTAGGCCTAGTACACTTCTTATTTCCAACTTCGGCCTAGTTAATAGGGTATACACTTTATTGTCCAACTTCACACCTGTCACTTTCAGCAGGACATAATAAACGTCTTTATGATTCCCAATTTTCATTGGACCTAATCGTAAACTTAATGAAGGAAGGATGTTCAGTGTTCATCCCAAACTAAGCGATATATACACAAACGAAGTGAGCTGAGATAAATTGGAGATGGCTAAATAAACGACGAGATGAAAGGCATTTCCCTTCAACTACGGTCAACAACGGAGATAAATGGTTGTGTTTGTTTCCAAGATTTACGGCGGACTTGCCAGGATTTGTGTCATTATAGTATTTGTCCGATTTTCAAATAATCGTACATAGCCTATGTTGCATCAGAACGTAGAACTTTTGCATAATGTGTAGCTTGTGTGCTTATGCAATTGAGACAAGATGGGCCAATTAAAATGGATCCTTGAGATGCTGCGTGGATTAGAACTACTAAAGTTTCGGTTAGGTATATAGGCCTACATTTCAACAGCTATTATAACTATAGGCCGTTGCTAAACGGTTGCATAAAAAGGGTTAATCCCTAATTATAAACGTTGTCTGGCAGGGGTGGGGTGGAGTAAGCTGTGTCCGGTGTAATCGCCCTAAATTTATTTTCTTCTTTTGCAACCACAGAAGACACGAGTCTATTATTTTGTAAACCAAACCCTGTGATCAAAATGTAAAACCTATACATTTCGTGACCTGGAAACATATACGCGGACAAGCCGGACATAATTATATGCATTCGTAAACCCGACATCTGTGACACTTTCAGTTTTTTTGGGCACATTTTGCAAGTTTCCATGCCTATGAGCAAATTATGAAATCTCTTCTCTCAATGGTATATTTTACATCACAATATAGACTGAGGCAGACAGCGCTTTTGTGTTTTACTTAGGCTATAATCGGCGTTACTGTAAGTGCCATGATAGATACACACATACATGTATACACACGCGTGCATGCATGCACGCAAAGGCTACATAGGATATATGATCATTATTGAATAACTATAAAGCTGTTTGATTTTTAACTTTTTGGGGTAGGTCTATAGTTTCCATTCTCTATGTTCTTCTACGTTTATTACGAGATATAATATTTTACTATGTATAGCCTATTGTAAGGACACACACATATATACATTAGATCTAAAGGCTATATATATATATATATATATATATATATATATATATAGCCTTACCGTGAAGTCCTACATTTATTTCAAAAGTTATGTGTAATCTTTTGTTATGTTAATTTCTTAAAATTCTGTAGGCTTTCATCCTTGATATATATTTTTAGAGATTATTTTACGTTAAAACTTTACATCACCAATGCTACAGAAATGAGTCAATTTGAAACGGTTGTCGACTGCAATTTAATCTGTGGCGGAATGGGAACCGTGGATTCAGTGAATCGATCGCCTACAATCCACACATTAATTGGCAGCGATATATAGGCGAGGGTCTGTTATGTTGCCTCAAATGTCTGACGGCAGAGAATATAATTTTTATGCTGTGACTTGTGAAATGATCCTCAGCTATGTTTGCATATGATAAATTACTACGCTGCCTTTCATCCGCTTATAAGCTTATATAGGCATGTAGGCCTAAACTGTTTAAATGGAAGCAAGCGAGATGGATTCTGTCTCAGCAGTGTTCTACCATAATGCATGTTCTACCATAATGGGGCCATTTCGTGTCAGAGGAGGATTTGCTTTGTACGTGCTATTGTAGGGTTAGAATGGCTCTTAAACTATCGGAAGATTTCAACAGGTTCGACGATTTAACCAAACAGAAACAGTGACTGTCTCACTCAACCTTGACGTCTCTCCTTCTCCTCCTCCTCCTTCTCCTCCTCCTCCTCTTCTTCTTTTCCCTCCTCCTCCTCTTTTTCCATTCTCCTCTTTTCTCTCCTCCCTCCTTCTCCTGCCTTTCCTTCTCCCATGCCTATGATCTGCCTCTACAAGTCAGTCACAGTCTGTTGTGTTTAGATTTCAGGCTGCACCTGATGACCCTTGGTGGCGATTACCGCCGCGAACACTGACCGAACGCACTGACCACTGACCGTACCCTGTCAAGCCCGCTGCCCTCCCTCTCTCGTTCCACCGGCGCTTCGTCAATTCACGCCAACATATTATTTTGCCATAACACAGCCAGGGGTCGCCCTGATCTCCTGCCGGTGGTGTGGAGCGGGTGGAGGGTTGGTCTCCGGTCGTTTGAGGCGAAATGGGGTGGAATTTCAGATAAGGGAAACCATTAGCTAGGCGATCAACAGCGCCTCACCTTATTCGAAACAGACGCCCCTTTGACAGGGTGTACTAAAATCGATCTTTACACCACACGGACGGTAGAAATTGTCAGTGAACGCCCTCTCAATAAAATCTCTATTGCACTTTCACGAGAGTGGGGTCAACAGGTTGTTGTTCTCTGTCTAATGAATTGCTATAGAAATCTCATTGGTAATCCAACAATTAGAGCAATGGCAATATTTCCATGAACGCAATCGAATTCTGTCACATGAAAAACCTGTATTTTAACCTGTAGCTAAACATTACGTCTCTCATGGTTTTTAATCGTGAAATTCTACACAAAATGAGCAATTGTTCTAAAATCTAAATGGATTTGTGCAGTTACTTGCAGAAGCATTTTTGCGCAGATAGAAATAGTTTTTAAAAGATTATTGCCGTCCATGGCAATTGGGAGCAATGTACCATGGAGGATGAGAAGGGAAGGAAGGGACTGCGCAATGTGCAGTTCTAAAGATTCCTTTAAAAAGTTAAAAATAATAATATGATATAACAATATAATAATAATTATAATATTATTATAATATCAGCAACCCATCTTTTCGCTTAAATAGGCTATTGTTGGTTTATAACCGTGAACCCAATTTGAAACCTGAAAATAATCTAGCCTATATATATATATATATATATATATATATATATATATACTCAAGGCCTAAAGTGTGGATGGACGGTCATGGACGGCGTCCATGCACTTATTTTAAAATGTGAACGCCGTCCTGTCACTTATTAGCCAGCACAGCCTGAAAAGGTAAGGGGCGTCCAGGCACTTCTTTTGCAAAGGTAAGGGCGTCCAGGCACTTATTTTTCCACACTTTAAGCACTGTTTATACTCAATGAAGATGGTGACCTTTTATATTCCAGAAATTCTCCTCCTTTTCCATCATTCCTCATTTCCTGGTTACTATTTCTGCACCATATAATATATAATACATAAAGTCGATGTTAGGCCTATATATAAGAACATCTGACACATGATTTATTATAATTGGTCCACTAAGTCCTTTGAACGCAGAAACGCATAATTTGCACTCTTATTCGATATAAAGCAACTATATATAATTGTAGATCTATATATATATATATATATATATATATATATATTTTCTATGAATGTAGTTACCTAACAATATTGCTACTTAATTCATATAATCATTTCAGAGATTTATATAGCGCCCCTTCAAGACCATTTTCTCAGAACAACTTACACGCATGCGCATTGCAACGGACACCGATCGTCATCTTGACGGGAACGTGTCTGCGCGTGTGTATCCGTGTGTCCGTCTGCATTGGCTGTCTGTCTGCCTCTGTCTGTCTCTGTCTCTCTTTATCTGTATCTGTCTCTGTCTGTGTATGTCTGTCTCTCTTTATCCGTCTGTCTGTCTCTGTCGCTGCTGTCCGTGTCTGTCTGTCTCTAACTGTCTGTTTCTGTCTCCCTCTGTGTCTGTCTGTCTGGGTTTCCTTCTCTCTGTCTCTGTCTCTGTCTCTGTCTCTGTCTCTGTCTCTGTCTGTCTGACTGTCTGTCTCTCTGTCTCTATATATATATATATGCATATATATATTTATATATATACAAATAACGACGGTGTCTTTTTCATAAACAAACGACGCCTTTCATCTTCCTTCCGCCGCCGACCGCTAGAAAACACCTTCACTTCCTTAATATGTTTACCATCCTATTCATCCTCCTTCATCTCCTCCTCATCCATGCATACTACCCCAACCCCAATCCCCGATCGCAACCCCTACCTTTTCTCCCTCGGGCGGGAAGCCGGCTCAAGAAGGGTGCTTTGAAAGGACCCTCGTCCTTAGGGGCCGCACGTCTGGGCCGCCCGACGTACCCAGGAAACGAACAAGACGCCCTGCCGCTCAGACAACCGCTGTATTATCCTCGCACAATTAGCCAGAATTCGAATTTTTATTGCGGTCGTAAGACTCGCTGCGCTAGTCGCTACCCCACCCCTCTTCTGTATCATTACCCCAGGGCGGACAGGCGGGCGGGCGATCGGGCGGGCAGACTGGCTAATGGCCCCTTCGTTGGTTGTGGGTATAAGAAGAGAGGAGGATAGACTCGTCATTAGGACACACGAACTATTGATGGTAGCAGGACTCGGAATATTGTCGGCGCAAGGAATCGGTGGCTGAAATGTTGGGACAGGTAATATATTGTATGCACGCAATGTTTTCGGTCCGTACGGCGTGACGCCGTCGTACTGGCTTCTGTTAGAGTTTGGCAGTTTTACAGTCTGTTGCTTGGCTTCTTAAGTACCGGTATTAATCTGCATTGTTAGCAGGCTCTGTGCCTGTTTTATTCAACCCATTAGAATTTAGAACCGCTTATCGTTTCTGTTTCTTCATTTAAATTTTTTTATCATGCCACTAAATATTACGAAATTCGTCTGTTCTATTGTTTACTTAGGTATAGGCCTACTGCTATGGCCAAGTTGCCCCAATTTCTAGAAAACAAGAATCTGCTTCTTTCGCTCTTTACATCTTCTAAACACAGTTTCTATTCTAACTCGTTGAGTTAAACTATTATAGTCCTCCTGTTTTTCTCTGCTATAGCTTATCTACCGGTCTTTACAGACACTTTCTCTGACACTCTTCCACGAATCTAGGCTCACAAGTTTCAATTTGTGGTTGTGTTACCTTAAACCTGTTCACTTTCTTTTCAGTGCACCATTCAGAGGCTACCATCTATAACGAAGGACCAAGCTCGAGATGTTGACCTGTGAAATACGATGTCTTCACGCAAACATGTCGTCTGCGGCTGATCGGGTTCAGCTCGCCACCAGTTGAACCAGCACCATCGCCGAATGGACGCTCCACGCCTACATACATGTGTATGCCTATACAGTATACAAGTAGGTCAGTGTTGATTTTCTTCATGGCAATCCGTTTAATTTCTAAGTCTATGGAATAGCTGATTAACACGGATGAAATACGGATTCTTGTCCTACATCTTCTTTCTCCTATACCACACATTACACTCCAGAGTTTAGCTAGCACTCTTCTCTTGTCTTTGTAATATGATTGGCGTGTTCAGTGTTCGCCGTACTCGGTGCACTACGCTTATCAAACCTTTGGTCTGTAGGCGAGAGGAGCATCGGTAGAATAGCTTGAAATAATTGTAGAATCGCGGATAGGCTTTTATCCACTTCTGTGTTCTGTCCGTCTGTCCGTCATTGTTGCGTCTCTAAAACTTTAATAATAACTTGCAACTACATTCGTACGATATGGTTCTTTGAAAATAGAAATACTGTCCTTCTCTTCTGATTCCATTTATTCCTTACACCATTTTAGTTTTCGTGTAATTGAATTATATGCCTCTAGTCCTCAGTGCTTTTCTATAATAAGATTCTCGCTATAATGCGCCATCTTAGCAATGCATCTCTGCTTCGTTTACCTGCAAATTCTTCATATCAGCCAATTCTTCATAATTATCAGCTATATCTAAATATATTTTGGATTGAGGATTGATTAATGGATGGATGGATGGATTGAGAGAAATATTGATAGATTGATAGAAAGATTGATTGATGGAAAGAATGATTGAATTCATGGAAGGATTGATTGATTTGACTTATTTGATTTTTGATTAATTTGATTTATTGATTTTTGGACTGATTGATTGATATATGGATGGATGGGATGGATTTATGGATGGATTTAAGAATTGATGGTTGAATCAATTTGATGGATGAATTTGATGGATGGATGGATGTAAAGATCGATGGTCAAAATGTGAATGAACGGGCAACTTTAGACAGCTGAAATCTTAATAGTGTGATATTTGTGCGAAAGGCAAGACTGATGGTTTGTTTTGTTTTGCTGTTTATAATGATGTTGCTCTTTTCTCTTTTATTGCTTTAGTCTGGCTGAACAACGGCTGAGCAAAATCGGCTGCTGAAATGAGTCATCGTCATGAACTCCATTTATTCTGCGCACGCAGACTCTCATCGGCCAACGATCCAGATCGAGGATGACCTTCAGTCTGACCTTAAGACTAGCCTGGCTCTGATTGTCCATTCGCAGTTCTTGTTCACCTTCTTCCAAGAACTGTGTGTGGACGTCAGTGTCCGATTAGTCGACTTCAACGGCAGATTCAACGGAACCGGAAATGAAAACACAGACAGGCACACCTGGCACACCCTACTTGCATAATAGACTCGCCTTTAAATTTGGCAGCTTACCTTTTGTAATATTTTAACAATAATTATGATAGAGTTGCATTAGCACGTTAGATTATAGTCACTTAGTGTATGGCTATCAAGTAAACCTAAGGTGATTTTCACATTCATCCGCTAGCTTATTCATCCATTAATTTTGGCTAACTCATTTATTAGTTCATACTTTATTCATTCATTAGCTTATTATAAATTCAATAAATTCATTCAGTTATTCAGCCCTTTCTTTAGCCACTGACTCTGCGATTCTGGTCACCATAGAATAAACGATACTATTGTTCCGTAATTATATAGGCAGCGTTTAATGCCTGGAGCGAAAGCTGTCTTGGCAGATTTGTAGTTGGACATTTTGCATCCTATTATGTAAAAAGCTCATTTTATACATGCATCAATAAGACGTGGTATATTTTTTACAAAGCTTATGGCTAAGAATGAGACGAAACACAATTAGGCTTATAATGCAGTCTATAAAATGTAGGCCTAAATCAGTCATTGTGGTAATAATGTTGAAAACTTTTAAATCGAGCGTAGGATTAATTGGCAAGTAAGTAAGTGAGTATTCTTTATTAAATCAGGTGCAATCCGGTGCGCAAACATAATATTAATAATAATAATAATACTAATAATTATTAATAATAATAATTAATAATAATAATAATAATTAATAATAATAATAAATAATAATAATAATAATAATAATAATATTATTATTATGAGCAATCAATCGCTGGTCAATGTGAGTAAATCATTCTAAATGTCTAAGAAAGTTTGTTCATGTTATGGTTAGTCATCGGCAAAACAAGTGGTCACACGTTAGTGGTGTGATGGGAGGGAGATCGAAAGAAATCATAGGCCAACGATTTTTCTAATTGAAATAAATATGGGTTCTATGATAACCTAATCTTCCGACGGGTAGCAACTTTAACTTCGCACAAGTCAAGGTCGACAATCTATTAGGCCTATGGCGCTGCCAGCAAAACCAAGCATGCTTGGCCTTGCTCCTGCAGTCTACCTCTGTGAGCGCTGGAGGTGGAAGACTCTTGTAAGTGCATGTGGTACAAGAAGAAGAAGAATCTGCTTCGTAAGACAACCACCGAGGCGACCTGCGACCATTGGTATGAAGCGCTAATCAAAACCACCATCATTGCTACCCAGTTATGCGGTTGTAGTAGGCCTACAATGTTCGTTGCGTGGTAAATGCTATCAACAATAAAATATTTGCTTTCTGAAGAGCAAGAGCCAATGAAGCCAAGAATTTGCACGTAGGCCTATAGTTGGATTTCGAAAGAGATAAGCTTTTTGCTATTTAACGACACTGCCATTTCAAAGTTGATCGATCAGCGTTTCCCCTCCTTCTTTATTCAGGCTAGGGACTGGCAGAGTGCAACCAGTGGCGGAGTTAAAGAAAGAGATAGGCAAAATGCAGGGCATTCTTTATAGACATTAGCCCAATCCCTTTATTCGTCTTAGCATGCATGCAGTTCTATAATAAATAAATAAAGTGCAACTCTACATGACATTGTGCTGCTGCAGAAGCATTTCGGTGCAGTAAAAAATTGTTTAAACTGTTCATTGTCATCCTATTGAGAATAATTTACCAATTGAGGCTGGAAAGGGAGAGAAGAGGGCTGTATCATTTCAAAAATTCTGTAAGAGAAGTCCTGGCAAATGTTTTCGAACCGAATAAGTCTACAGGCCTCAGATTAATAGATGGTCAAAATATGCATGACAGATGCCTTGTTACATGTTTAACGACATCGCCATATCAGAGATGATTAGTGTCGCCCTCCTGCTTCACCCAAGGTTTGGGACTGGCACTGACAGAGAACAACCAGTGGCGGAGTTCGAATGTTGACAGATGCGAGAGGCAGGTCTATTTGACTGTTCTCTTGCCAGTATCCTGTTTTCGACTCGAATAGTCCATTGGAAACCAAAACGTTGGCATGCCGTTTCGAATTTACTTTGTAGCCGTCATTAATTGATTCTTAAAACGTTAAATAAATGGCATTATATAAGTAATTTGAACCAGATAAAAGCGTGCGCAAAGATAGTTAGTTGGGATAACCAGCAACCGTAAGCGCCGCGTAGCGACTGAACACAAGTAGACGAAAGATTTAGGGACAGCAGCTGAATATTGTTATCAAAACAGTGGCGTAGACAAGGGGTTTTTCGGAGGTAAAACCCCATTGGCCTAGAAAAAAGTGTTTTAAAGGTTATTTATCCACTTAAATAAGAAAAACAAAACTTGTTTGTGGCAACAATTGTTTTCCCTACTTTTTTCCCTTTTATTTACTGTAATAGCCTACTGTTGGGTTGGTGTCAGAAAGGGCATCCGGCCAGGCCATAAAAACCCCAAACCTCCGCCCCATCATAAATTGCTGACTACGCCACTGCATCAAAATGCACTTAAAATTCGCAAAGATGGACACTTTTCCCAGACCCTAATTAATCTGTCACGTTCAGAGCATGTTAATTGGTCTCTAAAACAGTTTTTACATATCACAAAAGGCGTTTGCATCCGGTTAATGCATTTATAGGTGTAGGCTACTGCTACATGCATCTGACTAATAATTCTTTTCCTGTCTCATCACAACCCTGACAGCACAGCATGGATCCTATGTGAGAACCATCCAGTAGGATACTTTGTGTGTGTGTGTGTGTGTGTGTGTGTGTGTGTGTGTGTGTGTGTGTGTGATGCGCAGAGCGTTTGTGTGTGTGTTTAATAATTATAGACTACAACAATGTATATTGCACAGCAACACGGCACGTGCCGACACATAGGCCTATGGTCCTTTGAATAAGTTCATCACTATGTCAGAGATAGGCCTACACTTTCTCGAAATAATATATGTCTTGTAAGACCCATTAGCAGGTGCAGTTGGTATTGAAGGTGGAATGCCATTCCAGCACCTGTGTCCAACCATGGAAAAGCTACGATCACCAATAGGCCTACGCCTTCTTGCTTAGTTTCGATCCGCATCTGCAGATCGCCTTTCGACTCATCCGTGCTGGTAGCTATTTTATAAATCTAAACCATTCAAAGTTAGAACAACTCTTCCACTGCTCATGCCTTGGCAGTGCCAGTCCCAGCCTGAAGTAAGGAGGAGGGCAACTTTAATCATCCATGATTATAACGCAGTGCCGTCAAACAGCAACACGGAAAAGTCATCACGACATTTGCATTCTACACAATCATGAACCCCTGTGCGACAGATGTTCTAGGCCTATCGGTTACACGCTTGCTCACCGATCATAATAATTATGCCTGGCATAATATAGGTCACACTGAATGATAAAAGGAAGCATCAAATAGTAGTAGTATTTGCAGTTTAACGCCACGTACTGTGTGGTAAGAAAGACCATTAACGACGCCCTCCTCCTTTATCCAGGCCTGGGACTGGCACTAGCAGAGTGCGACCAGTGGCGGAGTTAAGCATCAAATAACATTAGGCCTACCTGGTTTATTTAATTCGAGTCATCTATGATGCTACAGCTGCACTCGATAGATGGCGATAGTGTTCATGCAATCGAAGAACGTTGTATTGTTGAAATAGCCTAATTTGATTTAGACATTGAAATACTATTTTAAAGATAAAACGTGACTAATATAGAATAACAACAAGCTTACAAGATTAATGACACGCGTTAAATTTCAAGGTAGCATTAAACGTAAGTTTGCATTGCCTGAATCCTTTATTGCTGTGCTTTGACACCGAAGCGTTAAAACGTAGGCCTATGGCAGTGATTCCCAACCTGTGTGCCGCGAGAACTTTGCTAGTGTGCCGCGGGAAAAATCTCATATGTTATTAATTAATAATGATTTTAAACAAAACATCCGAAAACATCACTTCAACAACAAAACTTAGGTCTAAGTCAGTTAGTCTTAATCTTTCACACTGTAGCAGGTTAAGATCTCACGGTCAATGAATCTGTTTTAAAAAAGTGCACCACATTGATAGGCCTACAACCAAGCAGCAGTACAACACTACTTCGCTAGCAATCGACAATTTTGACTGGGTGATCAGTCCATTCGTAATCGGTGAAACAAGAAATCTTACAGCCAAGGATGAAGAACAGCTAATTGATTTACGAAATGTAAAATTTTACCAGTCAACGTTTTCCGAATTTTAAAGAGTTTGGATGAGTTTTGGCTTTCCATTCAGAAATCATATCCTTCGATCAGTTCAAGAAGAGTCAAAATTCTTATGCCATTTGCATATTTGTGGTTTTGTGAATTTAGGTTTTCAGCCTGAACTGAAATCAAGTGTAAAAAGATGGAGAAACTTCTTAGAATCGACGATGAAATGCGAGTAGCCTATGATTGTCGTCTCTAGAGCCTCGTTTCAATTTGATCTGCTAACTGACTGGCATAGGCGTAGGGGACATTTCGGCAGTGGGGGGGGCAAAGATTTTACTTTTGCCCGAAAAATATACTTTGAAAATTTTAGGCGGACCCGCGAGTTTTTACGTTTGTTCTTCGGCTAAATTTTCCAACGAACGTTTTTTTTAATCGTTCCGATTTTTTCCCAGCCTAAATATCTGAGTTCCCAGCCGCCGAAATAACTGATGACCTTTTTTAGTCATTTCGTACGAACCGTCAGAAAATATTCTTTACCCCTGTGTGCCAGAAAAAATCCTCCCGTGACTGTTTGCCCGAAAAAAGCTTTAAAAAAGTTCTTCCGTCCATGTCTGCTTTGCCCGAAAAACACATTTGACCGAAATTTAGGGGGGGCATTTGCCCCCTCTGGACCTTCGCCTCCTGCTAGGCTACACCTATGCTGACTAGACTCACGTGACTATAGGGTAGGCTATTATAAGAACATTAAAATTAGAATATTATTAGATAATAGTAATAAAATAGCCTAGATAAATAAAGTTAATTAGATCTATTATTAAGTGTGCCGCGAATTTTTTTTCTTTCTTAGTGTGCCGCAAACCAAAAAAGGTTGGGAATCACTGGCCTATGGCCTATGCAGTATAGAGTATACCAGGAGGACACACCACTCAGTAGGTCCATAAAGCGTGGAGAATGATAGAAAAATCTGGATTTAGTTAATTTGTCTTTCATGTTTGCTGGAACGAAGTGGACATGACTCTAATGACCCCCGTTAGCCACATTAGCTAGCCTATAGAGTGCAGGCTCCAAATTATGTTGACTCGCAGAGTGACTGTCACATTTTCAGAGACTACAATTTCTGGATAGGAGCTTAACTGCATCATCCATTCAAAACGGTGCTGAAGTCGATCGTTGAAAAATTAGCAAGGTTGCTGACAGTGGCGGATACCTGGGCGGAGATTTGGGGAGGGGGTGGCGGAAAGACGCGAGATTTTTTGACGGACGACTGGCTGAGTGTCGCCGAAAAATGTCCATCTTTTGCCGGCCAATATCTCGAAAAAAAATTTCGCCGCCAAAAAAGTTGATGACTTTTTTTTTAGTCTTGACGCTCAACGATTGGGGGGGGGGGGCAAATGCATGGGCCGTCCCCCAACACCTCCATTGGGGGGACCGTCCCCCTGTTCCCCACTAGGTCTCCGCCCATGGTTGCTGATCATAATTATGGTCCTTATAGAAAACCGTCATAATTATAATTATAATAGTGGATTCACGTTTAAAGTAGCCTATAATGCGATAGCCACTAGCTGCCAGATACAATAGCATTTGTTGTCCTTATAGAGGCAACTCAGGCAAGCAATTCTAATGGTCGAGCATCGTATACGTTTCTGGGCAAGCTGACTATGCCATATTGGGAGAAAACCAATTCCCCTTAGTAATTACATGTCATGTAACAAAGACATATGCACATCTCAAGCGCGCTGCCTACACTGCTTTAGAATTGCTCTAAACCGGACCAGACGGTGCAGCTCAAGCTGAATAAACGAAACATTTTGTAGGTCTATAGTGGTCTCAGGGATTGGAGCCCGCGTCGCCCATTGAACTCAGACTCCTAGCATGGGCATTTTAGGGGGTGGTTTACGGGTTCAAATTCTCCCCCAAATAAACGAATTACTGTTGTAAGCAAAAAATGTCGAAAACGACAGTTGTCAATAAAATCCATGAAAATTAAACCCCCACAAGAAATTGTTTCCTGGCAACGCCCCTTAATTTCTATAGTATCGTCAGTAGTAAGCTAATCGTAATGCTGCCTATAAGACTTGTGGTGACCAGTGGCGTAGGCAAGAGGGGTTTCGGGGGTTAAAACCCCCCATTGGCTCCGGGAAAAGGTTTTTTAAAGGTTATTTTTCCATTTAAGTAAGGAAAAATAGCAAAAAACAGGGTTTCCGGCCATAAACCCCCCCATCAAAAATTCCTGGCTACGCCACTGGTGGTGACGATAATGCCGCAGAAATTGTTATAATACAATTCTTGTAAACAGCATATATACCGCAACGATTGCGCCTTTGAAAGCGTGAAAGCATTTCCAACATTGCCATTTTCTATAAAACGCGAACGAGTTTGTGAACTCCACCGTGAGAATTGTCTGGAGTTGATGGCTCCCAGGTCTTTTTGACAAGGCCGTAGCCAGGGATTTTGGGGTCAGGGGAGGATACAGAAATTCTTAGGGGGCCAAAATTTTGGGTTTTGGGCAAAAAAATTCGTTGGTCTTTCGTTGAAAAATCTGATGACTTTTCTAAGTCTTTCACCTAAACATTTCTAAAAAGCGTAGAAACTCCGGTTTTTAAAGCTGATGGCCTTTTCCCCTTTTATAGTTATATGCTACTTTTTCCCCTTTCTCCCTCACATCTTTTCCCGCTGCGTTGATGATTGAAAACTTGAAACCTAATGGGGGCACGTCCTATGCAAATCACTGAATGGGGCCATGACCTCATTGGTCCATGGATCCGCCCCTGTTGGGGGTGTTTACTAAATCTTAAGCAAGCTGAAAAGCAACAGTATCAATTGACTTAAGTGATGGAGAAGCGTCGTCATAGGAAGTCTTTCCAGAACGTCAGCAACTTTCACATCATAATCGACGTCATCATCATCATCATCATCATCATCATCATCATCATCGTCATCGTCATCGTCATCGTCATCGTCATCATCATCATCATCATCATCATCATCATCATCATCATCATCATCATCATCGTCATCATTGTCATCATCATCGTCATCATCAAGATTAGAGCATCTAATCCATTGCAGAATTTCACATACAAATAAATAGCCTACTTCGAAACTAAATTCCTCTTAGTTCCTAATCGTGTGTTAGTAAATGCATTATGTCTGATATTTCATGATTACATTATTTCATTTAGGGGCATACTTCAAACACTCAAAGCACCTCCCTAAATAGGCCTTGGGCAGCACCGAGAATATACCTAAATCGAAAATATACAGTGATCATTTAACAAAGATGTTAACTTAATTTAAGTCATAAACCTAATCTCAGTCTAACCAGTTGAATTATACTAATATAGCGCCGATGTAATCATTTACAAAGACGTCGACCAAATCAAATCAAATCACAGTCTAAAATCAAAATTCAAATGAAGGAGTCAGACCGAAGAAAACAAGAAGTCAGGCGACCGTGGTAAAGCAGGTTAAAACTAAGAGATCAGATTAGAGTTCAATCAGTGATCGATAGAGAGATAAATATAGAAAACAGTTAATCAAACAGAACCAATAGAAGAGATGAGAAAATGCAAAATCAGAACCATTCGTCTGATCGATATCATGATCAGCATTCCAATACTTAGCATCATTACACGACATGACGATCATCAGCTGCAGACAATATGCTACATTGGATACGTCGCACATTCAAAGAAACTCAAACAAACCTAGTTGCTTCCACGAGAGTCGGTCAACTGGATCGTCTTTTTGACTCCTATCCGGAATTGCAGACTTTTGCAGTCAGCCTTCGAGTAGAGACTATGAACGTCGATCTTCCAAACGGTCGATTGCTGCCGAAAACAAAATTCCGGGCAACAGCCAGCGCGCCATGTCAGATGCCAGAGTAGCGGTGCAATGCCAGTGACGACGGTGCCAGAGCTAATAGCTACTTAATGCTACAAGATCCTAACAGTCTCAACACTACAAGAATTCTATCGCCAACGACACTAATACACTAATACTGACGACGCCCGTCAATCCCTGACAAGAGGCTGGTGCCTCGTGTCAGGGATTGACGGTGCCACATCTGACAGAGCTGACAGGGCTAGCGCCATGTCAGATGCCAGAGTAGCGATGCCAGAGCTAATAGTCACTTGAAGCTACAATGTCCTAACGGTATTAAAAACTACGACAGGCCTATCGCCTATACTGACGACGCCATGTACTAGCTGGCGCCTTGTGTCAGGGAGACGGTGCCAGAGCCGACAGAGCTGACAGGCGGCCAGGACGGACGGTGCCAAAACTGCCGGACAAGTCTCTGGTCTCTGGTCTCTGTAATTTATCAACAAGGTCACGTTCAATTCTAGGCATTTAAGATGGCTCTGTAGGTCAGAGAGACAATAGAGTGGCAGAGAGACGAACGACACGAAAAACAGGGGGAGCACATCTATGAAGATTCAAGACCAGGTAAAGACAGAAAGCATAAAATACACCTAAAAGAGAGAAAAATCGACGGACCTAAGCACAGGAGAAACTGGTAAAACAGGTATCGAAATAGATCTTACAAAGCAGAAAGCAAAAAGCAGAGAGACCGAGAGACAAACAATTACGATGGGAATAAATTGAGATAAGAAAATAGGCATCATGCAGTTCCTTTCAAGAACAAAGAGAAAGAGAGCAATAGAGGCAGATCGGCATACAGCAAGGCAGGGAGTAAAATAGCAAGTGATAAACATAGATCTAGACTAATACATAGAGTATAGGACAAGAATTTATAAGAGACTGATAGACATGGTGGAAAACTATTGACAAGATAGACGGCACACCGCGACACCGCGAGACAAGTATAGGCCTACCACAAATTTACGATTACAGTGAGATACTAAAAGATAGATAACTGTGAGAAAGAGCAACATCTTTTACACAGAAGTGGAGATCTTAATTCAATAGAGGGACAGTGGGGTCACCGTTTCCTACACTTTAAGTTCTTTGGGTCTGAGGTCCACCCTTCCCTGCAGCAACTCAACCCATAGGCCTCTCTCCGTTCAAATTTAAGGCCACCCTTTCCTACTTTTCAACTCATTGAAACTCTTTCCGTTCGTCTAAACTGATTCCTTTATTCTCCACGGTCTTTCAATTAAATTTACCAGCATGCATTCTATTTGTCAATACCATAGAGTGAGGTGGCAGTACATAAATTATAGCTTCAGTTTAATGACGTTGTTTGTGATACGAAAGATTATAAGCGTCAGCCATTCCAAGGCCGTAGCCAGGATTTGATTTCGGGGGGTGCTTCACTCACCAATTTCTCTTCCTAAAAAACTTATGACTTTTTGGTCATCCGGCATTCTGTTTTTTTACATTTTTCCATTTCGGGGGGTGTTTTCATGGTTTTATTTCATGGTTTTTACATTATGTGCTCGTAAATGCATTCTATTATTTTTCACATTTTCCATTTCGGTGGGTGTTCAAACACCCAAAACACCCCCCCCAGCTACGGTCTTCAGCCATTCTTCATCCAGGACAAGGACCATGGCTCTGTTAGAGCAATGCAGTGACTGAGTGTAGAGACGGGTCCTTCAAGACTATGTCTTAGATATTCTTAAGCTTGGCTTTAATAACTTACAGCTGTTGCAAGATGTCGCTCGTCAATCCAGTCACGAGAAGCGTCATCTGTCGACGGATGTGAATCTTCATCAAAGATCTTTGCGACTCCAACGACTATTATAGCAACTGCAAAATACACCATAGAGGTTTAGCATAGTCATGCATATGCTATAGAACGTAACAAGACATTTTATGAATGACTTAAAACTAATGACTTAACTAACATCTTTGTTAAATAATGATCAGTGTATTTCCGCTTTGGGGGCATTTCTATGCATAAGAACCCTCTAAATATTTTTACCCAAGCGTTGCAGCTATAGTAGTTGGAATTCCGCCACTGCTCGTGCTTTGGCGGTGCCAGTCCCAAACCTGGAGAAAGGAGGAGGGCGACACTAATCATAGGCCTATACTGGATATGTCAGTGTCCGAGGTCGTCAAAGTTAGGCTACGGCAACAACTTCGTGGTTGCGCCATGTGCGATAGATGTCGTCATTGCAGTCACATGACCTGCCATCTGCCGTATGATGACAATTCGCCTGACTGTTCCGTTGCATACCCAGAAGATATTGAAAAGGAACTGCTTCAGCGATCGCTCCGCCTACAAAGAAAAGCAACAAACAGATTAACACGACTCTAGTTGTGGCGAAACTATAGTATCCGCGACCGACGTTTATAGCATTGGGAATAACCAATATATTTGTGACCTAAAATGGTATTAAATATTAAAATAGTATTAAATAATTAAATAATTATTTAACAATTATTTAATAGTATTAATTAGTATTAGTAATAAAAGTATCAAGCACAGTATCGGTACTTCACTAGTCCATCTAGAAAGTCGTTATACGCAACTTGCGCCTAACAACCGTCCAGATATTCTTGCTCTTCTTTTCCAGTTTATAATTATAGCTACTGTTGTCGACAGTTTTCGTTGTTCCAAACTCGAACACCGCCATCTGTTGCTGATTTTCTCCACAGATCTTTACGACTCGCTACGATGACTGTTAACGGGAAATATTTCCAACATCGCTCCACTGAAAAGCAGCAGACAGATAATCTGCAAAAGCAACAGTAGTCTAACAGTTCTAAAAAAGTCTAACAGTTCTGACTAAACATTAAATCTCGAACTATAATCTTACAGTTTATTCATATCATATATGACGTCACAATGAGTTTCATTCAGCTTGGCTACAGAAAATGACGTCGGTGATCCGAAAATATAAATAATGACGTCAAATCAGACCTCGTATTTGAATCCCGATTCAAACCACCCACAGGCCAGTCAAAAATACGGGAAATTCAACATGAACCCGGACATTTTCTATGGCAGACCTTTTTGGCAGAATATTGTACGTAAATACCCTACTAAACTACAGTAGAAATCCGAATAAATTCAAACATGGGGAAATATGTTTAAATCGTTAATTATTGTGGTACAAATTATGACTGTTCGTATAGCGTTTCGCTTAGTCATCGTCTATGCATTATGAGCGTGGCCTTAAGTGCGGGGTAGTTATCGACCACACACTGCAGAGTTTTTGCATAAAATTTTATTTATTTTTGTCTCCAAGATCGACATTTACATAGCCTAGTTGAGATAATAAATATATTAATCGATATTTAATTTGTTTAAATCGGTAATTTCACTGTGTTTCCAGCAGATAAATCGTATACTTCCGCCAGTCCCTGAAATGTAAACAAACTCGTATAGGCATGGCTGTTGGTCGTCTGCTCAAAACTAAATTCAAAATTTTAATTATTTCCCCATATCGTATTTTGTTAGGATTTCTACCATATATTCTTTAGTCTATTTCAAAACTTTTCGTGCAAAAATTTGTTTGCCATAGTAAATGTCCGGGTTTAAGACTTAATTGACCGGACTACCATGGGCTTTGCGACAAATCAAGTATAGCAGACAACAAGTAGAGTCACACAGGAGACCCTGAAGGGTCTTACGGCCCCGCTGTAGTAAGGCCCATAAAGCAGCAAGCCTACATCTCGTAGGCCAATAACATTAGGATTATACTTAAATAGACCAAACTAGACATGTACATGTATATTAAACAACCTAAAAGTGATACAACTTTTGTTCTGCTTAAAATATTTTGATGAAACCTGGCCATCATGTGTAGATATGAATTGTCTTTAATCCTGCAAAATTTGATGTAAAAATTCTTACTTCTGGCCAAGACATTGGCAAAAAATCTTAGAGGGGCCTTTTTATAGCCCACTCTGTAGGCCTATGTTCACATTTTGCTTGCATCAGATTAATGTTTCACTTAATAATTTCACGTTTAACCATACTTCCTTAACTAATATGGAGCGATCATTTTTCAGTCATTGAAATGATAAAATACCAGTCATGTATATATGTCCACTATTGTCTAGGTCAGCATTTCCCAAACTTTTTGGGCCACGGAACCCTTCGTGTCCTAATATTTTCTTGCGGAACCCCAATATCAACTAAACGAACTGAAGCATGCATAGCGCCTAGAAAGCATACTAATGTGGGCTACATAGACCTACCAAAGCACTATTGTAGAAAGTTTACTTCTCTTGTCTGAAAAATTAAGTTGAACTGTTTAGAAAATCACGACTCGTGTATCACAATACTGAGAGTAGCGCACATGACGTCTAGGAAACGAACAGCCATTTTTCTTCTTCTTATGGAATTTTTCTACTATTGGCTTGACACTTAAAAGCTGGATTCTTATTGTCAGCTGTAGGCCTATCATTTAAATCAGCATTTCCCAAACTTTTTGGGCCACGGAACCCTTCGTGTCCTAATATTTTCTTGCGGAACCCCAATATCAACTAAACGAACTGAAGCATGCATAGCGCCTAGAAAGCATACTAATGTGGGCTACATAGACCTACCAAAGCACTATTGTAGAAAGTTTACTTCTCTTGTCTGAAAAATTAAGTTGAACTGTTTAGAAAATCACGACTCGTGTATCACAATACTGAGAGTAGCGCACATGACGTCTAGGAAACGAACAGCCATTTTTCTTCTTCTTATGGAATTTTTCTACTATTGGCTTGACACTTAAAAGCTGGATTCTTATTGTCAGCTGTAGGCCTATCATTTAAATCAAGAGCTGCCTCTATATGTAGAACCCAAACTTACGATACAGTCACTGAATTTTGGTAAATTTGTACACCAACTAATAAAATTATTATTTGTCACAACTGCGCAGTACGATAATTTGACTTGGCGGTACTTCTTAATTAAGCTGGCACGTTTAGTCCTTAATCATGCTCAGATTAGCGTCAGTCGGGATAACGATAACAAAGATGGCTGAGTTCCTGCTCAGATTTAGGCCTACAGTCTGAACTACGTACGTCTCAGCAGTGATCGATGTCTATAAATTGTAACTGGATTTCTAATAGGCAATGAAAGCTCGGATAGCTACTCAATGGGCGAGGACAAAACACAAAAGTCGATTGACTGTAGTTTCAAACTTTCAGTGCATTAAAAAAAGATTATTTACAACTTCTCGCGGAACCCCTGCGCTCGTCCCGCGGAACCCTTGGGTTCCGCGGAACCCACTTTGGGAAACGCTGATTTAAATCAAGAGCTGCCTCTATATGTAGAACCCAAACTTACGATACAGTCACTGAATTTTGGTAAATTTGTACACCAACTAATAAAATTATTATTTGTCACAACTGCGCAGTACGATAATTTGACTTGGCGGTACTTCTTAATTAAGCTGGCACGTTTAGTCCTTAATCATGCTCAGATTAGCGTCAGTCGGGATAACGATAACAAAGATGGCTGAGTTCCTGCTCAGATTTAGGCCTACAGTCTGAACTACGTACGTCTCAGCAGTGATCGATGTCTATAAATTGTAACTGGATTTCTAATAGGCAATGAAAGCTCGGATAGCTACTCAATGGGCGAGGACAAAACACAAAAGTCGATTGACTGTAGTTTCAAACTTTCAGTGCATTAAAAAAAGATTATTTACAACTTCTCGCGGAACCCCTGCGCTCGTCCCGCGGAACCCTTGGGTTCCGCGGAACCCACTTTGGGAAACGCTGGTCTAGGTCAGAGGTCTCAAACTCAAGTCAACATGTGGGCCGCATTTGGAAATTCTGAATGACACGCGGGCCGCAACGTAAAAATATGGACTAATCGTGCACGTGAAACTGGAATTAGTTAAGTGTCATTGCAACATACAATACTGTAATGATGATATAGGCTAGCCCTGTAAAATTCGCATAATATTATATTTTAAGTGTAATTACTTTAATGGTACTACAAACAAAATTGGAAAACCATTCTATTCCAATTAATGCGTGGGCGCTAAAACTGAAGAAATTATGCTGTAATCAAAATTTAAAATGACTAATTTTTTAAAGTATCCTAGGCAATGTTCAGAGTAATTCAACTCGAATTTAGTTAGGCCTAGAGACTCTGAGTGTTCTTAAGTGTTATAAATGTTCTAAGTCCTCTAAATCAAAGCCCCCAAAAATTATAGGAATAAACTGTTAGTGTCATTGTTCAAAACCAAGCAAATGGAAGTTAACTTGCAAAATAAACACGCGGAGGTGACATTTTTCAACTTCTCATCATTTCGGGAGATACGATTATTCCGGGGATACTATATTTTGCAACACCGGCATACAAACTTTGCGGTGCATTCTTCTGTTTCGGCGTTGAATCGCACTGAAGGTCCACTAAATCCATCTGCATATAATATGCCTAGCCTATATGATATCTGCTGATGTGGACTCAATGTCCAATCAATAGGAGTAGAAAGCAGTTTAAACATTGGTTCAAATCGTAAAAGAACTGCAAAATTCTTTTAAACCGATTTCTAACCTTAAAAAATCAAAAACGAGGAAGCTGTTCGCGGGCCGCATTAATCGGGTTCGCGGGCCGCATGCGGCCTGCGGGCCGCGTGTTTGAGACCCCTGGTCTAGGTCTACCATATGAATTATTTCGTTTTTTACTTCGATGATCGCCGTTTGCCGTCGTCGCTCAGTTTATCGTCTTCTCTTCTTCTTCACCATCTTCGTCTTTTTTCATCGCCTTTTGTCGTCGTTTTCATCTTTATCGCCTTTTATCGTCGTTTTCATCTTTATCGCCTTTTATCGTCGTTTTCATCTTCTTCTGCAATCTTCTCCGTGTGCAGCCTGTAGGCTATATTGACAAAAATCAATCAATGTAAGAGATCAACAAATTACGTCACTTTACGATGACGTCATTTTGGTAATTGTGACATCAAGCCATCGATGCATCAAGCTGCAAATGTAAAAGTAGGCAATCACAACGGGTGCAGAAATCTTCTTGTTACATCAACGTCACTATAATCAACTTTGGCATATAGCATATAGCCTATATATAGGCCAAGGACTCTGTATTACAGGCCTGGAATCTCGTGAACATTTTGTGACTGTCCATTTCGCTCTCAACCATAGATGTCGCCCCACTTAAAATTCCGTTTCTAATGCTAAAGATTATGTTTTGAATCTCCAAAGGACATTTTTGCTTTGCAAACATAATTATTTTCCGGAACTCCGATTATCGTTCAAAAACTTGTACAGCGACGTTAAATAAAAAGACTCCGTTCTTGTGCATAAACGGTCTTCGGGCCTACATGCCTACATGCTTCCCGGGTGAGAATTGCTTGGGGTTGGGAAGTCTCAATCCCCAGTCTTTCTTAAAGTCTCATTGTAAAGTCTGTTCTTTACACCCCTATTCCAAGTGGATCATATATAGTCCAGCCCAAGTTATTTTTCCACGATTCCTAGGCCCCTATAATATGCATACATCTGATTTGTGTATTCCATATTATTACAATGTTGAATTGATTTCACGTCAAATTAAATTGCTGTATGGAGTAGCAAGGCCGTAGCCGGGATTTGTGTCTGGGTGTTTACTGAAATAATAATTCAGAACTTCAGCAGCTTCCACGTCATCATCATGGTTAGATCATCCTCGTGATCTAATCTATTGAATAATTTCACATAGAAATGAACATAAATGAAATCTTCTTGTGCTAGTAAACGCATAATTTCAATTTTACATTATTCGGGGGTGTTCAAACGCCCAAAACATCCCCTACCTACAGGCTACAGCCTTGTTTCTTATAGGACCCAATGGCATAGTAAAGTCTTCTTTACACAACCAACTCCACATGGATCATGATGTGACCCCAGTTATTTTTCTACAATTCTCATACTGTGAACTCTTGCATTCTTTTAGAATCAGTTTTCCATCCGAATTCCTTTCTGGTATATTCGCAGATGCTTTCCAGTTATTCGGGTCTGGAATTTTTTCATTGTGTAGGCCTAGCGGTTGTAGCCTTTATCTAAATGGATAGGATTTCGATAAGTCTATTATGCACGCCTATATACTATGGGCGCCTAATTTTATTCGCTTCTTGTTGCTTCATCCGATTGACAACTGCTCCGGACAAAACGAAACCATGAGTCTGGTAGACACGCAGCTGTTTAGAACATCGCAAGGATTGCACTGAGTGCCATCTCTTAATTCGCGTCTGATATAATGGAGAACCTTAAATGTCTCAGTTCAGTGGATAAACGATTAGTTGGTATAGACTTCATTCGTTATCTAATTGCTCTTACTTACTTACGCTCTTTACGCTCTGATAGAAAATCGAAATTAGCAAAATACTCCGCCCATAAATCAAAGGGCAGAGGAAGCTGGAGTGAGCAACGGTTGCCTTGCATGGAGTGGGTACATCTTCAGCAAATCCACATTAATATGGTCTTCATTTCGCCTCCTCTACCTGAGCAATTTACTTTGAAGCTAGCAGCGTGCGTTCTCAGCCAATCTACTATAGCAGCGCCTCTATCGAGCGAAATAGACTTCAAAAGGTATACGTACGTTTCACTCACTCCTCCTCCTCCTCCTCCTTTCCTTCTTCCTCCTCCTCCTCCTCCTCTTCCTCCTCCTCCTCCTCCTCCTCCTCCTCCTCCTCCTCCTCCTGTGCTCCAATTACATGCGTACATATAATACATGTATATATATAATTATATATATAGTCAGATATCTGTACATAAATGCAGGAAATATTATATTCCTGAGCGGCTGAGCCTGATCGCTGGCCATAATATAAGCCTGTGCCTGCAGCCTGTCGATGATCGTCGTAGTGCTGTTCTGTCGCTCAGGGATGCCACTCATAGATAGCTTTTTACACCTAGATCTAGGTTTTTCGGCCTTGCCTAGGTTTCTAGGTTTTTTGCTGGACCTAGCTTTTTTCTCACGGCGGTTTCCGACTTTTATAGAAAAAAAGATATTTTCCGGTGAAAAATACACAAAAGACGTGAAAAAGTGGGAAAATTTCATGATTTTGGAGCAAGAATTGTAGATTTTGGAGCGAAAGACTAAAAAAGGTTATCAGAAATTTTTGCAAATTTTGAAATTTGAAAAAGGGAACAAATTGTGGCCGGATGACTAAAAGAATAAAAAGTCGTCAGTAATTTCAAATCGGAAAAATCCATGTATTTTCTAGAAAAGTTCTCAATCTAGCTTTTTTAGCCTTTTTTGTCGGATCTGGCCTTTTTCAAAATTCAGAGTGTCATCCCTGCTGTCGCTCGTCGCAGATACATTATCGTCTATTTAACGGTCCTGAATGCGCTGCTCTCTTTCATTTGATGTCGGCTCACATAGCTTGGACAACGGACAGCTGGTCCGGCCTAATTCCCACATCAAAACCGCGTTTGCCGCCTCTAATTAGTGCATGTAATTAATCCACCGTATAAATCAGATCGCCCGATTGATTCGTTTTAATTGAGCCGGGCATTAGTCGCATCGCCGCCAACATGGCCGTTTAACCAATAAAAAGCCTTTTATATCGTTCGAGATAATTATTACATTCATATAGCGCTATTAATGCACCGGCAAAACGATTAGATTTCGTTGATGGCGTGCCGAGTTTATTTGCAGCCGTATTTTAAAAATATATCTGTCGTCGATTCCGGATGGCGACGCGTACCAAGTGAAATAAATGGCCGACGACGCGACCAATCAGAGCGAGCTTCCGGTTTGTTCATTCAGATTTTACGACGCAATTTGTGTGGTTGTCATCGTTGACTGTGAACCCGAGGCCTTCACCTCCCGAGTCTGTTTTGTTACCGGCTGCATGGAATTATGACACGCAATGATTTTCAAAGTTATTACGTTCATATACATATAGCGCTGTTATAATACTCGGCGCATTATTAGAAGAGCAGTGAGTGAGTAAGTGAGTGAGTTATTGACTTCGTAATATTGATTGTCTCATCCGTCCATCACCATTTAGCCTCAACCGCCTATCAACATTTGCCCCAGCGCAGAACACAGGACCACGATTCATGTCATTAGTCATTTTCATGATTAGTGATTTAACAGGGCGCGCATTTAATACATGATTTGTGATGTAAATCTACACTAAATTGGCATCATCGTCAAAATAACAATACTAATAGGACTATAGGCATGGTGATAATGATAGCAGTAGCAAATAGTAATAATAGGGCATAATAATAATTGAGGCAGTAGTAGCAGTAGTAATAGTGGTAGTAGTAGCATAGTAGTATAGTAGCAGTTGTAGTAATAGTCAGTGCTTACAGTGTAAAAAAAGAAGTGACTGCATGGACGCCTCTCACCTTTTCATTTGTGCTGGCCAAATAAGTGGCAGGACGGCATAGAGATTTGAAAATAAGTGCTTGGACGCCGTCCATGACAGTCCTGCCACACTTTAAACCCTGGTAATGGTATACTAATAGTCGTAGTGCTAGTAGTAGTAGCAGTAGTAGTAGTAGCAGTAGCAGTAGCAGTAGTAGTAGTAGTAGCAGCAGCAGCAGCAGTATCTTAGTAGTATAGTAGTATAAACAACGATAACAGTTTCAACCACAGTGTATATATATTATATATATATAATATATATAAAATCTATATATAATAATTATATATTATATATCGAGTGTTGTTATTACAGAGCCAACCTATAGTTATATATATGAGTGCAATTGATGGTTTTCCTCACAGGTCTTCCGAAATTTGAGCCACTTAGGAAAATGCTTGACCCTTGGCCCTCTGAGGAGGCAGTCTCATCTGGCTATATTTGCCTATCGCTCCCTGTCTGGTCGGGGGTCGTCTCCCCTAGGCCTCCCTTAATTCGTGTCACCCGGCTTTGGAAAACCCGATTTAGAAGGATGCTTGAAGTCCTCGTCTATTGCGGAGTAACGAGTTTATGCAGATGAGCTGCTGATGCAGAGTGAAACACCTGTCGTCCAGCTAATAGCATCCGATCTACGAAAGAGCGTCGAACAACCGACCAGAAAATTTGCTGCAGATGGGGGAAGGAGGGAGAAGAAGCAACTGGGTTAATTTCGACGCAGAAATGACCGCTGATCCTCGGTGGAAATACCGGTCAAACGATTGGACCGAGATTTTGTCATTCCCTGGGGAATTCTCCAGCGAGAAAGGAATCGACCACTTGCACTGTTCAGTGTTCACATTCACATGTTTAGTATTAATACGCCGTATACGTTTTCAGCAGGTTGTTATATATTTGCAACTGATACATGCAATTATACTTACAGGACAGTAAATGTGTAGCTGATATCGATTACACGTGCTAGTAAGTGATAATGCGCATGGGCGGAGTTTATCAGAGGCTACGGGGGCTAAGCCCCAAGAAGGCCCCCGAAAATATTTTGCGGAGAAAATTGTATATTGTTCAATTTTTGGCGGGAAAACGGTATATTTTTTAAATTTGAAACGAAAGGACTAAAAAAGGTCACCAGCTTGTTTGGCCTGGAAAATGTATATATTTTTTAACGAACCCTGGCGAATACAATACAGATTAGTTACATATTATGTAGACAATACAGATAACCTACATATATGTAGACTTCGCTGTCATTATATGGTTCTAGTAATCTATTGGTCAGCAATGGAATGCAGCTGGAGACTTCTATAGCGCTGCTGTATATGAACTATTCATGCATTGGCGTCAATATATACACCGTGTCTCAATAAAAAAAGGTGCAGAATTGTTTTTGTCAGAACTTCGTCAAATTTCCACCAATCTTAATCACTTTTGGCAGGTAGATGGAAAAATGGCTAAAATTTCATGCTATATATAAATTTTCCACTTCACCTGATTCATATCACCGCATTACCTTGTTAGACACAGATGTACCAATTTTTCATATAACGCTCGATTTTAATACTTCCAACAAACTATCTGACGTCTGAATTAGCACGCAATGAAGTAAATAGCAGAGTTTCTTAATTGTTATGACAGAACTGCTTAAAAGTGTCAGAATTGGTGCTCGAAATGTGCTTCGCATGCGCGGACACAAGCTTTTAGACGGCGACGCCACTGGTCGATAGCACCATCAACAATCGACTGGTCAAAGCGCGCCCACTCGTCGATCAGACGCGTTTTGCGTTCGTCGACACTGGCTATTCTGGACCGGTAAACCTTCTCCTGCAGCACACTCCATATGCTATAGTCGACTGGGTTAAGATCTGGTGAATTCGGCGGCCACAGAGTTGGAGGAATGAAGTCGGGCGTCTCCTGCTCCAGGAAAGAGTCTGTGTCGCGTGCTCGATGCGCCGGGGCACCATTCTGTTGGAAGACAAAAAACTCGCCCTGGGATATCCGGCGTATGTCTGACGGTATCTTCTGGGCAAGAAGGTTGTAGCGATAGTAGGCATATGCCCCATTCACTTTGACATCCGGTTTGATGCAATGGATTTCAGTGCAGTCAAGCTTCTAGACGCCGTTATATGAAAAATTGGTACATCTGTGTTTAACAAGGTAGTGCGGTGATATGAATCAGGTGAAGTGGAAAATTTATATATAGCATGAAATTTCAGCCATTTTTCCATCTACCTGCCAAAAGTGATTAAGATTGGGGGAAATTTGACGAAGTTCTGACAAAAACAATTCTGCACCTTTTTTATTGAGACACGGTGTATATATATATATCCTATATATGTAATTGTGTAGACCTAATCGAATAAGCGTATACAGAACAAAATAATTATCTAGACCGTTACTCTACAGCGTAGCGCAGGGCACTAGTTTATTCACGAGCGCTGCGTCGTATCAGAGGGGATTGTCCAGAAACCGGCGTCCAGTTGAGGAAACCGGTTGTCATAGAGAGGAGACAGAACAGCTGTTAAGGGGAGGGGGAAGGGTTGTTCGTTGAGAACGAGAGAACTTCGAATGCAGAAGATGTGTTGAGTATAGTAGTAGTACTTAATTTCTTTATTGAAAGACGCCATGGATGCATGTGAAGCAGCAGCAGCAGCCTCAGTTATTGAGAACACACACTCCACGACAAGACGCTCAATTACGCACGCGCCAGATTTAGCACCGACCAACCACCACGTGACTTATCCAGACCGGAAGGTCACGTAACTTCCGGTCGTCGTCGTCGTCGTTATTCTCATCATCATCATCTGCGCAGACGACCGCTGTCTTATTTTTCCATTAGCTCTCCAGATGGCGTAGGCAGAATCTCGCTCGGCGGCGGCGCCATCTTGGACTACGGCAGGTAGTCGCCGATAATTACAGCAGCTTATATAATAGACCCAGCAGCAGCAGTGGCTCTGGCGGCGGCGGCGGTGGGTGACAATGAGGCCGTTGCATTAAATGTTCTGCCAGGCGATAATACAGGAATCACGCTAAATGGACGTCGTTTGGCGGGCGTGTCTGATAGCAGCGGATCGAATGGGGCCGATGTAAACCGTCGTCGTCGTCGCCGGCGATAATAGGGGCTTTCTATTAAATCACGCTTCTCCCGACGGTTACCGCTGCTGCTGCTGCTGCTGCTGCTGCTGGTGGAGCTGCTGCTGGGCATCGTTCGTCGTAGGCTGGCTGCTGCTTGGCCGACCGTCTCAGCGACGATGACGACGGCTCGGAGAAACGCCGATCGGACCGAAAGAAATAAGCGCAAGGGAGTGCCGGCCGTTGAAGGAACGGCGCTGCTAGTGCGGCGTCGTCGTCCGTCCGCCCGCCCACCCGCCCCCGGCGTGCTGCGTTCGCCTGATACGAGTCGAGAATTCAGACGGACGCAATTCGCCGGCAAAATTGTGAAGTGTGGCGAGTGTACGGGCGAGATATCCGCCGAATGCTTAAGTAGTCCCTTAATGGCTTCAATGCGAGATCATTAGGCCGACGGGCGACCGACCGGGAGGGGAGGCGCTAATTAAATGTAATCGCCCGGCGTCCGGCGCTGTTAAATAAGGATGTTGTAATGGATGGTTAAATCCCGCCGAGCGGCTCGCGATAAATAGCCCATTTGTGCGTGCTGAACCGAGCGCAGCCATGGCAACGCCGAGATCAAACATGGCGTCCGTGTTCGGGTGACTGAGACGTATCTGGCCGCTGGGATTATCTGCCACTGGGAACCGTAGCCCCGCTGTCCCCCTCCCCACTCCCGCTGCCCACTCTCCCCGCTTTCACCGCTTTCGTCGACTTGGTCTGTGCTGCTGCAGAGCAGGCAGGCAGGCACCGCGTCAGAAAGCCAGAAATGATTTAAAACGGCGGCGAGACGTGGAACAATGTCGCCATGTTTGATCTAGACTGAACCGCTGACTGCCTGACTAACTGGACCTCTTAAAATAGTGTCGAAAAGAATCAGACACTTCTGCGAAAGTTATTTTTCCTCGCACTGTCTTTTGCAACCGATACACACAACCATTAAAGCAAAATAATGCGATTTTATTCGGACGGCAATATAGTACTTCAAGTGTCGGCCGCACTGGCCCCGCTACACGAGTGCGCTTAGGCCACGTGAGTGTGTGTGCTCTCTGTGCTGTATGCCTGTAGGCCACACGATGATCGGATGACTGTGTTAGCGACTGTGGTACTGACTCGGCAATGGTGAGCGACTATTACACCACGACAGTAAGTCTAGCGTGGCTGGCCCTCCTCCACCCTCCTCCACCTTCCTCCACCCTCAGCCTCTTTGCAACGCTGGCAATGGCGACGCAGAGCAGCTTAACGATCTTCAAAGGATGATAGTGCGGATTTTATGCCGACGACGGCATTGGAACGGTGGAAGTTGGGAAGGGTTAGAATGGGGCAGAAACCGTAGAACGGAAGATGGGAGGGAAAAGGAATAAAAGGGGGCAAGAGGGAAGACGAGGGGAATCGTCGACCGTTTGACCGACAGGTTCGGCAGGCAGGCAGAGGGTGAACGAAGGAGAGGGTCCACTTCGAACTATGCAGCAGGGGTGACTAAAATACCGCGAAAGATAGCATAGCAGACGACCATCAGTCCAGGGCCGGATTAAGGCATGTTCGACATGTTCGGCCGAACAGGGGCCCCACACTTTAGGGGGCCCCCCACACATGCAATAGGAATTTTTTCATCATTGCTAATTATAATAGTTAAATGAGTTCAAAATATATGAAAAATTGTCAAATTATTCAAAACCTAGTGACTTTAGCATTATGCAACTTTTGAACATGTGGGGGCCCTTCTTGCAGTTTTCATTGCCAGGCAGCTAGATTGATCTTAAAATCAGTCAGAAATGCTAGTAAGAGTTATACGTTTTTTGCTCATTTAAAAATTGTGGAGTTTTCATTGGCAGGCAGATTGATCTTAAAATCAGTCAGAAATGCTAGTAAGAGTTAGCCTCTATGTTTTTTGCTAATTTAAAAATTGTGGGGGCCCTTATTGCAGTTTTCATTGCCAGGCAGATTTCTCTTAAAATCAGTCAGAAATGCTAGTAAGAGTTGTACGTTTTTTGCTTATTTAAACACTTAATACATTACCTGATCGGAACTCAAGCGTTATTCTACGCATTATGAGATGGCGTGATAATAACACTCGAGTAGGTCTACATGCAGTAGGCTACGCACTTTAATTTTACGAATTCAATCAATCTCATAAATTTATATAGAACCCTTCAGATTTTTACTCAAATTCGCCTCCAACGCAGGCGTTGTCAAAAAGAAAAGTTGAGAAGACGAAAGAAAGAGCCAGCAGAGTCACGAGAGGTGAGAGAGCCACGAGGAGGCTATTCCGGATAACTGTGCCCACTACCGAGAATGCTCGTCTTTGCATGGTCACAATACTCGGAAAAAGAACAAGGAATTCACCACGAGCAGCTGAACGCAGTGAACGGCTGTCTAGAGAGACATACACCGGGGTGATAGCTCACATAGAGCAGGATGGAGCTTGAGCCAGGGTCTACTACTGGCATAACCGCGAAAATATATTTTAGTTTGTAAACAGTGTGGGGGCCATGCACAGCAGGGCAAATCAGGCCAAATGCCCTGGTAAGAACCTTTTGCCCTGGCCGTTATTCTGCCGCAGGTCTACCCGAAATTTTCATAGCCAAGAATTTATTTGGGGCATAAAATCGCTTCTGCACTGTTTGCTTGAATGCTTGTACGAGTGCTGTGCACTGGTCAGGAATAACTGACCATGAATCACTTTAATGTTCTTAAACCGTAAAATATATAGGGCCTATCGGTTGTTTAACACTATTAAAAGACCTGCTGATAATGTTAAAAATAATATAAGCAATGAATTAATAATATACGAATGTTGATTCGTTGAAAATAACACGTTTTGTGACTCGTGAGTCATTTTGTCGTGCTTCTGTAAGGTTTGGGCCCCCACAGTTTTACCGAACAGGACCCCCACATTTGTTAATCCGACCCTGCATCAGTCTACTATCTCGATCTAATGTTTAAAAAAATTCAGTCATCAATGATTCAATATGCAATAATTATTATTACTATAATTATCATTCTTTCTTTCTTTATTCCTTTCCTCCTTCCTTTTTCTTTCCTTCCCTTCATCCGTTCTTTCTTACGTACTTTTCGTTCCTTCCTTGTGTCTTGTGGTAGCGCTTTCTTTCTCTTTCTGTGTCTTCCTGGATCCCATTCATATGACATTCGACCGGACTCGAATTTGAGCTACACAACGATTTTCCACATCAACTGAAGCCGTGAGCATAATTACAGTAGCGCTATAGAAGTTCTTAAACTATAGATGATAATTCATCGTCACCAGTGTCTATGTTTACCACAGACGATGCTTATGATGATGATGATGATGATGATGATGATGATGATGATGATGATGATGATGATGATGATGATGATGATGATGATGATGATGATGATGATGATGATGATGATGATGATGATGATGACGACGACGACGACGACGATGATGATGATGATGATGATGATGATGATGATGATGATGACGATGACGACGACGACGTTGATGCTGCTGTTGATGATAATATTGTTGATGATAATATTGTCGATGTTGTTGTTGTTGATGATGATGATGATGACGATGACGATGATGATAATGGTGATGATGATGATGATGATGATGATGATGATGATGATGATGATGATGATGATAATGATGACGACGACGACGACGACGATGATGATGATGATGATGATGATGATGATGATGATGATGATGATGATGATGATGATGATGATGATGATGATGATGACGACGATGATAATTACGGCAATCGAAAGCTACGCCTACCAATCTTCTGGGCAAAGCAGATCTTCGACCCGTTTGACCTACCTGCCAGCCGCAGCACCCATTCCATCGCTCCCAGATGACACGAATTCGATACTACCAGGGTCGATCGGTCGGACGATAGGTCTGCGGCGGCGGCGATGCCAGGCTCTCCTCGCCGCATGACTGCGGTGCAATTAAGCCCAACGGTGCCCACCCCCTTCTGGCAGACGGGGAATCAGACACCGATCTCTGCCCCTGCATCGTCAGCCTTCGAAGGAGTTACGGACGGTCGCAGCGCATCGGGTTACGACTCCCTCTCTCGCTGGGTCCAAAAGTCGACCCTGATAGGATCATAGGGCTTAGAAGCATGGACTTCTCTGTTCAGTAGTTAGTAGCTGGAAACATAATTATATCGTCTGCATGGTACAGTAACTGTTGAGTGTTGTGCCAATGATCGGCCCAATAATTATTGGTGAAACTTTAGTTTTGCTCCAGGAACTGTAGATGCGGGATAATAATATAGCGAAAAATAAAAGAATAATATTTGCAGTTCCGAAAGGAGAAATTTAAGAGAAAATTCATTTAAGAGAAAATTAATTCATCCCATCCTTATTCTAGCGTCATCTCAATACGTCACCCAATAACGTCACCCCATGACGTTGCCTATGACGTCATCCCATGACAATCATTTATCCAGCTATAGTTCCACCGTTTACAGCACCATCTTGTCTCCTCAACTTTAGACACCGGAACACTCAAACAACCTGGCTATAGTGCGGACATGATGTGATATATACCTGGTATAGCGGTTTTTCAATTACATTTTCTGTGTCGTCCACCCTTCCCGAAACCGGTTGGGAGGCGATAGTAATTTAAGAGTTGGAGCCATAAATTAAATTGAGACATTGAATGCCTTGGCTGTCTTTTAAAAGCCCTTGATTAATTAATTTTGATGTGTACGGGAGCAGGGTGTCGCGTCCATATTGCCATAATGGTAGAGGTGTGCAGTTCCTTTTGGCTCTCCCGCTGTCCTCTGGGTAATCGGGGGGAAGCCTTCGCGGTTTAACCCGTGTATACCAGAGGTATCGGAATGAGATGGGCGTGTCGGATAACAAATTAATATATTGCGGGGGTTGTATATAGGAGAAAATGTTAAATATTAACACCCCGGTCGGTTAATGATCTTTCAGTCGAATTATAATAGCCTTCCACTTTGGAAGAATGATGAATTTAATCTGCAGCTACCTTAACCTACAAGCTAACACTGAAACCTTGTATATAATGTCGGAGCATTATTTGCTAAAGAAACCTAAGTGACGTATTATATGCAATGAAACGTTACAGGACGCGATGCGATTGTCAGTTGCCTTTCAATCGTCGGCTCTTAGAATAGTGTTACTTATGTGCGTTTAATTACTGGTCCGTTTATCGATCAAAGTGGTTTAGATGTCACTTGACGCTACATA
>OX457040.1:28946599-28959099 GCA_949752735.1 Lumbricus terrestris
GTGGTACGCGTACCCCCAGGGGTACGCCAGGCGCCGGTAAGGGGTGCGCGTCGCGCGAAAAATTCCAGAAATGTAAATTTTCTTTGAACTTTTGGACTTTGTGTCCATCTTTCTTTGATTTTTAACGCTGCAACAACAGCATCGTCATTTCTTTCTTTCACAGCATATATTTAGACTTACATACAATGCAGTACGTGCATGCAATATATTTATGCTTAGACCTATTACTATAGTTTCCAAACAAATAGGCACAGGGTATAAAATTATAAATGGTTGAAAGTACCAAAGCCAGAATATCTCGGACTATAAATAATATTAATATAGAGCTCAAATAGCAGAGAGCTGAACTGGCCAAATTATTAATTTTTGGTCGAGCTTTAAATTTTGTGATTCCTTTCAGCACGCCATATCTGGTTTAAACTATTAACTATTCTTGCTATCAAAAACAAACACGGGGCAAATTTGCCAATGAAATTGACAAATATTAAATCAGATATTGTAAATCTGTGCTATATTCTGAACAAGCCTGTGCACAGCAAGCACTAATAAGGCTGGCTCTTTCCTCTTTCTTACAGGGGTTATAGAACAATTTTTCAGTTTTAAATTGTTGATAAGATTATATGATTCAAAACTAGGTTTTGTTCCTTTAATAAGGGCTTAGAGCCTTAGACTTAATAAGTTAGACTCTAATAAACGATGTCACCAATTATTAAATGGACTTTAGTTGTCACTGCAAGAGGACATCGCAATGGCATTTTGTTTCTGATCTGACTTCGCTGGGGGTACGCCATCATTCGATATTTTTACTTGGGGGTACAATAAAAATAAAGTTTGAGAACCCCTGATCTATATGACCTGCAGAGTAGACATGCATCGAGGGCGCTATATAAATTTATGGATGTGGTACAGTGGACATTGGACAACATGATCGGTGTCTCACATACACAGCTCAAGAGAAATCATAGCAATCGTATCACTTTCCATCTATTCTAAACTTTTCCTGATACCACTTTTTTAGTTTCAAATCTCTATGATATCTCTATAATTGTGTTCTATTGGTTGTTTGTTTGCATGTGCACTTGTTATAGCGCCCCTTCAAGCTCTCTACTCAGAGGCCCTCCCGACTGCAGAGCGGACACTGCATCAGAGTTTCAAACCGAAACGTCGAGCATGCAATTGCGAGTCAAGGACTTGCCCAAGGTCCCTATATATACGCGGCGACTTGAGGTGGATTCGAACCTGCGACCCTTCGGCTGCAAGGCAACGAACATACCCACTATATATATATACAATTATACATACACCACCGTGCCCCACTATTGTATTACATCCATAGCTTTATATAGCGCCTCTCGCCGTGCACACTGATCAGATGCGCTTCCATTGCCTGAGACCAAGAGAGAGAGAGAAACATGGTCAGCGAAAGGATGCACTTGGCCAAGCAGTTGATAAGGAGGAGCGCTTCGAAGGAGGCAGCTGCATGGTTCATGCATATAATTATATAGTGCATAACCAACGAAAGCAGAGGCTCGCGATTTAGTCTAGGAACGAAGAGTCGTGCTCAATCCAGACGTCTCTTGGAGATGGGGTGGGTGGAGTCCCCTCCATTCAGGCTCGCGTCGTTTTAGTCTATATAGGAATTATAGAAAAGCAGTGCTCAATCTAGACGTCTCTGGGAGATGGGGTGGGGAGTCCCCTCCAGGACAGTTCGCGAGGTGTTGGATACATGTAAATACGTATACCATTCACCCACATGTAGAGAGACAAAATTTGTAGCAAATTCCCCATCCCCCACCCAGAAAAATCAACAGGTATATACTACGTGCATTTTTGGTCAAAGAGAAAGAAAGACTAAGAAAGGTTGCCAGAATAATGACCGATCACATCGTGTCGTCGGTGGTTCAGCGGCCGGTTGCTGTCCGCCCATACGGACATTCCCACCCCCGAAGAAACCCGAATTTCCTAATCCCCCAAAGATCCAAAGCATGCAGGAAGAGACCTCGGAGACTATAATAAGTAAGCGTTTCTTGGTACCAGGTAGTGACCAATCCTCTCCTGGTAGGGTAAGGAGGCCGGTGGGTCTTCTGGACCTCTTTCGCCCTGAGGTGTCCTTCCAACACCTGCCGCCTGCGTTAGCCAACTCTTTCAGGGTTCTTGATGAGCCTGTCCACCTATACGACCGAGTAAGTCGGGCTAAATAAGTAATCTTGAGTGGTCGCAGCATTTAGAACAGACTGAAGTGGGGAAAGACGAACTTTTGAACGCCAAGTCGCCAACCAATAGAGAGTTACAATAGTCGATTCTGGAACAGACGAAGGCATGGCCAATTGAGGTAAAGACAGAGGATGTGACAGAGCGACGGATTGTGCTAAGCTGCTTCAGATGAAAGTATACAGGAAGATCGAGTGAGATTGACAGTGTGCTCAGAACAGGTAAGTGTGCCGTCCAGAACTATACGCCAAGATCTCGAAAACTTGAATTGAAAGTCAGGAGGAAATCTTTACATGCAATATGCATACGAAGGGGTATAAATCGAGAATCAGATTAAGCTGTTGGCGGGCCAAACAAGATGAGCTGCATCTTATTTGGATTCAACGAGAGCCAGCTGCAAGACAACCAGAGGTGCAAGTCTCGAAAGAGTATATTTCAATTCCAATCATGCAGCATTATTATTGAGTTTTTATATAGCGCACCTTGAAAGTAATCGCGCCAACACATCGTCTTTATTAGCGTTATTCCCAATGTTGCACAAAAAAATCTAGCGCACACACAGCTTATCCATGCACATCTACTTTCAAGTGGAGTCAAAATGGCGGCCAGTAACCACGTGATCCATAGTCAAGAACCGTGACCGGTCATTTGCTGCATGCAGTTGTCCAGACTCTTCTAAATATACGGCTCTGGTGCAGAGTAGCCTACACGAGTTCATCAGAGTAAACAGATGGCATTGATGCATGATCATCGATAATCGCCTCTAACTATTATGTCGGATCCATGGACGAGTCATAATCTTAGCCCTTCTTGGGCTATAGACCTACTCTCGTTGAAAATCAGAAATGAAAAGGCGAAGGCAGGGCTTAAGGTGTGCCTGCATGGACGGTCATGGACGGCGTCCATGCACTTGTTTTAAAATCTGAACACCGTCCAGCCATTTATTGGCGAGCCCAGACTGGAAAGGTATACGGTAGGCCTACGTCCAGGCACTTCTTTTGGAGAGGTTAGGGGCGTCCAGCACTTATTTTCCCGCACTTTAGGCACTGGGCGAAGGCACACAAATCTACACAACCTTTGATCATCTAATATTTCTTTCGATTGGTGAGAAATAAACAGCTTTCCAAATTCCCCATTACAATTAGACCATATATACCTTAATCGCTAGGGCAAAATTTGGAACCACGTATATCAAGATTCGCGATACATACATCATACAGGTTCAAAGACTAACGAAAACTGTCGCCAAATTCGACAAACATTTGGTGTTTGCAAATGGCACAATAATTAGACTCTTGTGATATATAACTGCTCTTCGGATTTGTAACTCGAGTGCATGACTGATGCATGGTTTAACTTTTTAGTTGATTCGGTATAATAATACGATGCGGTTTAAACTTTCATTCAATTTCTGAGTGTTGATTTGTAAGCTATTATTTCATTGGTAAATTACACGCAGCGTTGCATGCATGGCATCGATCGTACGTAATTCCACAGGATTTATGACTCTGACTGCTGTCGTTTGCTGATATTATCGCAGCAATTATTGCCAACATTTATCATTTTGCCAACTGGTTTGTATACAAAATAGATGCATATCGGTCCAATTATCGCCGATTTACCGCAAATCAACAGAACGTTGAATTAGCATCTTAATGAGTGTTCAGTACATTTATTGGTCGTGAAATTGACAGCCTATTAACCGTGACGCGGTCTCACCTCGCATAACTGATGTTTTATATGAGTTTTAATAGAATCAGTTTTAATGGTATGTGAGTGGTAAATGGCGCTGTAATTAACTATATATATATATATATATATATGAATAAGCATATAATGTAGACAGGCAAGTATGCGGAGGGAAAGAGTAAACAGACAGAAAGACAGAGTCACAGAGACGTATATGCAGATGTAGGGCTGTAGGGAAAGGGAGTGTAGGCCAATGAGCGAAAGGTATAGAAAGACTAAAGGATTGAATGGGTATATGTTAAATTATTTGATGTGGCAACAATTTTCTGATTGTCTCACCAATTAATGGATAACTGTCAAACATGTAACAATTAAAGGCAATTACTTGGTTGTTGAAATATTGTGCGGGTGACTCGTATATACAGCGAGTAAAGCGGTGGTCAATATGGATATCTGGCAATCACAGCAGTAACTGTTAATTCGGTGTATCACGCTGCAGGGCAAAAGAGAATTAACTAATTAGCACGGGATGAACTCTCCAGCTACTATGCATGGGTGTACCTGCAGTAGCATGCCTGCTTTTGTTGTGACAGTTCTTTGGATTGATGGCTCTATAAAAAAGTACTAAAGTGCTTAGAGACAAAGACGCGCTTCATGCGTCACCCGACATCTAACGCTGTTTACATGTGTATACATGTAGACAGTATAGACCTATAGGCCTATAACATACTGCTTTCCAATGTCTCGAGTCTCGACCAAATTATTACTATATCTATGTCCCCCTTATTCATGTAACCTGCTACTGCTCGGTGCTCATTGAACTAGAAAAATTGGATTATCTTGTGCATTCATATATATATATATATAATATTTGACCGATCTCTTTTAGGATCACTCAAATTATGGAGAGAAGAAATTGCTCATGCCACGGATCATGCATGGCCATCATATTTATGGCCATCATATTTATGGCCATCATATTCATGGCCATCATATTTATATCCCTCTGAGAATGATACATCGAGATGTAACATAGCTTATGATACTTGTCAAATGTCTTGGTTAGCTTTATTTTTATTTTTTATTATTGCTGCTATTATTATTCTCATTCTAATTATTACTCTGCTAGTGCCAGTCTCAAGCATGGATAAGGGAGGAGGGCGACACTAATCATCTTTGTAATGGCAGAGTTGTTGAATAACAACAAACCAAATAAAGGAATTCGTGGTTGTTATACAAAATGTATGAATTATACATTTGGCAAAATGAAACAAGATTAATAATATTTAACATCATCATTTCGAATGGCGCTGTAGTGGAATTTTCTTAGGCTGCTACCTAATAATTCGGCTTGAAATTGACAGCAAAGCAAACGGACGCCATATAAATAAATAACAAAGCAGGATGCTATGGTATATAGTTCATGACGTGTACGTGGTACAGTATCCAGGTATACACTAATTAGGTGATTACTCGATCAGCTAATTGTTTCCCTTTGCCGCCGGCCACACGCACGCGCGCACACACACACGCATACACACAGAAACATCAACCCATCCACCCCACATACACACCTACCCACCCACACACACATACGCGCGCGCGCACACACACACAAACACACATGCATGCACGCACGCACTAACGCACACACGTGAAGATTGCAGAGGCTGATGTGTGTACGTGCGTCTTCTTTGACTGGTGCTTAGGGGATGATGATGATCTCACCTGTTTCAAGCCATCGCCCAATCATCACCGCTCTGCTGCGACCGCCGCCTGCACAGGTGGGCTCGACGGTCAGGGCAACGGTGGTGGCAACGTCGCAGGTAAGGCAGCGTGCGGCTCGCCAGAGGACGCCAGCAGCAGCAGCGGAAGTCACGTGGACAAGAAGAAGAAGGCGCGAACGACGTTCACCGGAAGACAGATCTTCGAACTTGAGAAACAATTCGAACAGAAGAAATATCTTTCGTTGAACGAAAGAGCCAAGATGGCGGCGCTACTGAACGTCACGGAGACTCAGGTAATTACTCATCGTCAATTATTGACTCACCTGTGCAGTGATATCATACATCAGTCGGCTTGTATACCTGCAGTGATCTAATCATCAATAATTATTTACCTGGTTATATGCTCATCAATTGAGTTCCCTGGTGATATACTTATCAATATTAAGTGACTCACCTGCGATATATAGTAAATTATTACATCAACTATTACTCACTTGCAGTGATATTGTCATTAATTACTTACCAGATGATATAGAGAAAACACAGGAGACTTAATCGAACTGAGCAAGTCTAACTGTCCATGTAAACGATGTTCAGCTTCGATTGCCTCGTAAATAGCAATGGGTAATTAATTACTTACTTAGTTAATTAATGCTGTTTTTAAATGACAAAGACGTGGACTTTTTTATCCACCGTTTCTCTTCAGTCGCGAGTGTGTAAATCTGCAGCCAATTAGAATGTGTTGGCCTAAGTAGACTCCTTGAAGGGGCGCTATATAAATTACATAGATGGATAGATAGATAGATAAGTTATTGTTCACGTTTTAAGTTTTCTTCAGACGACTTTTCGACTATTCTATTTGAAACGGAATATAATAATTTCATGCATCGACCTCAAAATAGATCATTTAACCGTCATTGCATACAGTAGCCTATATGCAACTCTGTGTGTGTGTGTGTGTGTGTGTGTGTGTGTGTGTGTGTGTGTGTGTGTGTGTGTGTGTGTGTGTGTGTGTGTGTGTGTGTGTGTGTGTGTGTGTGTGTGTGTGTGTGTGTGTGTGTGTGTGTGTGTGTGCGCGCGCGTGTGAACTCCAGACTTTAAACGTTCCATCAACTGCATCCTGCAGTGATATGGCTGCGCCAGTTAGGCCTACACAATTTCCAATTTCAGCAGGGGGCCGCGTCAGGGTCATGAGAGCTATCATGTGGCAGGTCGAAGGAACTAAACGTAAATAAGATATTGCAAATTTAAAAGAATTTTAGGCAGGTCATAAGGCAGGTCGAGAGTAAAATACCGCAGTATGTCAAATGACCTGCCGCTCCATGCATAATATTAAAGTGGCGCGACCACTTTCTGCATGCTTGACCGTTTATGAAAGAAGGGCCAACGGTTCGAGACCCAAATGCAGATGAAGGTTAGCGACATGAAGGACGGTGTCGTTCATTGTTTTATCTAGACGTCTGTGGGGGGAACGCTATATATGTAATATTCCCCCACGAGAAAAATGTAAGGAAAATTTTTAGGCATAGGCAAAATTTCGGCGACGTAATAAATCGAGAGCGCAGCATCGATGTATATTATATTATACTAAGAAAGCCACGTGATAAAAAAAGTGGCGAATTTACAGCCGGAATTGGTATGTTTGCTATATAGGCTACGAAGATTAAAAGTGTCGACCGTTTATGATTAAATTTTAAACTACCGGAATTGGTATGTTTTTTTTGAAATTTTGAGAGAAAGACTGAAAGAAGGTCGTGAGAAAAATGTCCGGTCAAAGTGTGTCTCCGCAGTCTGGATCAGCGGCTGACGTCCGCCCAAAACAGCCCTCTTTCCCGTCCCCCGAAACTGAACCTCCCCCTAAAAGGAGAAGGACTGGATTAAACACTGCCAGCCGCTTGAAATGGTTGAAGCATGCACGTATATATAGACACTGTCTGCATGCCACGTCTGTCGAATCTGTTTCAGGTGAAGATCTGGTTCCAGAATCGTCGAACGAAGTGGAAGAAGCAGGAGAATCTGTCGAACGCAGAAGCAGCCGAGCATCGAATCGGAACGGAGAGAAGACTGGACGGAACGAGGCAGAAGACGACTGCTGCATCGACTCATTCATCCGTCAACCCACATTCAGTCGTCACTCACCCTGGACCCACTCAACCACCGGGTAATAACCATCACCAGGACTACCTGCAGCCAGGTCAAGGTCTCTATCTCGCCGCCGCAGGTAACCGCCTCGTCCTTGCCAACCCAAGCCAAATTCTTCCACCGCGTCGGTCCCCCAGCCCTGCGGTCAACCGGAACGGCGGAATTCCGAGGAGCAAGTCGACTGTGACGGACACTTTTGAGTTGATCTACGGGTCGAGGGGAGTGTTGCAGAGTGCATCCGTACGCTACCTGAGCAGCCCTTGCAACGATGAAACGTCACCGAAGCATGGTGATCTCGCTGTGGACGGCGGAAATGACGATGACGATGACGTCGTGGCTTCCGCTACGGATGACGTCAGAGACGGCGCGCAACCATGCGGATTTATGAATCCTGTTGCTGATAGGAAGGCGGTGGATTACGAAATGGCGGAACAAGACGGACCGATGGCGGCCATTGCTCCTCCTCCTCCTCCTCGGTATGCACGCGACGATAGTCTCGCAAAGCACGAGAGCGAGAACGAGAGCGACACGTGACCCGCGTATAGTCTATATATATAATGGCGAGAAATATATTAATATAAATGACGATTGCAGAGTTGTTGAATGTCATATGCTCGCTGTTTGTGCTTCATCGCTGCAGCGACAATTGCTGAAGACAAGATGAGAGCTATCAAGCGCTTAATGTTTTGCTGTCTCTTGCCTTTGCTGATCGCTACGCAGCGCTTTCCATTTCTGCAGCGCTGTGACGCTGTGAGCGATGCACTAGTCTTGCTGGTGATGAGGCGCTATGCTTCATGTTATGTTGCGCCAAGAAGAGCTTAACGCCGCTACAAACGCTTTGAATGAAAAAACCTAGCGCTATATAAATGGCTTGATGTAAACAGAGCTCTAAATATAGCTATAATTGCGTTTGTGGATATGAGTTAACTTAAAATAATAATTATGAAATGGAATCATGCCGTGGATTTAGTATTTTATTATAAGGTATAGTCGTTTAATGTGTTTTGATGAATGTACGTACAATACATATGCAACAGCCATTGCAAGGCCTGTGTGTGCGCGCGCGCTCGTGCGTGTGTGTGTATGTGCGTAGGTGTCTGTGTGTGTAGGTGTGGGTATTTATGTGTGTAGGTGTGCATGCATGTGTGTGTAGGTAAGTGTGTGTGTGTGTGTGTGTGTGTGTGTGTGAGGAGGTTTGTAGGTATGTGTGCGTCTAGGGTGTGTTTATGGGTGTTTGTGTGTGTCTGTCTGTGTAGGCCTATGTGCGTGCATGTGTGTGTCTATTTGTGTGTGTGTGTGTTTGTGTCTAGGTGTGTGCGCGTGTGTAGGTGTTTGTGCGTCTGGAGTATTCTGCAAAGTATTCGTTAGTATACGTTTAAGATAAACACATTGCATGCACGATGTCATAGATTAATTAAGATTTGTTCAACACATATATGTACTGTTTTAAGATGGCCGTTTATGTAATTATGTTTAGTTGGCTTTACTTTGATTCAGAGAGAAATTGTATTATTGTCTGCAGTGTGGGTGAATATCTCACGTGTCTCGATGATATACTTTTGTCCATTCTATGTCTATGGCGAATACAGTCTTTCGTAAAGTGTGAAATCGAGCGTATTACTTTGTATACCCGCGAATATGCCTATCGGTAATAGCCTATAGGGCAGGAAGTTGATCATCATCATTATTTTGAATATGCGCAATTTGTGAATGGGTAATGGTATATCAGGCGAAAATGAAAAATAAATAGAATAGGTTGTCGACAAAGGGAATTTAAAACGAAAGCATCAATAGCTGTATTATAGGACCAATCAGTTTTATGGCTGAACGGAATACTGACAACTTTAAGCACACACATGTATATCGCAAACGTTTCCGAAGTTAATACATTTAACCTTGTGCGCAAAGGTCTGAGGTCACGAGGGTTAACGGCGGCTCTGAACACTGTTGGCAAAGAGAGAAGCGTAGTTTGAAGAGTCCTCTGCATATGTGTAGACTGTGTTCTGTCCCACTTGTTTCATCGAACAGATGATAGAAATTATAATTCGCACCAGTCTATATAGACGTATACGCTGCAGGGTGTTGGGTTCGCGCCCTATACCACCGCATCCAGTCGCTAATGGCCAATGCATCAAAGCCAAACGTCGGCTGAAGCAGGGGCGACGACGACAGGACACCAGATGGGGTGTACAGTTGTGGGGTGTCGGATGGGGTGCATTCATGGTATGCTGCAGGGATATAAATAGTGGAAGTAATTTGAATCGGAGTCGCTGATGTGGTTGGTGGATGACGTTTTAGATGTCTGCGGAGAGACTGAGTCACAGAGGATCGACAGTTACACAGACAGACGGACAGACAGACATACAGACAGATAGGCGGACGGACTGACGGACAGACAGACAGGCAGGCAGGCAGACGGGTCGAGACGAAACAGGTGGGGGCAAATATCCAGACAGACTGACAAAAATATTGGTGGGCATACAAGTAGAGATAGACACATCATGTAGAGTAACCGAGGCACATGTGTGATTGCGGAATGTACAGAGCCATACGCACCCAACTAATCTCAATGAAAGATAAACGTATTGACAAGCATCGTTATACCCGACTCAAAATAATCTCTCCAACTATTGGCCATAATTATTTTTATACCCGACTTAATAAACTTATAAGCGTTAGACGTCGACTATAATAGGCTATTTATTAACTGGTTAATAGGAAGCAGCTCAACTATATTGAGTACAATAACCGTCATTGTGAGATTCTTGTTAAGGCGCTATATAAATGGTTATATAAATACATACATACATACTTACATACATAATACATACATACATACATACATGATACATACATACATACATACATACATACATACATACATACATACATACATACATACATACATACATACATACATACATTGTCTTATTTGTCTTCATAAGCCGAGACTGGGAAAGTGCATCCGCTAACATCTCATATATACCTATGACTGCCACAGGTTTATAGCTGAATAGACTGCTCTTCTTTTAATACGACGCATGTAGAGACAGAAGAAATTACATGTTTCATGACACCGTCATAATTATCAAAGATGATTGTTGTCGCCCTCCTCCTTTATCCAAGCCTGGGACTGGCAATGACAGAGTGCAGCCAGTGGCGGAGTTGATATAGAGCTCAGACAGGCAAGCATCAGTATACATATAGCCATGGGCGGATGCCGAATTCATCGCTAATAACTATGGCTGACCAGTGACCACTGACCACGTATATAACTCTTTTGAAACGCAAACTGTAAATATATATATAGTATTATGTTCTTACTCGACTCTAGATTTATAGCCTCGTAGTGAAATAGATTTCTTTCATGATCCACGAAAGTTGTCAAGTCTGTGTGACATGTAAGGTTTCACCATGAACCATTGCGCCTATAATATATAAGCTTACAGGATATCTTGAAGTCATTTCTTTGATCCTACTTGTGTCTTATCACAACTATGCAAAGACCTACAATTAATGATCGTAAGAAGCCTGTGGTCAGACAAGCCGCATCAGAGACTTCGCTGACAGCAGAGCTAATTAAGAAACTATTAGGCCTATATGCACTACTGTCAGTGTCCTCGTTTATATTCTCACACATTTTAATTGCATTTCAAAAGTGTCGGTTTCTTCATTTTGCTTTTGAAATTTCATATAGGCCTACACTGCAAGCCTATAAATAAATGGTGAAGTAAGTTGCTAACATGTATAGGCCTACTTCATTTTAACGATTATTACAATATTTATTTAATGAGTTTCGTTTTACGTTATTTCTTTTTTACGTATACGAAGAGTCGCGATAAGCAGTGGAGATTGCAAAGCAAATTAATAGACTAAACTTTGGGCAACACGATCCTATACGATCCTATAGCCTGTAACCGTGTACCGAGTTTTATATAACATTATATGCATAGAACCATTTGCTCATTGCCTGTCTGTAAAGACTTGTAGGCCTATATATAATAATATGTTATATATATATTAAATGATATATAGAGAGTGGGCCAGTAAACAGGAATGCAAATAATTTGAATATATATTATATGTACAATACAAGCTATACATGTATTCCGCTTGCCCGCTATGCCGGAATGTCATGGTATTGCCGATGACGATGCAATCGGCGTCACGTGACTGGTGTCGCTGCAACCAACCGGCGGCCGCTAGAGGGCCGGTGATCAAAGCGCTGACTCTATGGGCGACTGGTGTCTCTCCGTTCCGACGGACCATGTCGGAACTTAAAAGGCAGCCGTCGAAATAGTTCTGCGAAGAGAAAGATGGATGGATGGAATGAGGTAGGAGGTCGTAGGGAGGATGGATGGAGGGATGGATGGATGGAAAGAAGGAGGATGGATGGAGGGAACGAACTGGGATGAAGGAAGGAACACGGTCCAGAAAGGGACGTTGCAAGCAGCGGACAAAATTGCTGCAGACTTGCATGAAGGTTGGGCAAACGAGACATGAATTCTGTACATGTTCAAATTTCTGCAGGACGGGAATTTTAGGTTTATAAAGCAGCAATTGCAATTGAAGATTGGGGGCATGTTACGTATATATTGAAGACATTCATCACTAAGCCTTGTTGAAGTGATGTTCTCTCAGTTATCTGCTGGAAACAGACATTTTAGTGTGGCCAACAAGACAGTTGCGAATCATCTACATGTTAAGATAATCGGTTCAGACAAATTCGTG